>CM055274.1:86824927-87392927 GCA_029237695.1 Conchocele bisecta
CACCATAAACAAACAAACAAACTACATTGACCTGTTATTCTACTAGTATCATAGTGACGAAACGTATATGCCATACACACCCCTTATTCGGCACAGAAATACTGACTGTTTACTTTCTCTCATTCCCTAACGCCCTGCTCTGGTGCTGCACTCCGCACCGGCGTAAAATGTTTCACGTCGAGAAATGCACCGGTTTCCGGACTACACGCCACTCAGTTCAACTTAGAACTATCGCATAAACGCATTTTCGTCTAGTGACCGGCGCAAAGACAATGTGTTTATGTAGTACCTTGTGCATGGGAATTCGTCAGGAATCCGGCGCCTTTTTCGACGTGAACCAATTTGACGTCGCGCACACAGTGTTGCCTGTTTGACATGGGCGTTTCTGGTAAAATGTTGCCAATTTCTAAATGTTGGCAAATATTAAGAAAAAATGATTCTGCAATACAAGTATCCATGTTTGCCGTAACCAGTATACATGCAGCCGCTTGGTGGGGGAATTCGACTGCTGTTGCCAACCTACGGAGCCCCGCAGGGGACATGGATTTTTTTTATTAATTCGTTCCCATGAAATAACAATTCGCTCCCTCAATTTCACAATTCGTTCCCTCGAATTAATAATTCGTTCCCACGATATAACAATTCGTTCCCTCGAATTAACAATTCGTTCCCTCGAATTAACATTCGTTCCCACGATATACCAATTCGTTCCCTCGAATTAACAATCGTTCCCACGATATAACAATTCGTTCCCACGAATTAACAATTCATTCCCGTGGCAACGAATTGTTAATTCGTGGGAACGAATTGTTAATTCATGTTACATTGAGGGAACGAATTGTTATTTCGTGGGAACGAATTAATAAAAATAAGAATTCCACGTTCCCTGCGGGGCTCCGTAC
Organism: Conchocele bisecta; assembly: GCA_029237695.1. Classification (NCBI taxonomy): domain Eukaryota; kingdom Metazoa; phylum Mollusca; class Bivalvia; order Lucinida; family Thyasiridae; genus Conchocele; species Conchocele bisecta. Next base: position 86,825,830 of record CM055274.1, read on the forward strand.
CAACCAGTATACCACCAGACATGGAAACCGACATATAGTTAGTTTCCTATGGCAGCCCATTGCGTCCTTTTAGTCGTCGTCTTTTCGCATTTTAAACACAGTTCGTTACGGAAAATAATTGGTGTAATAAAGCCTAAAAACATTTTCCGCGTACATATAGTCGCCAATCCGTCCGTCCGTTAAGGTAGTATCTCACTGTGCTGCGACATCTCGCGACTAGTTGGAGACACACAATTGCGAGAAAATAAGCGAATTAGCGAAATTTTTCACTGGGAATCACACTGAATTGGTGTAGCACGAACTCCCGGCGAAATTTGGGCCAAAATGAGCCGGGAATTCGCATATATGTCGCTTGAATGTGCGATTTTTTTGCACTTTGCACTTGTAACTGTCGTGCAAGTGTCGCGTGACAATCGAGAAATCGCAATTTATTCTCAATTTATTCGCAATTTTGTCGCGCTCCCTTGAGTCCCAGGGCAATTCGCGCCTGTCTCGCGCCCGGAATGTCCGATTCTCATTTTTGTCTCCAATCAATGACAATTTAATTTCATAGGTCGCCAACCCCTCACACAGTTGTCTCGCATTTCCCGCACTTTCTGATTCACGGAGGCTACATTGAGAAGGGTTCGAGACTGCGTTAAACTTTTTTTTCATTAAATTGTTTTGAGGGGTACCTTCATCAGTGTTACTGATTTCTTGTTTATCGTAGTCGTGCTCGTTAATTACCACGAACGTATTGACTTTGTATTGCATTTTCTTCTACTTTTCGCGTGTTCACGTGTTGCGTTCAACTTTTTAAAAGGCGAAAACTGGAATGACAGAATGAGCCAGCATACATATATGTTGGTTGTTTACCGCGATGTCGTCTGGTACAGACGCCAGCTGTGACCAAACGTGTGTCGTTTACAAACTGTGACTTTGATGTCCCAACGCGGGCATATGAAAGGATGTCGTGAAATGGCTCGTCATTTCGCGCAGTTTGACGCTTTTCGCTCTTTTTATCTTGTTTACGAGTTAGTCCCCCGTCGATTATATAATGTTACCGAGTGCGAAATATGATTGGTCTTGTTTCAATACAACATATATTGGAAATTTTCATTTTCGAGTTTTGTCCTAATTGATGCCAACATAAACATATTTTAAACACTATTTACGCAAAGTTAGATGGTAAACTTTCTGTAGAAAGTTTGGCGACATTCTTTGAAGAAAGCCGGTTAAATGTTGCAGAAGTCATTAACGTAAGTAGATGGCGACAAAAGCAAACTTTATTCATAGAATTTGTACTCTTAAAGGTCGTTGGCCGAACAACATGGGCGATTGTGGGCACGATGAACAGATCATTCATAAACAAGCCGCGTGATTTTGTACCTTCGGACATCACAGGTAGAAGGAACGGCCCAAGGTATATACAACACATTAAATATACATAAAAGCACCAATAAGTGAGAACAAAATAAGCTAACATTTTAATGTGTTATTAGAGGCAGTAAAAAAAGTTTTAAGCTTATTTTGTTTCCACTTATTTGTTCTTATATCTATTTATGAACCTTCGCTTGTTACTTCAACCTGTGTCGGACATCTGCGTAATTTCATTAAATACGTTTACAAAATTTACAATACTTTTCATAAATAAAGTCAGAGGTTGACACAATTTTCAGAGAACATGCGGAATTATATTCCGCATGTACTCTGAGAAGTTTGTCAACTTTTGACGCCATTTACGGAAACTATTGTAAATTTTGTTAACGTACTTCCTGAAATTACGCAGATGTCCGAAGGTACAAGAAACACCTGGCGTGTCTCAAATGGTTGTCCAACAGGAGCTTCTAGTCCCATTCCGGTAGAGATTTGGTACAATATGTTTCCCCCTTGGAACGGTTAGATGATTGTGGCGGTTAAACTTCCGAGGCAAAATGTATAATTTATAAAATCTGACAACTCGACTTATAATCTAACTATACACTTATGTCGTCATGTTATTATATGTCTATAGCTTCTTGGTCCATGAACATTTGTTCGCATGAACGACGCGATAATCCGCGCTCTTTAGAGAGTGGGTTATATCTCATACATGCGAACAAACATAATTTAAATGACTTATCATCAGTATGTATGTATTATGTCTGTACAGTGACTGTGCTGTGTAAATATAGAAATAAACCTCGATGCAGTACCAAGACAATAACACATGACAAGTGTCTAGAACACCGATACTCCACATACCGCTTTGAAACGCGGATTACGTGGTAAAATGATCTAGGTCTGAGTTACAACAAAAAGATAATCCATGATCCATGCGACGCATTACAGATGGGAAATCGCATTGCGCCGCTACACTGCATAATGAACCATTTTACCCCTACATGTAAGTATCTGGCATTGATAGTTGCATTCTCATTTCTGGAATATTCCATTAATCAGAGGGAATTTTTGAGAACAAACTGAGAACGGAATATTTACATTGGAATAAACATTATATTCAGCTCTGAAATTAGAACGGAATATTTACATTGGAATAAACATTATATTCAGCTCTGAAATTAGAACCCGACCTGGTGCCAGGTCCATACCACACCAAAGTCATTGGTCCTCTTCCCCTAAAAGTAATACGGGCGAAGAAGTATTTGGCCCGAAGTGCCAAATGCGTCACAAGCCCGCTTTATGATACACGTATATGAACTTACCATTCAGTGAAACTACGTTCAGCATATGATAGTATAGGTTCAGCCTTTTTTATTTTGCAAATGATGAGTCTCTGATGTCTCATGAACACGGTTTATGTCTCACGGGACGGTGCGTGGCTAGCTTTAAAAAGGTACGGTTTCGCGTCGGAATTTAAGGTATTTTTCGGGCATTTGTAGGGAAAATTTGAAGTGGTTATGACCCCGCTTTGGAATCATTTTCAGGAAATGGTGTGGTGTTAGAAGTGATAGAACAAGTCATAGCAAAGCATCTGTGCCTCATATTTTCATGAAAACAATTCCAACAAATTCAGTCGTGTTTTTAAATTTCTGGTAAAACATAGGTGGGTGGGGTAACTTAGTAAAACATTAAATATACTCATCTGGTGCGGTTATTGCATTTGGTGGCGCGCGTTTTTTATTTCTCGCAAGAGCCTCCTTAACTGATTGTGAGACCCGCCGCCCTGAGAAAAACAGTGACTTTTGGCTATTTTTTAAGCTGTAATTTTCACCTCTAACCAGTATTGTTTGACAGAATAACATGTCCCAAGATAACATCAAGTGACTTAAACCTGCATTGGCTGGGGGGGGGGGGGGGGGGTTCCCACAATCAGAACTGAATATTTACATCGAAAAAATATAAACATTCAGCACTGAAATAAGGAATAACTGGACCTGGTGCCTGGTCTATACTACACCAAAGTCACTTGTAAAGAAGAATGCGAAAGATGTACCTGAGGCCAAAATCAGGTCTCCGGTCGGGACTCCGGAAAGGATGAATCCTGATTGTTAAGTTACTCATTGTATTCTCCCAACCAACCACCACACTATAGCATAGAACCAGATCAGAATACACTCAACGTTGTAGTCTGATCTGGATCTACAACTTTCATTATTTCCTACAAATTCAACAATATAAGGCTCCGGACATGTTCAATGCATTTCGTCACGAGTTTGGGTAGCGTGGGCCGCGACTGATTTAAGGGACCTATTAAGATGGGAACAACAATTAGGTGTAAAACTACATGTATATTTTATTTACATACGATTCATAATGGTTACAATTGCAAGTCGATAATAATCTAGGTCGTGTGGACCTATCCCTCTGGGGAAATCACTTCTCCCATCTTAATATTCTCACAGCAATGGAGATAACATTCATTTATCTAATAGATACCTGTTGATCTAGTAGCCAAATAACTGGCCAGTATAGGATAGGGGTAATCACGGTAGTTGGGATAATAAGGGGGAGGGGTATTAATAAAAATACAATCTTTCCCCAAAAACCCACAAGGACTATGTGCAAATTACACTCATCCTAACAATACCCACCTATATTAGTTAAAGCTATATGTGACTTAATGTAAGTCAGATAATATATAATTAAGTAGATTTAGAACAACAAACTTCTTAGTGCATAGATATGTAAAGTTAGAGAATAGCCTCTGAATATAGCTGTCCTCTGCTCTGCCGTCGCCCAGAATAATCTCATTTGAATGTGCGCTGGTATTTATACCCGTAGGGATGAATGACACTAGCAGACCGTGGCCGAGGGGTAACACCGTCGGACTACCACGCTGGCGACACGGGTTCGATTCAGTGTTCAGTTCCAGGGTGTCAGTATGTCCGAGATACTTTGTATTTCCTGCTCTACTAGTCCTTTCGGAAGGGGACTTTAAAAGGCGGTCCCGTGTATCAGATTTGAAAGAGAGTCTGTTAAAGAACCGGAGGGGACTATTCTATAATAAGAGCTAGGCCCCCTGGGCCGGCTTCCTCTGTATCCACCTCCTTCCTTTCTCCCCTTCTTGTGAAACGACATGCAAGGTCATCGAGCCAGTGCGTCGTTAAATCCAAGCATTTACATTTAAACTAGCAGTAGTGACATGCAAGGTCATCGAGCCAGTGCATCGTTAAATCCAAGCATTTACATTTAAACTAGCAGTAGTGACATGCAAGGTCATCGAGCCAGTGCGTCGTTAAATCCAAGCATTTACATTTAAACTAGCAGTAGTGACATGCAAGGTCATCGAGCCAGTGCGTCGTTAAATCCAAGCATTTACATTTACACTAGCAGTAGTGAAATCAACATTACACGCCCATAGCAACAATACAGAGGTTCACTGAAGTTCACTATTTTGAATGAAAGTTGTTTTTATAAACAACACAACTACGACTAATAGTCATCTTTGAACGTAATTGCCATATCGGCATCGCTCATAATACGCTAAATATGATTTTAACGGGGTTTATTTCGGGCGGACCGAGATGTGATGGTTGCACTGTGTCAGAAACGCTGACCTACTGAACTTTGACATATGACGTATTTTCCGGAAGCGACTAGTGGTTAGGGATATCCTCAGAAAACACGCTGAAATTCCATAATTAAATCAATATTTAAGTCACTTTCCTGCATCGACACGCTATGCGGATCAATCACAAAGTTTACAGGTAAACTACTTATTAGAACTGGACCGGAATACTGATCGCTACTATGTAATATTATCTAACAGACCTAGTTATATATCATTGATATTTACAGTGGAGATTTACCGAACTTCGGCGAAACCAACATTCGGATGCCATGGTGATCATTGTATAGCAGGCCGGTACAATATATTATATGATAAAATGTTTATATAAGTATTGTTAGTATGTATCAAACATGGCGTGATGTAAAATATATATAACCGAAGGCTATTGTATTTATATTTGTCTACATGTAGAAGCAGGTAAGAATGGACATGGAAGCGCAGTCTGATCGGCGTCCGGACCACTCACTATTTTCGACAAAGTCAACGGTATTATAAGGCTCATGAAACAGGAAATTTATATATACAAGCATTAAACTAGCGTAGAAGCAGATCAGAATACAACCCGCGTTGCAGTCGAATCTGGGTCGACACCACTCAGTATTGTTATCAAAACCAGCAACATAACATTCATGACACGGAAAATGTACTCGAAATAATTATACAATAATTATTAAAACAAGAAACTAGTGTATAGCCAGCGATCAATCGTCGTTGCAGTGTGATCCGGATTTAATCAACTCAGTATGGTTTACAAAATCAGCAACATAACATTCATGACAAGGTAAATTATCTCGAAATAATTATACACGATAAAAACAAGAAACTAATGTATATCCCGCATACAATCGTCGTTGCAGTGTGATCCGGGTTTACAACACTCAGTATTGTTTACAAAATCAGCAAAATAACGCCCAGGACACGGTAAATTTACTCGATATATACACGACTGAAACGAGTACTTGAACTTATATATGTTCTACGTTTTGCTGCCGACGAACGTTTGGCTATTACTAACAGCCAAAAGTTCGTCGGCAGCAAAGATTTACACACATCAATTTAATTCAGGTCTCCGGTTTTGACTCCGGAAAGGATGAATCCCGATCGTTAAGTTACCTATCGCATACTCCCAACCAACCCAACATTTACGCCTGATATAACATGTATAATAATGCCAATCAATACGTGGGGTAATGTGGAATGAATGTTTATTTTGCCAGAAAATGTCCCGGATGATGTCACTGATATACAGAACATGTTGTGCCTACTGAGTGGGCATGTACCTTTAGAGGTATATCGAGAACAGGTTTCATATTTATGGCACACGGGTACAATGTATCTGATTGTATATGACGAGAAAGGACTGACATAGTAGGCGGGCTGTTCGGACTGGAACAGCGAAGCTAATTTGAACATAGTCTGTCTGATTCCGAAATACATTCAGCAGTATTTCTCACACTTCATAAAAGGTACACGCCCACTCATAGGTACAAACTGTTCTAAAGACTAAATACTATGAATAATGAATATGAATAATAAATGAAACTCGTTGTATATAACGTTACAAAACTTCCATTTTATCTGATGACATGAATTGCTAATATGCTTATGTCATCTGCTCCGGCAAACTTCTTAATCGAACTTAATAAAAATGTCAAGGTCATATTCAGGGCAGCTGACGTAATCCTTCGATGGATATAGAAGTTATAGTAAGAATTGAGAAATACCGTCACACTTCATAATGCCGGAAAATCACGCGGACGGACACACAATCAAAACAATATATGCATCCGGCTCTACCGAGACCGGGGGCATAAATAATATACTAAAATGTCGATACTCATATTTAAATTGCTTAACCCTTTCAGCACCACAGCATATTTAGTGGCATTGGCAAACAGTGTAGATCCAGATGCGCCGGCTCGTGACGAGCCGTCACATAAGTATCTTCACGTTTGCAATTAATTTTCATATTTTTGAGATCAACAACACCCCCTTTGCATAAATGTACTAGTCTAAAAATAATTTTGTGACGATTGGATTGGTTAAAAAGTAACACATCACAATACATTCCAGTTACTTAGGGGTGAAAGGGTTAACGGCCCGAACCTAATCCCTTTATGCCTAATGATATAGTGGGCATTAGAAGACACACTACATGCATTAGACTCCAGCGTTAGTTCTGACCCAACGTCACCATCATAATGATATAATTACCAGGTCATTATCGTTTGACGTATATGTCCAGTTGCCCATTTCACCAAAATTGCAAAGTATATTTATCTTGCTAAGTACACTTTAAGGGAGAAATTTTTGCCGATATGCTATGAAATAAGTAACCTCATTTAATAAATATCACATGACATGTAAAGCCATACTCATGTAAGATCTATATAAAACGTGTTTGAATACATCTGTTGTATTTAACAATCACTAACGGGTGATGTCCAAGGACTAAATGATAGCGAACAGTGTAGTAATTGAGTCAAGCCATGCGAGTTGTACCTAATAATTTATGATGTGCGAAAATTCATGAAAACTATTTACAAAATGTATTATATTTTCCGCAAAAGACGTCGACAGTTTACGTAAATACGAGAGCAAATACCGATATAGAATTCATTTACGGAAAATGTTCCAGTTTTTGTGCAAATAGTTTCATGAAAAATCGCACATCTTCTTAGGTGCAAAATCACATGGTGCATGTATTCTCCGATCAAACTGCGTCCAAACACCAAACCTACTAGTGTCTGTTCAACTTTTTTCTGTCGACCGACTTTTGGCTATTAAACATATTAAATCTAAAACATATGTAAATGTAATTACTTTTTCACCAATACCACAAAAGTAACCCTCCCCACCATTTTGTTTGATGAAATTCCATCAAATATTGATTTTATAGCGAAATAAAAACGATTTTCCTATGGGATTTTAACATGGGGGAAAAGAGGTGGAAGCGCTGGGGAGGAGTCAAATTGACTCCGAAAACTGGCTAGATAGCTTGGAAATTATGTAACTAAGAAAACAAAAATTAGATTTTGAAAATCGGTCCACAAATAAAACAATATTTAACAAATCTATTTTTAGCCGCCATGTTAAATTCCCATAGGAAAATAGTTTTTTCACAATAAAATCAATATTTGATGGAATTTCATCCAATAATTTTTTTTCGGGAGGGTGACTTTTTTGTTATTGATGAAAAAGTACTCATATTTAAATATTTTTAAGATTTAATGTGTTTAATGGCCAAAAGATCGTCGGCAGCAAAACGTGCAACAGTCAGTAGTCATAAATATATGTGGAAGTGGCTGAAGAAATGGGGTTTATGGAATCTGCGACCAGTGTAGATCCAGATCAGCCTGTGCATCCGCACAGTCTGATCAGTCTGATCAGTATCTGCACTGTTCGCCGTTCCATCAGTGAAATGCCCGTCATGCTTCTAACACGCCATATAGATCGTTATCAGGCTACATGAGTGAGTCTTCAGTCACAGCCACATATCAGTTAACTCTAGTAACCTATACAATCATATAAGTTTCACTCACACAACTACATGTATATACATACAAGTTATTACTATAGGCGTGAATTTCCTACGTCGAGTTAAGAATATATTTATGACGTCGCTATGACGTTATGCGTTAACGTGTAATAACATAATATTTAAAGAAACACATGCGACGTCATTATGGCGTTACGTGTATGCTTCAGCTTGTATTAAGATACGATTTAAAGAAACACATGTGACGTTTGTATTACCTTATGCGCCAGTATTACGTTAGGTGTGAACAATATTTCAATATGCGTCATGGCGAACAGTGCAGCCCCTGATCTGCCTGCGCAGAGGCGCAGGTTGATCTGGGGCCACACTGGTCGCATATGCCATAGGTCAAATGTCTCCAGTCATAACCACACATAGCATTTCTAAATACATCGCCAGCAATGGCAGCAGCAGTACATGTCGGCTTAGTTAATCATCGTCTAAGAAGTTAAATGTAGCTGACGTGCTCTCGCCGGTTTGGACAACAGTTGCGTTGACTTGTAATTCTGTGTCACCAAACACCATATGGACCTCGGCTTGGCGTTCCATTCCTGTGCCAGGTACTTCCACTCTTAGAGTTCCGATATGGCGGCAACCAGGATCATCAACATACTCGGGGCTATGACGTTTAGATGCAAATACTGGAAAATCTAATTTAGACTGATCTTTCTCCAAGACCCCATATATTTTGATTAATTGCGGTTGTCCGTATTTCACAGATTCACCAATGTGAACATGAACACTAAATATATTGCGACATCTCTCAACGCCGTCATCGTCAACGAACCAGCGTTCTGTCGGATGCTTTCCGCTTACGAATTTATCGCATGTGTTGACACCATAGGTGTACTTGCATTTTCGCTCCTCAATAGCACCGGTGTCGTGCCCAAAGATAACAGCGCCCTTAACAACAACCATCCCAGCTTCATTCGGTATCACTACGCGTTTGTTTCCAAAGTGGTCCTTGATGTACTTCTGCAGCACCAGCGACTCGGAGAACCCACCGGCCATCAAAATAACGTCAACCCCTTCCAATTCCGGTTTGTCGAATAGTAACTCCAGGTGTTTGACAATACTCATACATGGCTTCTCGAAGATGTCGTTGACGATTTTGGGATCACATTGGAGTTTGTCAGCAGTCCACGTCACCTGTCCTTTGTACTTAGTACTTTCTATAGCGAACTGTGTGTCTCGTTTATACATGTCAAGGAGCGACACGGGAAGCTTAAATGTCACGGTCTCCGTCTGTGTGGACTTAAAGGACCTCTTCTTCACCTCGAAGTCTCGTAAAATATCAATATAATCATACGTTTCTCCATTGATAAAATTCTTCATGACGTCATTCCCGACGATTTCCGTTAGGAAATCCACAAACGCGTTATCCACATACGTTCCTCCCCATTGACCTCCACTTGCCTTGTAAATTTCTGCTAACTTTTGGTCTGTTTTGACTTCATGTACTGTTATGTCGATAGTTCCACCTGCAACATAAATGTGTCTGATTGGAGAATTATGGTTTATTGGTTTTGTAACATAACATCAGCCTCTGATCAAATAACACACTCCTTTCGCCTGATAACGATCTATGTTACTTGTTAGAAGCATGACGGGTGTTTCGTTGATCGAACGACGAACACAGGTTTGGATACACTAACGCATAATTAACATCATATACTGAGCAAAACTAGAAACGTCCCTCCATGTTTAAGGAAAGATTCATCAAAAACCAAAAGGGTTACTTTTAAAAATCAAAATGGAAAAACAAGTTCATTCATTTCTGTATCAAAGCCAATAAATTGCATTTGGATATCTCGTTAAATATTCGAGAGATAACCGGCCAAGGGCGGTAGGGGTCAAAATCAAAAATCACTAAAACTCAGAAATGTGTTACTTAATGTTTAGAGACGGAATTTCAATAAGTAATGTGGCAAATTCAGTAAATCTCGTTAGTACCGAGTGTGGCCACCATTTGCATGAATGCATGCAATGATCCTACGCCGCATCGACGTGACGTAACGCAATACCAGTGCGTTGGGCAAATTCCTCCATTCCCGTTGTAACGCCCGTGTAAGATCGCGAACATTGTCAATCTGATGGATAGCTCGTGCTTTGCGGCCCAGCTCATCCCATATGTGCTCAATGGGATGGAGATCCGGGGAGACCGCGGGCCATGGCATGACGTCGACGTTGTTTTGCTGTAAGTATTGAGTGGTGACCCTGGCTACGTGAGGGCGGGCATTGTCGTGCATCAATGTCACACCAGGACCATGCTGACGAATAAATGGTAAGGCATGTGCATTTAGCACATCTCCAACATAACGTTGTGCATTGATGTTGCCCTGTACAACAACCAAATCTGTCTTCCGGTTTCCCATGATCCCACACCCAGACCATTACGCTCCCTCCCCCAAACCTGTTCTTCTCAACAATGCAACAATCGGTGAATCTTTCATTTTTACGCCTGTATACCCGTAATCTTCCGTCAGCATGACTAACTGAACCGAGATTCATCGGTGAACAAAACTCGGTTCCAGTCAGCCCTTCTCCAGTACGGGCGGCGTGCCCGGATTGGTTGGGCGTTACGACGTAACCGGTTGCGAATGGTCTGCCCCGAGACACCGTATCGCCTAGCAGTGACTGGCTGCCAATCGACGTTGACGTAAGTGCGTCAACGTAATGTAACGATCGGCTCTAGCCGTCGTTACACTCGGCTCTAGCCGTCGTTACACGAGGCCTACCAGGTCGCTGCCGGTCGTGAACAGCCCCAGTCTGCTGGTACCGGGCTGCAAGACGATCAATCGTCTTCCGACAGCAACCAAACCGAGGCGCGACCGCTCTGGCGGCCATCCCACCCGCAAGCATCCCAATTGCCTGATTTCGCTCGTTTTCGGAAAGCCGTGGCATATCGAAAACAGTGAAAAATTAAAAACGTTTTTTAATTTTCCGAATAGCCCCTAGCGCATGAATGGTACGACATGAACTGAATCACCTTATCGATGACAAGTATAGCGTGCACGTGCAAAAAGTGGAAATCAACGTTCCGGTCACTGGCCGCTATGTAAACCGTGTGTATCGGCTAAACTCTACACGATCGTATTCTGAACATCGCCACGGTTTAAAATACATGTACTTTGAACATGTGGTACATACATAGACAGAGCTACACCGGCTATAAAACAGGGACGTTTCTAGTTTTGTTGAGTATACAATACATGCAATAGTTAGTTACTTGCATACATAACATGTTTGTTTGTAGTCGAACAGAGAAATAACAGTGTCATAGTTGGTCGTCCGACAAAATGTCAATACGACAATATGGCAATGGCTTGAATGGTTTCAAGCTTCCTCTCCACAAGTGTTATAGAAAATATTATAAACATGCAGATGTCACAGACAGACAATGTAAAGGCTTACCCATAGACCACACATTTTAGACAGCAATAGTAACTGCCTTTCTCTATTCCTTGCTGGAGTGAGGAATGATCAATTGAATTGTTCATCTTAGAATAGGTCCAGCTACAACTTGCTTGTCATATGATGTGATTGTGAGGGGATTGTGTTATGGGATATATATTGGTTGTGGAAAAGGCACATGGCATGACAAAGTGGTTATACCACCAAACAAATTCACATGTCATTAATTTATTTTGATACTTCCAAAATATTATTTTATGAAATAAGACTCCCAATTCATATAGACTTATTTGTTATACGTACGAAGTAATTTGTAATTTGTCCGACGTACATAAACAAGTTGCCAAGCAAACGTTCGAATAAGACATATACATATTTAGTGTTCTCCAAATTTATGCCACATATAGAACGAATTATTTCTCAAAATGCGTCAAACATCATGCCAATTTCGAGTTATATGATTATAATGTAGATATTAGAATGTCCGTCCCAAGGACATATATTATGGTTACACAATATAGATGACTGTTATATTTAGGTAATACAGATGAAAGTTATGTTGGCATGTGTGTTCATTCAAATCATAGGTTAACGTCGCGGACCCAGGATCCACCCCCCACCCCCGCTCTCTCTCGCTCTCTCGCTCTGTCGCTCTCACGCGTTATGCAATAGTTTCTCAATTTAAATTGTCCAATTTTCTGAGACAGTTTTGCATTGATATAATTGACATACTTATGCCATTTTAATATGGTTTGGTTATCTTTTGTCGATTATTATAATATATATTTAGGAGTAAGTGGGGGTGGGTGGTCCTGGGTCCACGACGTTAGCATGTGCTTCAAATGGAATTACGACACAAATCTATACTTTAATATCAATATGCCAGTATGCTGTGATCAACTTCGCAAGACATAATTGTATAGATCATCTACCATTAAGCATCAACTGATGAATTGTGTGAATTGTATATTATAATACAGGAGCATGATTGGAGGTTTAAACCTTAGCTTGTTGTCATTTGAATGTACCGTACTACTTTAAACAATTCAAGGCCATGCATACACGTGTGAAGACCAAGTAAATATGGACTTGTTAAGGAATTAGGTTATAGAAAGATACACTTGGCTTCAATCATAATTGCTTCATAAGAGTGATGTGATATTTAAATATAAGATGTGAATATTGTCTTGTTACTGTATACAATATGGTACATCGAGTTGTCATAGTACAGTTTCACCTCTTCGGCCGTTTGACGCATACAGCAAATACAATGACAGTAAAAGTAATCAAATGTGGTGCAATACATCGTATACATATATGTAAACAGCGTGCTATAAATAGTATGCCAGAAAAGTACGCAAACTACGAGATAACTGAGCATTTCTCCCATAAATCTCAAAAGAAATGTCCATGTGACTGTAAACCTTTCTATCCGATGCACAGTTTAGTGTTAGTGTACACGTTACCCATAGGCAAAGCCATATCTACCCCATAATAGGCGAGTAAGGCACCAGTGACAATACACTCAGTTAACTGCTTACATGTTATTGGATTTGATACCGTATATATAATAATACAGGTGGATATTGACATCACTGTTCATTTATCTGACTATTACACAGCCATTACTGGATTCTCATAAAAAAAATTAACACGTCAACAAACTCTTCAAAAAGCAGACATTGTATAATATTAATGTGATGAAAACAACCCATAGGACGTGGCTGTTTGAGATCTTTAGAAGATGTTCTACAAATTGTATTTATGTATATGTCATATTATTTGTTGTAAGTGTCAAGCGCAAAAGGAGGTAAAACTGACGGTTTGTACACACTAAGATGGCCGACATAGCAACTCAGTGTGTTGTATAGTATACAGTAAGTTATAAGGCATAGTGTGCCAGTGTCGTTGCCGCAGATACCGTCACGTGAGATGTGATGTGATGTGATGTGATGTCATGTCATGTCATGTCATATGTTCGCTCTTTTTTAAAAGTAGATATTCTGATTACGTATACAGACTTAATTATTCTTGGGAATCCTCCGTCTTTTCTATGCTACTGTATGCTTTATGTATATATATCGTATATGTTCATGGTATGCTAATATCGTATTAGGTCACTGTTTTCCTTCGGTTAAGACGTTTGTCGGAGTTTCTCAATTCTGTCATGACTTCTATATCCCTTCTATATCCCTTCACTGATTACTCTTTTTTTCAATAGACCATACTTGTAAAAAAATGCCACACAGACGTGCTACCCTTAATAAGATATTGACAGTATGAGCTTCACACTTTTGCTTACATCAAGAAGTTCGCCGGAGGTTCTAAATTATGTCATATGTTCTATATCCCTTGAATTATATTTCATTACATTGTACTTGTGCAGTGGCGGATTAAGGATTTCTCCGAAGGGGGTGGGTGGGGTGGGATCAGTCGAGTTTCGAACGACGGCACATAACGGGAAAGTGGTATAGGGGTGGCGGAGAGTCTGGGAGCATGTTCCCACCAGAAACAATTGATCGTAGTCATTTCCTGCATTCTGATGCATTTTGTTATTCATTTTAATAAACATATTATAATAGTATATATCTATTAAAATGACATGAATTGAATGGCTGTTATATTCCAGAATATCATTGCGCAGCCGAACGAAGGGCATATATCCACATACAATTCAGGTAAACCTTTTATTATATACGTACATCACTCACAATTTATATGGGCCTACAAATGCACAAAATATAAAGAAAATAACCAAATTAGTTGATTATTTAGAATGAACTGGTTTACGAGGTGAAACGCAGTTCCTGCGCTGACCAATACTAATGTATGTACTAACAAGACGTCAATATGGAAAGATATTGTCAATTTGCGTTTCATTGTGTTTCAATGGGAATTAAAAGTACGTATATGATATACGATAAGGTAAGATATTAGTCCAGTCCTGAGTTATTGTGTCATGTTTCATGGTAGTTTCAAACAGTAACTCCGTCCGTAAATCTGATACGGACGGTACGGGAGTAAACTAGGGGTTACTGCTCGCAAATAAGTCACATTTGTGATAATTAGTGATTTTGAAAACCTTGCGAATTATTCATAAGTGGCATACATGCAGGTAGGTGACATATTTTCAGGAAATGTGTCTGATTTGAAAGGCTTACAGACAAAAGGCGTTATTTAGAGAAAAATGATATTTAAAAAAAATATGTGTCGGTACATACTACTCATGTGATAATGCAAGTTGTGGCAATATCTTCTGAATGAGCTCTCTATAATGGCTGAACATCGATCGAATAAAATTTGCTTTATTTGACAGGGCTTGCTTCTTTTTTAAAGTAATCAGTGGTCTGCTTCTCCATTGCAAAAAAAGTACACAAATGTCACACATACTGTCCGTAATATCACATGTGGAGCTTCATAACTTTGTTTAAGCATTTTTCTATTTCTGTTAAGAGTTTCCCAATCTGGGGACATTCGTCCGCCAACAGGCCATATTTTCGTGTTATCATAATGTTTTTATTATTCCATTCAATTTGGATGACATAAGCCCACAGACCATGCACGTCGTTCCAATTGATATTTACACATATGTGTGTAGTGCCGATAGTCGGACTGTTCCTGTTCATTGCTGTTGTAGAAAATTAATCTAAAATCACATTTCATGTAAACACTACTGACCGCGTCACCGCACCGCATTATTTTCGCTTACCTCCAGCGTCCAACACCATGTATTTAGAGCCTTCAGTAAACAGGGACAATGTCGAGGACACTCCGGACATTTTTTCAATCGGCACAAACCTACAGAACAGCGATGCTGCCTCCGGTTCGAGGGCGATAACCAACCTGTCGTTGTCAATTCCAGCCTGCAACAACAAAACAAGAATCTAAATGAGAGATCTTACGATGTACCCGAGTGATGTTTAGTTAATAATGACAGTTTGAAGGTCTAGTATAACTGAATCCGAACAGGACGTGATCGCTGAATAAAATGGCAAAGTAATTTTTACACGTGTATGTACGTGTAAAGGACGTACTAGTTAATATTGTATATACATTTCCAAGATATTAAAGGCCCTATACGGCTCAAGTCGCCGAATATGACCTCCTATTGGGTTTTCCCATGAACAAATCAAACAATTTTCCATTTAGACACTCTTCGAAACTGTGTGCAGTCATTTTGGTACAAAAAAGATATCAATATTTGTTGATCAACAAACAGCAGGTGCGAGTTTCAGTACCCTTAGATATTTTCCGAAAGCAGCAGGATAACTCCATGACCAACTCCGGTTCGCTCCGGTAATTTCTCTGAATTACTGTTTGTAACCCCTGTATATATGCACAACTTGATGACGTATTACACATAGCGAATTCCTGAAGCATTTTGTAAATAAAATAAATATTGGAAAATATCTTCACGGATCACATAACGACGACGGGCAGTACTGTGTAATCAGGTAATTTTATGTTCCGCTTCACATCCTCGGACACATACGAAGATTTATTCGTTTATTTCACATACAACTACTGTTTTAAGGGGTCCGGGTCATTTCGTACCCAAACCATTTCGTTCCTTGTTTGGTCAATTCGTACACATAGGCGCATGTTTTCCGGTCGTAAATATAGGTACGAATCGACCATAATGCTTGGTCATTTCGTACGCATTGTTGTTTAATTTTTTATATTCACATATATATTTGGGAATATATTTGCATATTTTAAATTATTTTTGATGAAAAAGCTGTGTCATAACCCGAGGTAAAATAAAATGAATGTTATAATTTAATCCTTTCACCCTAAGTAACTGGAAATTGGCATGGATTGTTATATGTTATGTTAATTTCCGGACCAATCCAATTGCCACTGCATACAATTGTTTTCAGACTAGTCCATTTATGAAAAGGGGATATTTTTGTTGTAAAAAATAAGAAATTTGCAAAAAGTGCAGATCCTAATGAACCGGCTCGTGATGGATTTTTATATGTTGATTTCCGGACCAATCCAATCGCCACAAAATGGTTTTCAGACTAGTCAATTTATGAAAAGGGGATATTTTATTTTTTGTTTATGAAAAGGGGATATTCCTTTTGTCAAAAATAAGAAATTATTTGCAAAAAGTGCAGATCCTGATGTGCCGGCTCTTGGTGGATTTTTATATGTTGATTTCCGGACCAATCCAATCGCCACAAAATGGTTTTCAGACTAGTCCATTTATGAAAAGGGGATATTTTTGTTCACAAACTTCACAATTATGGGTCCATGGGTGAAGCATTTTCAGATTTATTAAAACGGAAGTTGTCGCTAATCCAAGATGGCCGTAGTCTAAAAATATCAAAAATTCTTAAACAATCTTCTCATGAACCGCCAGCCGGATTTCGACGAAACTTGGTAGGTATGGTCGACGTAGAATGCTCTTTAAAAATTGTTGAAATGGTGACCCCGGTGTCAAAAATGGGCGTGGCCCGTGGGGTCAAATTTTATGTTCGACCAAATATGCTCATGTCATATATCAAATTGAAGCTATCGATGAGGCGATTGCTCCGGTGCAATATTTGCCGGAATCGGAAGATTATGTCATCCATGATGGCCGCCAAAAGGTCCATTTATTCGAGATTGTGAACGTATTTTTCTCAGGAACCACATGGCCGATACTGGCCAAACTTCATAGTAAGTTAAGATCCTTGGGTTAATTATTTTCAGATTTGGTAAAATGATAGTCATCGCTTAATCCAAGATGACCTCCATCTAAAAATAGCACAATTTTTTTGAAACACATATGAACTCAAAGTCAAATTCTCCTCATGTGTCAGGTGAGCGAATTAGGGCCATCATGGCCCTCTTGTTATATACTGAGCAAAACTAGAAACGTCCCTCCATGTTTAAGGAAAGATTCATCGAAAACCAAAAGGGTTACTTTTAAAAATCAAAATGGAAAAACAAGTTCATTCATTTCTGTATCAAAGCCAATAAATTGCATTTGGATATCTTGTTAAATATTCGAGAGATAACCGGCCAAGGGCGGTAGGGGTCAAAATCAAAAATCACAAAAACTCAGAAATGTGTTACTTAATGTTTAGAGATGGAATTTCAATAAGTAATGTGGCAAATTCAGTAAATCTCGTTACTACCGAGTGTGGCCACCATTTGCATGAATGCATGCAATGATCCTACGCGCATCGACGTGACGTAACGCAATAGCAGTGCGTTGGGCAAATTCCTCCATTCCCGTTGTAACGCCCGTGTAAGATCGCGAACATTGTCAATCTGATGGTTAGCTCGTGCTTTGCGGCCCAGCTCATCCCATATGTGCTCAATGGGATTGAGATCCGGGGAGACCGCGGGCCATGGCATGACGTCGACGTTGTTTTGCTGTAAGTATTGAGTGGTGACCCTGGCTATGTGAGGGCGGGCATTGTCGTGCATCAATGTCACACCAGGACCATGCTGACGGATAAAATGGTAAGGCATGTGCATTTAGCACATCTGCAACATAACGTTGTGCATTGATGTTGCCCTGTACAACAACCAAATCTGTCTTCCGGTTTCCCATGATCCCACCCCAGACCATTACGCTCCCTCCCCCAAACCTGTTCTCAACAATGCAACAATCGGTGAATCTTTCATTTTTACGCCTGTATACCCGTAATCTTCCGTCAGCATGACTAACTGTGAACCGAGATTCATCGGTGAACAAAACTCGGTTCCAGTCCGCCCTTCTCCAGTTCAGATGAGTTCGATCGTCGAGCCCATAACAGTCTGGCAGCACGGTGACGTTGGGTCATTATCTGACCAGTGTACGGGCGGCGTGCCCGGATTGGTTGGGCGTTACGACGTAACCGGTTGCGAATGGTCTGCCCTGAGACACCGTATCGCCTAGCAGTGACTGTGGCTGCCAATCAACGTTGACGTAAGTGCGTCAACGTAATGTAACGATCGGCTCTAGCCGTCGTTACACGAGGCCTACCAGGTCGCTGCCGGTCGTGAACAGCCCCAGTCTGCTGGTACCGGGCTGCAAGACGATCAATCGTCTTCCGACAGCACCAAAACCGAGGCGCGACCGCCCTGGCGCCATCCCACTCGCAAGCAGCCCAATTGCCTGATTTCGCTCGTTTTCGGAAAGCCGTGGGCATATCGAAAACAGTGAAAAATTAAAAAAGTTTTTTAATTTTCCGAATAGCCCCTATCGCATGAATGGCACGACTTGAACTGAATCACCTTATCGATGACAAGTATAGCGTGCACGTGCAAAAAGTGGAAATCAACGTTCCGGTCACTGGCCGCTATGTAAACCGTGTGTATCGGCTAAACTCTACACGATCGTATTCTGAACATCGCCACGGTTTAAAATACATGTACTTTGAACATGTGGTACATACATAGACAGAGCTACACCGGCTATAAAACAGGGACGTTTCTAGTTTTGTTGAGTATATGTTGATTTACGGACCAATCCAATCGCCACAAAATGGTGTTCAGACTAGTCCATTTATGAAAAGGGGATATTTTTGTTGTCAAAAATAAGAAAATTATTTGCAAAAAGTGCAGATCCTGATGAGCCGGCTCGTGATGGATTTTTTTATGTTCATTTACGGACCAATCCAATCGCCACAAAATGGTTTTCAGACTAATCCATTTATGAAAAGGGGATATTTTTGTTGTCAAAAATAAGAAAATTATTTGCAAAAAGTGCAGATCTTGATGAGCCAGCTCGTGATGGATTTTTATATGTTGATTTCCGGACCAATCCAATCGCCACAAAATGGTTTTCAGACTAGTCCATTTATGAAAAGGGGATATTTTTGTTGTCAAAAATAAGAAAATTATTTGCAAAAAGTGCAGTTTCTGATAAGACGGCTCATCACGAGCGGGCTCATTTGGATCTACACCATTTGGTAATACCACTATACAGGTAGTGTTGAAAGGGTTAAATCGATGTTAGTTGGCCAGCTAACAGATAATTAGCATTAGCAATCTACTCATATCGTGATGTACATATGTAGCTGTGACTGGAGAAATGGGGCTTAGTCGATTTGTGGCCAGTGTAGCCCCTGATCAAATAGAACACTCGTGTAGCCTGATAGCGATCTATATTACATGCTACCCAGCGATTTACCGTATTTCTGGTAGCATTTATTTCCTTGAAGGAACTATTTCCTCCTAGACATTATATATAGCGAAACGTCATTTCCGGCGAAGAAACAATTCATACGCTAACGTCAAAATTGTCAATTTTGATGTTATAATCTGGTTTAATAGCTACTTTCACATTTTTCGAAAAGCATGTAATATACACTACCATTTTGAAATACCAGCTTTATTTCCCTTGATATCTGTAAATCCGACAAAGAAACTTGTGCTCTGAACTCGCTCGTTTCTTTATAAGACTTCCAGATGTCTCAGGATATAAATCCGGTATTTCAAAATGGTAGTTGAACAAACTCTACATATTGCTTGTTAGAAGCACGACGGGTGTTTCATTAATGGAATGACAAACAGTCCAGATCCTGATCAGACTATGCACATGCTGATCTGAATATACACTGGTCGCAAAATCCATAAGCTCCATTTCTCCAGTCACATATATGTTTGAAACAAAAAATGTATTTGTGGTTGTCAAGGTCATTACCAAGGTCAGGAATGATCGAGACAAATTGTCTCCCCCAATTATCATACGAACCAAGTATACTTCAATTGTTATGACGTTATGGCCAATATAGCTTGATCTGACGAACGAAAAGTGGTAACAATGCAGTTGAAGTGTAAGGGATAGGCCAGAGTAGATAAGTACACGTAGTCACTTAATCACTTATAATGTACACTATATTACATGGGGAACACACAGGAATACATGATACATTGATATGCGAACATCACTGTACTGTGCATGATACTAATTCAATTACTACAAGGTTGTAAGCCAATCGACTGTTATACTTTAACGCAACTTAAAAGCTATAGACGAATAAACTCGGTATGTGGTATCTCCAATGGTCCCGTAGTGGACAATAGTATGAATGCACAAGTACTTTGATGATCGCTAATCAAAGTGAAATAACATACAAGTATAACATGTATAACGAACATTGGAGGACAAATGACAATCATCTGAGCTACCCCAGTGCTGGCGTATCTCAATAGATAGTGTAACCTCTGAGTATCAAGGTCCCAAGGTCTGCCTCACCCGCAATATGAGGTCTAGTCAACAATATGGCTATAATCCAACTTCAAGTGGATTAATCCATAAACAATATATGTAGTCTTACTACAATCCTTTAGCCATGATATGCCATGATTGCCATGATAGGAGTATTACCATACACTATCAAAGTATACATATGTATTGCCTATGCAATATATTTCCAAAGTATGAATGTCAAAGTCAAAGCCGGATGTGGTTACATCACATGATAGTCGATAACGATAATGTTCCGGAAGCTGGTTCCCGGAAGTAAAGTTCCACAGGTAGTATTATCTTCGGAAATGGTGGACCAGATGTAAAGTTCCTATGGTATCACTCGACTGTAGCAACCCGGATGTGGTAGACCGGATGTAAAGTATCCATGGTGAATCAATGGGTTGTAATACCGGAAGTGGTAGACCGGATGTAAAGTTCCGATATAATACAAAATGGCGATTATCACGTTGGCTAAGACGCCGGGAAAAGTTTCACTTAGGTGACATTCAACTTGGTGGTAGTATAATGATATGATATGTGTGTATGGCGTTTCACTTCACTAAACTATGGCTGTGACTGTCTGCTGAACGCGAGGTAGCTATCACACACTGCTCTATACAGGCCTGCACCCGGAGCTGCTACACACTGCGCCAGACAGACGTACGGACACTCGGACGACCCGATACTCTGCACTGACTGGGGTCTGCCCTCAAACGAGTGGACCAAAACGTCCAATGTGGCTCGCTGGAGCGTTCTCAAGAGGCTACAAAAATGAAATGAGTCTCCAATTACTGGACGAATACGCACAGACAGACAGAATGCACAACGGACTAGAACGGGAATCGAACAACGGCAAATCACAGCTGAAATAAAATGTTGTAGGTACATACCAAAATCCTCCGTGTCACTGGTGAATACAGTACTAGTCTTCTGTAACCAGAACATATGTGTTCCCGCCAACACATAGCGAGACATCGCTTATATACGCACCAGTGAAACCATGCACGGAATAATGAATATGCCTACCCCTCGTACGACATCTCACATAAATACTACAAAACCATGGCTTTTGCCATGTCACCCGTGGGTTATATTTGGCATAAATATATGTCCCCACGCCTTAAATTCAACCAAACCAGTGTACAACCCTCGTGGAATAAATACCATCCAACATGGTATACCCACACTACCATAAATCTGCACACTATAGACCCAGATCTCATAATCCGAAATCTACTCGACTGGTCTCGACAATGCGAAGGTCGCTTCTTGGCCCCGCCAAACCCCTCCATAACGGTCCTACGGCTATACACTCAAATGAGAGTGTAGCACATACTAAACTCAAATATCGTGGTCATTTACGGAAATATCACGACACAAAACATCACCATTATGGGATCTGATATATCCGTGTTGGCCAGTACCAGGCTATGATGAAACACTAACCCGTAGCATACATAACAGGGCAGACCATGGTATGGTCTGCGCATATACTGCTTCACCTACAGAAGGTCCCTTATATGGTGAAACACTGACACGCGGACAAACTCGGCTGGCACGGACAGTGGACATCCGTAATACTAAAAGGTATCTTTTCCCTAGCGAAACCAGCACACGCAGTCAACGAGTTCTCTACCACACACATGCATAGTCTGTGGCAAATATGGCGTGACATCAGTAAAACATTGCTCATAAAATAGACGTATATTTAAATCCGCAAATAGGACACGCATAAACGTATCTCCACCAATACAACATAAGCCCCCTTATTACACGCACATTGTACATGGCAAATGTACATGCTAAATCACAGGTGTGTAAAAATCACAGGTGTTTGAAACCACAGGTATGTGGAATCACAGGGATGTGAAATCAATAATACGCACAACAATACAACACAGTACCACACATCACAAATATACAATTATACGGATTCCAGAATGTACAAGAATGCACGTGTCACGCGACAGTGGTTAATTACTTGTAGTTTGTAATCTGGTGACGTAATGAGATATTTCGATGCAGGGCTCCAAATAAGGAATTAGTAATTGAGTATTTTCACTCCATCAATTTCTGAAGCAATTGGGTATTTCAAAATTTTAATTGGGTAAAATAAAATCACATTACTGTTGACACATCAACAGACAGCAAGAATAAGAAAAATATGCTATATTTGTGGTCTGTTTATTGTTTTCTGCTTTTTGATACTCGCGCTACTTCTGATTTCAATGGGTTTTAGGCAATTTTAAGTGGGTAGTTAAGTAAATACGCAGTTTATCTGGAGCCGTGATTGATATATAACCACTCTGTGTAATTTAGGTGACATTCATCTACTTTCGCGAAATTCAAGTCACATCCGTCAAAATTGTATACATCTCCTGATGTGTTAGTCGGATGTTCGCCAAACTTTATCAGTTGCTTCCTTACATTGATACCTGACCACGCTGGGTCATTCAAGTGACCATGACCTACTTTTGTTGTCTCACCCACGATAGCGGAAAGTGAAACATAGAAATCGCATATTAGTCGTCGCCGTCCAAAAGTTTGAACATTGGTCCATTGTATGTCCAAATATAGTTGGATATTCGCCAAACTTCATCAGTAGCTTCCTTACATTGATAGAAACCATCCTGGGTCCTTTGGGTGACACTGATCTACTTTTCTGAAAATATAGGTCACATCCGTCAAAATTTGGGCGTACGTCCCAATTTCGCATATATCCGGATACGTTTCTTGGATATATGCCAAACTTCATCAATGCAATATATTTTGTCTCACTCATGCTAGATTAGCGGTAAAATTTTAAATTAGTAGCCGAAATTAACAGTAAAATACTAAAATAAACAATACTAGTTTATATTAGCTCCACTATTTGTAAGAGAACAATTTCAAATAATTTCTGACATATCAGTAGCAAAAATGGCCATTTGAATGATTTCTGAAATATTGGTAGCCAAATGGCCATTTGAGTAGCCAAATTGCGACCAGTAGCGCCATCCTAGCTCATGATACTGGAAAGTGAGACAGCGGTGACAATTCTGGTGTCGTCTTCATCAACAATTTTGGACAAAGTCCAAATTTCGCATATCTCTTGATCTGTTAGGCGGATAATTCAAACTTCATCAATAGCTTCTCACATTGATAGCTATCGATCCGGTGTCATAACCTTAACCATGACCATAATTTCATCTATAGCAGTGTATTTCGACTGACCTTGACCATGGTCACCGTAACAACAACTTTCGACATACACATATGTTGTTGTTTTTTTCTTCAGGAAAACAGCAATGCATCAAGATTTGACGCGAACTGGGCCATGTGAACACCGGATTGTCAACTGCGCAAGATCTGGATCGATCAATATCAACAATCAGCAGGGAGGGTGGAGAGGAGAAGACACCATGTACACAAGACCCTTGGCCAGATAGAGAACAGCCGACGGACAATTATTTTACAAGTGTTTACAGACTTTGTGCAGTTAGATTGGCTACCAGTATAGATGTGAATATGTTTGTTCAAACACGGTGGGTATAGTCTGACACAGGCACCTGCTATTGGGATGGGGTGCACTGAATCAGGTAGGAAAAACCCTCCAATTCAGACCATACTTTTTTTATTTTTTACATTCGCGATTTTTACGCGATTAAGCACAGATATCGCGGAAAATTGATAAGCAAACCTGCCATTGCCGCCTTTTTTCTGGAAAAAGGACTGATGGGGTGCACTTCGATATGCTCCAAAATCGTTAGAAAATGCAGTTTATAGCCACGAAAACAGATGCACGAACACGCATGCAATAATAATATTGCACATTCACCAATCAGTCAGGAAAACTTTAATTTTATACCCTAGTTCACCCCATCTTTCATTAATTCCAGCCAAATGTATATGTATATTTTCTCGAAATAACTCCCAAATGGCTGAATCTACGGGGACTAGAACATCGACAGGTGTTGCTGATCAATTTTCCGGCGTATCTGCGCTTAATTGCGTTAAAATGGTCTTACCTGATTCAGTGCATCCCATCCAAATAGCAAGTGCATGTGACGTACTATACCCACCGTGTAAAAGTATGCTAGACATTCCATTGTTAAATAACATAGGTTGGTGCTACTGGTAGTTGCAGAAACCATTTTGTTACTGTAACAGTGATTTGGCTACTAATATTTCAGAATTTGGCTACTGAAAGGTTATGATTGGAAAAAGTAGTTTTGCAAATATTGGAGCTACTGGTAATGTAAAATTTTGTTCAAGGTAACCGTTAATTTTGACTATTTATATTTCATAATCCTTGCACTAACCTAGAGTTATAACAAACAGTGTAGACCCGGATCAGACTGCTCGACTGAGACTGGTGATCTGGGTCTACATCTATCACACGGTCTGAAGATCCATTTTCTCAGTACATGCCATCTAAAAAACTATTCATTTTTCAACATTATACTGATGACAACCAGTATACTTAAATACATGTAGATACATGTACATGCATATAATGAGACACAAAATATAACAGTTGCTTCTGCTTTTATTTTCCTCATTCCTCATTTAAATGATCGTACATGTAATGTTGAGCCTACACACTGTAGCACATATGATAACTCTTTTACATTAAAGGTACGTTGTCTCAGATAGATCCAGTGGAGGGCACATTTAGTGTTGCCCTTGTCCGTCCGTCCCCAACCTTGTAAGTCGTAAAACTTTTAAACAGTAATAGCTACAGACCTGAAACCTGGTATGCAGCTTTCGTATGAATAGATGCACAAAGTTTATTTGGATTTTTTCGACCCCCGGGTCATGGATTATATTCCCCATTTTGACTTAAAATTTTGCCTCGTTTACTATCAAAGTGATACATGCATGTGGGGCATCCGTGTTCAATGATCACATTTTCTAGTTATTTTTCTGTATTATGCACTTATTAGACGACTTGTACATATAATTTGGTTCCCGAAATTAACCTATTTTGTCCTAATCTGTTTCATCATATTCTAGGCATATCAGAGACCCATTGCCATTAATGCACACCCCGTTATAGCTATTTTATGAACAGTTCAGAAATTATCCGTAAAAACACGAAAATCGGACTGATTTCATGATTATGGGCCCCGCTCATCTGAAATCTACATGTGCTGTTTTTTTTTAATTATGCAGATAACCATTACGATATCAGATAACACTACTTGTATCTGACCAGGCTACTCATTGTTCACAACTTCACACTTTGATCAATAAATGCCGTCGATGATACAGATATTGAAAAGTGTCGGTTATTGGGAATATTATGAGCTACCGGCCGAGAAAAGGAACCCTAGGGGACATGTGCAATCAACATGGTGAGTGCATATATCTGATCATGACCTACGTTGTTTGAATTACTGTCATCAGCAAAACAATTAGATTTTATACGGCCAAGTGGACCTCTATCTATACTTGTTGGACATGTTAACAGGTCCATTTTCTCGGCTGGGGGATATATGTGGTTGTGACTGGAGAAATGGGGCTTATGGGATTTGTGACCAGTGTAGCTCCTGATCCAATAGCACACTCTGATAGCCTGGTGGTCTATATAGCTTGGTAGAAGCATGGCATGTGTATCATTCACGGAATGGCGAACAGTGCAGATCCTGATCAGACTGTTCAGTCTGATCTGGAGCTATAGTGGTCGCAAAACCCATAAACCCTATTTCTCCAGTCACAGCCACATATGTGATCTGTGTTGATAACAATTGAATGTTAACATTATTTCTTCGTAACAATAGCTTTTACCCTTTTGTTCTGTAGAAGCTTACAAAAGCCATGACAGAACCATTTGCCCTTTCAGGGTATGGGGTCACGTGATTTCAGAACGACGCTAGATAATTTGTGATGTCGTTTTTACAGTAGATTTTCTTTACAATGTAATAAACCAATAATTTTCATGAAAAATAGAGTACATGTTATTTTGACATTTCTTGATACTTGATTGTGGAGTCCGGTGATACACATCATACAAGTAAGAAGATTAGTACTAATCCTTTTACTTTTAGGAAGTGGGGCTAAATTATTCTGGTGAGCTGAGGATATATATTTGTACATATTCAGTTCTGACATTGGGATCATCTTCAAGTTTAGCATGTTTAGAATTACAATATTCAAGTTTCCATTCTCAAGTTCGAGTACACAACTATGAGAACTGCCCTGATCAAGCGGCCTTGTGACATTTGTGGCAAGTGTAGATCCTAATCTTTATGCACAACAGTAATAAGCATATGTTCAACTGTCAGAATAGCGACAAGTGCGACAACAGCCGGCGGGGGGGGGGTGGGGGGTTGGGGGGGGGGGGGGGGGGGGTGGGGGGGGGGGGGGGGGGGGGGGGGGGGGGGGGTGTATGATGCTGATCACTTAGATGAATTTTCACCGCTGGGGTGAGGGGATATGCATTGTACGTGATTTACATAAAAAACTTACTTTTATAAGTAAGTTGAGGGACCGTTCTATACCTGATCATGTTTGATTCAAAGATAATTGCTTCGTGAATAAATTTACATTTACTCTTTGTTATTAGACATGTTAGAGACTATGACAATAGTGCAGTGTATCTTCATATGGTGAGAGTATATCTGGCCCATGTGTATTTACATATATCACAGTACAGTGTCTAGGAAAAATGTACACGTTATTTTATGTACATTTTGAGAATGTTGGCAAAAGTACACCAATATCTCACTTGAAGTACATCTTGGTGTAGTATAATTTATAGGAGTCCGTTGTCCTGGCTTTTCTATGTATGATTGGCCACATTATATCATATGTTCTACTTCTCATTGTCAGTTTTTTGTCAAATGCCGGAAGAGGTGAAACTAGCTGATGGCTGACACACACACAAAGATGGCCAACTTGGCCATTCCATGTTCCGTATAATTATGATACAGTAAGGAGGCACTGTTCATATATATGTTATACATATATTCGATCATTTTTACGAAGCAATTGTTTGAATCATATGATGATCAGGTGTCCCATAATTATGTCCTCAACATGACATTAGTGTCTTGCAACTCGAAACTCCATGTTCTCAACTTGAAACTCGAGAATATTAATTTGACGTTTTCAACTGGAAACTCAAGAATTCTGACTCGAAAGTCAAGAATGTCAACTTTCCTTAGTCTTTTGACCTTCAAAATAACCACAGTGAAAGTGAAAGGGTTAACGTCCCAGCAACAGCTAAGGTCATATAGAGACAGGACAACAGTTTAAAGTCTCAGCAGACAGACCAGTGGAAAGGAAATACTATGAAAGTATTTGTGGATGCCCTAGGCAAGGGTTGAACCAACAGCGTCCGGATTGGAGTCAGGTGTTCTAACCCCTATACCACAACCCATCCCTCATTTGACCTTGAACACAGGTGAATAATGGGCGGGCTATAGAATGAAAATACAGATGATGACACATAAGTATATGATGTTTCAAGTCAATATGATTTGGTGTTGGAGTGTTATAATAACAGATAGCCAAAAACAGTTAATGCAAATTTTGCCAAAACTTGGCGTTGACATTGGCCATTTAAGCCACACGGATGGTGAAAGAGAATGGGTTTTATGTCCCAGAAACAGCCAAGGTCATGTAGGAATGGTAGTTTGGTTTCAAATATCATCTGGTGGGCGGCTGGTCTGGAGCATGGGAAGGGCAAATTTAGCGACGGGTTCATCCTTACTGTTGGTGGTTGGTTGGGAGTATGCAAAGGGTACATTAACAATGGGTTTCATCCTTACCAGAATCCCGATATTCCTGGTTTGACCCGCATGTGAATATTTGATACGTGAGAGTTGAATCCGGTTATACCATTATAAAAGTAATAATGTTAGTACTAATCCTATTTCTTTTGGGAGTGGGTTCAAGTGACTGGTGTGGCGAGTACCTGGCACCATGTCAGGTTATTCTACATGTAATTTCAGGGCTGTGTTTTAAATTTCTCTTTAAATATTTAGTTTCTGATTTTGGGATTTACCCCATCACAACAAGTCTTTAACCTGACCTAAAATTACCTTAGCTGTTGCCAGGCCATTAAACACAATTCGATCAAATCATCCTTACTGGAATCCCAATATCCCTGGTTTAACCCTCAGGTGCATGATTGTCTTTATTGTTACTTGAGAGTTGAATCAGGTTATACCCATCCTAAAAGTAGTAGGATTAATACTAATCCCATTACTTTTAGGAGCTGGGGCTAAGTGACTGGTGTGGCGAGAACCTGGCACCAGATCAGGTTTTTTTCTTATTTCACAGCTGAATATATATATTTCAGTGACTTTCTCCCCATCGATGAAAGTTAATTATGGGATTTGACCCCGTTAACCTGGCCTAAAATGCCCATATTCCTGTCCTATTTCCCACTTCCCAATAAACTCCATTAATTAAACAGCCTCAACTGTCAGGCAATTAGTCCTGTCCTATTTCACACGTCCCAAGGACATCAAAGGGAAACAATCTTCTGCGGATTTGAGGGTTATGGCTTGTGAAGAAACTCAACACCAGTTAAAACTTGACTGTACACATCATTAGGTCGATGACACTATGTTGACACCTCAACGGCACCAAATACTCCTGCAAATACACAAGAACAACATATTATATTTCTTTGTCAGGAGTAACCATTATAATTACAACAAGCACATTTTTCAAGATCTTCTCTTTGATTTAAAATAAATAAATGTATCTTTATCATCACTAAGCTAATCCCCTCGCTGGCAGCCTTGACAATAATAACATGAGCCCTCAGTGACTTTGACATTGTCTAAAGGCATGTAGCGATAATACATGTTAGTAACACCTTTCATTTTCTTAAATAACTTCTTTACCACTTTATCGATTTTAGTAATATTTGGCCATAACGTGTGTCTATGTATAGTAATTGGTTTCGCTAGCAACACACATATGAAGACACAAAGTCACGGTCACTCAGGGGCCAATCTTGCTACAAATTCCATAAGCTCCAATCATCCAGCCACACATATAAATCAAGAGTCAGACTGGTCACAAATGCCATAAGCCCCATTCCTCCAGCCACATATAGACCAAGTGCCAGATAGGCCATAATTCATATAAGCCACAATCACAAAGGCCACATACATGTACAGAGATTAGGAGTCAGACTGGCCCCATAAACGCCAATTCTCCAGCCACAGTGACATAGAGATCAGCAGACTGGCCTAACTTGCCATAAGCATGATAAGCTCCAATTATGCAGTGACATATAGAGATTATGAGTCAGACTGGCCACAATTTCCATAAGCCGTAATATTCCAGCCATATATAGAGATCACGCACTATCACATGCAAAAAATATGAGGATGGCGGATTAAAAATGACAAATATTGAGGACTATATATCATCTTTAAAAACAACATGGGTAAGAAGAATAGTGTGCAACAAATATAAATTTATAACATTTTAAATACAGAAATTGATACAGATAATATTTTTAAATTGAGATATGTACATCGAACAAAAAATAGGAAAAATGTCAAACCTTTTTTGGCGGGATGTTCTAAAAAGCTCATCTAAAATTTTACAAAATAAGCTTAAGCCAATAAACATGGATGCATTTCGTTCTAGCCCATTATTTTTTAATAAGGACATAAAATAAAATGGGACAACCTTCTTCAATAAGGCATGGTTTGATAAGGGAATATGTTTTATAAATGACGTTATCAAAATTGATGGAAACATTTGCCTCTCAAAATCAATTTAAAAACAATTTCAACATAAATATAAACTTTCTTCAATATTATGGCCTTGCCAAAGCAATAAAAGATTGGGGTAAAAGCTTGAAACTTAACAATATCGAAAAAAAGTTAGAAATGCCATTTACTCCATACAAACTAAAAATATACCTAAAAACAAAACCGGGACAAAAGACATGTATCTCGCATTAAACTCCAATTCTGAAACTCCAGCTGGTAAAATTAAATGGAACTCCACCTATAATTTTAACAATGAAACATGGAAGAAAAATATATTTATGGCCGCATATCATAACAAAAGACACAACTCGAAAATGGTTCCAGTACCGAATAAACCATAATATTCTGGCCACAAATGATTTCCTAAATAAGATTAAAATT
Source organism: Conchocele bisecta (assembly GCA_029237695.1). NCBI lineage: Eukaryota > Metazoa > Mollusca > Bivalvia > Lucinida > Thyasiridae > Conchocele > Conchocele bisecta. Next base: position 86,857,053 of record CM055274.1, read on the forward strand.
GCAAGTAGTCCATTATGTACATCCTGTAAGAAGTTTTCGGAAACAATAAAACATTTGTTTTGGGATTGTGAGGCTACAAAAAACATATTTAGGGAACTTCAAGAATGGTTAGCGACAAAAGATATAACTATTACAATTAACGAAAAAATCATTCATCTTTGGGATTTACGAAAAAAAACAATAAGTATCTTCAAAACAATTAATACTATTAGAAACTAAATACTATCTCTATTATTGCCGACGTTAAAAAGTAGTTCCAAGTCTCAGCGTACTGAAGCATCGAATTCAACTAATGTATGAAACATCCAGGAAGGCAGCAATAATGGACAACAAATTTGAAAACTTTACAACAATTTGGGAAGAATTTATCATTTCACAAGTTTAATTTATATAACAAAAATACCACAATAAGATTTCATCTTCAGTTGAGCTTGTTGCGGGTGCTATAATAAATCTCTGCTTTTGTGCTTATTTTTCTTTCTTTGTTTTAACGCCTTCCCCACCCCCACGCCACCCCCCATTCCATATCATATTATACGTTTGGGAAATAAAGCAATTATAATATAAATCTAGTAGAAGAATATAATGTACACAGAGTAATACAGGTTCAAGCAAAGACCATGACCGACGGAACCAGTCGTGTTTTGTTTTTATAATCAGTGTGGTGATCGACACAGATTGTTTATTGGCTTGTCAATATATAATGTTAACAACAACTTTAACAGTGAACCCTTTCAGCCGTAAATAACTGGAATGGATTATAATATGTTAATTTTCGGTCAATTCCATTCATCACAAAATACTTTTCAAATAATCGATTTATAAAATGTTTTTTTTGTTTTTTTTTAAACAAATATGATAAAATTACTTGCAAACAGTGCAGATCCTGATGATACAGTTCATCATGAGCCGGATTGTCATAGTCTACACTGTTTAAAAACACGTAAATGGCTGTAGTGTTGAAAGGGTTAACACATGATTTAAGCATGTAGATGCGCAGTAGGATTGAACTTCACTTTTTGCAGAATGGGGCTGGTTCAGTCGGATCATGGGTAATATGAATAACAAAAAAATAATTTATAATCAATTACGCTAAGTCAAACTTTGGCTCTTGCAGTGCTGGAGAGTGAAATTGTCATCTGCGGGTATATTATAAGCATTACTGTTTTATTTTAATAACATGGGCAAGTTTTTATTGAAAATTCAGGTCTCTCATTAGTGACGATTCTAATGTACCACACAACCATGAAGTCGTAAAAAATACTAGAACAGTGATTTCTACCCAGTACTGCAAGAGTAAAAGAGGGTGAATATCTGTAATTGTACATTTTGTAGTTGTACCTGATTATTGCATGTATATTATGTACGGTTTGTGGGGGATGGCCCCGACCCACCACAAACCTATTACGGGGAAAATAAATATTTAAAAAAAGAAAAAAAGAAAAAGGATAAATGTAGTTAGTGATTTTGGTAAAATCAGCTACAAGCATCAGACTGCCCACATATGCCATAAGTGCATTGCTATCACTAAGCTAATCCCCTGGCTGGCAGCTTTGATAATACAAGGTGATCGCTGGCGAGAAACAAATCACCTGATGACATTTCAAAAACAAGGCGAACGCCAGGAAGTGTCTCGCCCATTAAACAAGGCGATCACCACAAAGGTCAATGTCGGTCAAGATATGAGGAATTCCAAAATTATTGATATGAAGGTGAAGGTCACACAATGACACTGGGTGAATAGCCATCAATGTGAGGAAGCTATTGATAACATTTGGTAATGATCCATCAACGTTAAGAATCTACTGATGAGGGGGTATTCAATATTTGGACGTACGTCCAAAATTATTGACACACAGGTGAAGGAAGTTAGTGATGAAGTTTGCTAATGATCCGACTAACGGATCGAGAGATATGCACTTTTTGTTTTACTTACGTCCAAAATGTGTTTTTGTTTGACTACGGAATTGCGACTGCTAGGTCTTATTTTCCACTTTCGTCGGTGAGACTAAAAGTGATTTTATGGTAAGAAATTGCATTGAAATCAACGATATTATTCTGCTTTCTACATTGGTAAATTGAAACGAACAGTATGGGGGTGGAGGCATTTGTTAGTATAATCAACTTACCCTTCCAAGAACTTCAATGACTGCTACATCCCGGACCGAGTCACGAATAAACTGATTGTTGATGGCGCCGACCGTCGATTGTATCCTGGAGTGTGACTGTCACTGCACACAACTTCACAAAGACTGAAATAGTTCACAATACCTGGTTATACCCTTTCATATAGCTGCACATGTTTCGCTTTATAGGCAATAGGTTGCATTATATCGCTACACCACAGTTAACGGTATAAATTATGCGGAATAACGTTTCACTAAAATATAGCAATCATCTGCAGGTCGTTGACATTCATAGCTATATAGTTATTGAGAGACAAGTGTACAATATGAGAACAAAATATTATCATGAACTTGCCGAAAATCTAAATAAATGTTGCGCATCGATTAATCATAAGGAAGCTACATACCAAGTTTCAGGTCAGTTGTGTAGTTAGTACGGTTTAAAAGTTTTACGACTTGCAAACATAAATTGGAAATTTATAAATGGAAACCACAGTTAACGGTATAAATTATGCGGAATAACGTTTCACTAAAATATAGCAATCATCTGCAGGTCGTTGACATTCATAGCTATATAGTTATTGAGAGACAAGTGTACAATATGAGAACAAAATATTATCATGAACTTGCCGAAAATCTAAATAAATGTTGCGCATCGATTAATCATAAGGAAGCTACATACCAAGTTTCAGGTCAGTTGTGTAGTTAGTACGGTTTAAAAGTTTTACGACTTGCAAACATAAATTGGAAATTTATAAATGGAAAAGGGGGTGATAATCCATAACCCCGGCGTCGAATCAAAAATATAAATGAACTATGCGCATCTACACAGTTTCAGGTGTGTAGCCAGTACAATTAAGTTTTACGACTTACAAGCCAACACTGGAAAATTCTATGTCGAAAGAGGCAGATAATCCATGAACCGAGGGTCAAATAAAAAATGTAAATAAACTTTGCACATCTACTCATCATAAGGAATCTGCATACCAAGTTTCAAGTCTATAGCTATTATGGTTTCAAAGTTTTACGAGTTACAAATAAAAATTGGAAAATTCTAAATCAAATATGGGGAGATAATTCATGACTCGGGGGTCAAATCAAACATTGAAATAAACTTTGCGTATCTACTCATCATAAGGAAGCTACATACCAAGTTTCAGGTGTGGAGCTAGTATGGTTTAAAAGTTTTACGACTTACAAGCCAAAATTGGAAAATTCTAAGTAAAAAAGGGGGAGATAATCCATGACCCGGGGGTCGAATCAAAAATCGAAATAAATGTTGCGCACCAAACGACTTGCAAACCAAAATTGGAACATCTAAGTCGAAAAGAGGTGATAATCCATGACCCCAAGGTCGAATAAAAAATTGAAATAAACTTTGCGCATCTACTCATCATAAGGAAGCTACATACCAAGCTTCAGGTGTGTAGCTAGTACAATTTAAAAGTTTTACGACTTACAAGTCAAAATTGGAAAATTCCAAGTCGAAAAGGGGGAGATAATCCAGGACCCCGGTATGAAATAAAAAATCATCAAAAGGAAGATACATACCAAGTTTCAGGTCTTTAGCTATTACGGTTTAAGGAAATTACAAGTTACAAGGCAACATTCTAAATGGAAAAGGGGGAGTTATTCCATGACCCGAAACAGTTCGGTCCAAAAATGGCTTATCGGATGGGGAAAGGAGAACGGTCTATAGATCGTGCTGTGAAGTTGAGTTAAAAGTGTGCAGCGAGTTGAAATGCAATTATTACCATCTTATCTGCACGTCCTTAAATCAAAGCTCTAGTGATGTGACTATTTCATCTGTCTTTTATATTTTCTGTATCCGTGAGAGCTGAGACCCTTATACTTATAGTGTAAAATTTAGTCACAATAACAGCCCAATTTGTCCTGGTGTTTTGCTACACAAATGGGAATAAAAGGATAACCAATGTCAAACTATGTATACCTACATGTGTAGTATTAGTCTATGAATGTTTTTAACATGACCATGATGACTGTGAAGTGTTAAAACTTCTCACTCATCAGACTGTGTACATAGCAAAACTCCAGGACAAATTGGGCTGTTATTGTGACAAAATATTACACTATAAGGGTCTCAGCTCTCACGGATACAGAAAATATAAAAGACAAATGAAATAGTAAAATACATCCGTAGAGCTGAGATTTTCTAAGCTACCTTAAATACTGCATTAAAAGGATAAGAAGCCCAATAATAGCATCCGGCCACACTTTTGCCCCTTTCTTCCAAGTTCCACTGACTCGGTCATGACACAGGGCTACAAAAATAAGTCCACTGTAATGCAAGTCAATACTCATTGTAACATCATTACTGTGTGTTACAACTGGGTGGGGTAATATTCAATGTTGACTGTGATTCACGAATACGTACTCGGGTACAGTACTGTAACACAGGTTACAGTAACGGACCGAAGTCTATAAATGCATTAAATATGCATAAAATCATCAATAAATGAATAAAAAAAATAAGCTAAAATTTATTTTTTACTTCTTCCATATACTCCATATTACAAGGTTACGAAGTTTTTAATAGGCCGAACCCGGACGGCCTCGAGACAACGGACTCTCACGAAACGTCAACCGAGTTATATTATTGTCGCCTATTGCAGAAGTTGGGACAATGTTAGTATTCCGCAACGATATATTCCCCGATGCGCTATGTCAACGTGTTTTCGAGCTATCGATACTTTGTTTTAAAAAAAATATCATCATTGCTAGGTCGTGAAAGAACGGACACATTTCCGAGGCCAATACTGCTATGTAAAGGAGTAAACATCGGGTTGAAAATACACTTTTACGTCGTCCCGGCCCGTAAAGAAACATTTTGCATAGAGAAAACATTGTTTCCAATCGAACATTTGATCAAACCTACATTTATACCCGTCCTGTGCGTCACGACAGACAATTTAATCGCACAGACATTTCTATCATTTCTCGGGAAGCCATGTTTTCCAATCTATGTTCATACGGAATTCCGTGTGACGTCATCTCATTGTAATGATCTTTTTGGTTGGTTTTCTTATCTTGTTCCCGGTATATGCGCGCTGGCGACTTGCCTTCCGCGGTTATCGGCCAATCATATGTAGTGTAACAACGACTGTACGTTTAGCGATGACGTCATCGGGGAAGCTCACGGTGATTGGAAAATATGGCTTCCCGAGAAAATGTTTCTTTACGTGCCGGGACGACGTAAAAGTATATTTTCAACCCGATGTTTACTCCTTTATATAGCAGTATTGGCCTCGGAAATGTGTCCGTTCTTTCACGACCTAGCAATGATGATAATTGTTTTTAAAGCAAAGTATCGATAGCTCGAAAACGCGTTGACATAGCGCATCGAGGAATATATCGTTGCGGAATACTAACATTGTCCCAACTTCTGCAATAGGCGACAATGATATAACTCGGTTGACGTTTCGTGAGAGACCGTTGTCTCGAGGCCGTTCGGGTTCGGCCTATTACAAACTTCGTAACCTTGTAATATGGAGTATATGGAAGGAGTAAACAAAAATGTTTAGCTTATTTTGTTTCTTCATTTATTGATGCTTTTAGGCATAGTTAATGTATTTATAGACCTCGGTCCGTTACTTCAACCTGTGTACTGTAACTGGTGTCACGAGATCGTGAGACTCGCTCGGCTGTTCTTGTTCGAATGTGTATAAATCAATGTCATTGATGCAAATTGTAGTTAAATAATGTCGTCTTCTCGAGTCTGAATCTAGAAACAAATGTTTACTTTCTTGTTGTTGTTGTTCGCCTTCAATTTCGCGCACGTGCTGGTGAGGTCATGGTTTTGTGTGTAAGCAGTTTTCCGACATGTCTCCGAGAAGTAGCGAGTATGCCAGCGCGGAAACGCTCGGGATTCCGGAAATGAAAAGTGTCAATATTGACATTATGTACTGAGTGGTACACAAAACAAGATTTTGTTGTTTTCAAATTGCGATTGAGATATAAATCTCAAGACTTGGGATATATCTACTAGGCAGTATGTGTTAGTTTTTTGTACTAAATCAATTGCCAGGCATGATTTTGTGTTTGAAAAAAATCTGAAAATTGGAATACTGAGCCGTTCAGGGCCTTTAAGTAAAATGATTTCTGATGTGCAGGCATTTCAAACTGAATATGGGTTGATCAATGAGAAATAGCAACGACAATCATAGATTGATAGAATATACCTTCCTGACGAGGAATCCGGTATCGGTCAATCACATCATATGACACAGTGTCATGTTCTTTTTGTGTAATTTAATGCACAAAGGTCACACGAGTTCAACACATAGTTTGAGTACATAAAATGCCGGATATATCATGATGTTATTGTCGAATATTATTTCGTTGGACTTGTATGATTGCCAGCTATCATCATGTTGTTGTCAATATTTTCGTATTTGATAATTATATGCAATTGTATAGCCCGTGTACACTCTAATACAGTATTTATTCGTCTTTCATCTGTTAAGACTGCAATGTATAATTTAATCTGAACATGTGTTACAGTTTTAGTTGCAAGTTAGACGATTTTCATGTTGGAGACGGTGTAATATTGACTTACGTAGACTAGAAAGTCTTACCTGATTAGCACATTCCCTCATGAATTGTTTGGCCGAGTCATCCCAAATGGCGGGAACAGTGAGCACCCATTTTATGTCTCTTTCCTTCGTGTCTTTAATTCTGTCGCGGCACGTCTTCAACAGATGGTCTTTAAGATAGCCGATTGATGCAGAAAATACTTTCACTGCAGGCAGTTTCTTACCCACGATGTCTTTAAGTGTAAATGATCTTTTTAGTTTCTGAAAATATACAAAGACCATGTAAATGGGAAATAACAAGTGAATGAAGAACTATTTATACAGATACACAATGTTATATAATGTATCCCCATAAAATGCAGATATATTCCTAACACAAACAAAGAAACGTGTCCACCTATATACGATACACCTTAAGAGAATAAAACTCAAATTGTGTCTGTCTAGAATTTATTATTAACACATTTTTAAAATTATGTCAGGCTGATGTCAGACGATATTCATAATGCCATGGCGTCAGATCGATTCATATTTATACTACGTCATACATGTACCAATTATAGTGAAAACGTTGAAATGTGAGTGAATACGTTTTCTGAATCTCAATTATTTTCTCATTTCCAAAATTTAAGTAGTGTACGATATGACTGTCAATATTGCTTTAATTAATTTATTCAAATACATGCCTAACGGAAAACATTAAAACTGGACACCCACATCCCAGGTTGTAATATCGGGAAAAATATTGTTTTAGTCCATTATTTAGATGTGATATTTTTCTGGTAAAATGCATGTATACATTAATGTACCATTACTGGATGTGCTAATTGGCATAATTATACTTTGAAACTTGAATTGCCACTCTTGATATCAGAGACGATAATCGTGGCCACTTAAGAAGGTTAATGGAAACAACTATATATTCTCTCTATTTATTTTGTGATGTGCACTGATCATACTTTATAATATGTCGATAAAACTATTTTTTCAGGTGACGCATTTAATTGATATAAATTATTTTGCAAATGCCCAACGTCATTTTCATAACAAAATACCCGGATACAAACGTGCGTATCTTTAATTATATATTACTAAATGATTAGCTATGTATAGCGGGCACTCATAAATATTTAAAACTGGTGGAATATTTACAGATTTATACTCTTATTAAATTCGTATAAAGAGCATGTAGTTGTGCCTAGTCGATGGGACCCCGACTTTAATGCGTTTCAATGACATTACGTCATCATGTCAAATCATCACTTTGTCCAATTGACGCTAAAATGGAGTGTTAGTATGTACGTATAGATGCTTGTTATTACCCAACTCCCTAATAAGTTGATATTCCATAGTTTTTATTAATTCCCTGGGTTTTGACGTGCCTGTGCAATAATTCCGCGTGTCACTGGGTTACTACGGCAAAGAATAATATATATTGTCACCGAAGAAACCGCTGGTGCAACAAGCATAGCCAGTAAGTCAGTGTCAGTTCCAACAACCACCACTGGCTTCTCGGCCTCGGCATCATCAACCAGTGTTAAGTTTGTTGAAAGTATCCGGACTTCTGCTTCTGCCTCTGCCTGTTTCACTAATATGCCAGCAGCTCTTGGATCAGCAAGTCAATACATTGCCGTTTATTGTTGCCGTTTGCCAAGAATGCAACTTGTGCAGTCGTGATTTTCATGTTTACGTTAAATATGACGGAACGGCAAATACCACAACCGTCAATTTATTATTAACAAATTTTGTATGTGTGACCCATAATGGGAAAGTGAAACATTTAGGTGAACACGTTGAAATGTGAGTGAGTATATTTTCTGAATCTCCATTATTTTCTCATTTCAAATGTTTAAGTAGTGTACGATATGACTGCCAATATTGCTTTAATTAATTTACTCAAATACATGCCAAACGGAAACCATTAAAACTGGACACCCACATCCCAGGTTGTAATATCGGGAGAAATATTGTTTTAGTCCATTATTTAGATGTGACATTTTTCGGGTAAAATGCATGTATACATTAATTTACCATTACTGGATGTGCTAATTGGCATTATTATACTTTGAAACGTGAATTGCCACTCTTGATATCAGGGGCGATACTCGTGGCCCCTTAAAAAGGTTAATGAAAATAACTATATATTCTCTCCATTGTGTGATGCGCACTGATCATACTTTATAATATGTCGATACAACTATTTTTTCAGGTGACGCATTTAATTGATATAAATAACTTTCAAATGCCCAGCTTTATATTCAAAACAGCCGCGCTTATCTTTCAAATAAATATTACTAAATGATTATATATGTATAGCGGGCACTCATAAGTATTTAAAACTGGTGGAATATTTACATATTTATACTCTTATTTAATTCGTATAAAGAGCATGTAGTTGTGCCTAATCGATGAGACCCCGACTTTAACGCGCTTACGTTACGTCATCATGTCAAATCATCACTTGGTCTACTTGACACTAAACTGGAGTGTTAGTATGTACGTATAGATGCTTTTTTAAATAATATAACGTGATGGTAGTTATAACTGCTTGACATTTGGCACTGTAACATACATAGTACCTATTATTTATAAGTGGTACAAAATCAACAACTGTACACCTGCTAAGCTTGGAATATCGGGGGGTATGGCATGCAACTTCATTTTGAGAAAGTTAGTATATAGCTAGCGTTTACTGCATGCTGACCCATACCATGTAGAAATAACAGCTTCATAAATTCATAGCTACATGTAAAGAAAATACTTATTCGATTTTGTTCTCGGAAGTAGTATATACGGCACAGTATGATGTATTACCCAACTCCCTAATAAGTTGATATTCCATAGTTTTGACTAATTCCCTGGGTTTTGACGTGCCAGTACACTAGTTACGCGTGCCCGGTCAATAGTTCCGCGTACCAGTGGAATAGTCAAAACAATTTCACCTCTGAAAATCATGATTACGTTATAAAATTCAATGTAGATCTGTCTGTCGACTCGCCCCACGCCAAATATTACGTTCACTGTGTCACATTTACTGTTTACACGTTGAGTATTAAAACAGTTATTTCATGGTGATTCGGGCAACAGTCAACACATATTGCCCCTCGGTGCTGTGGACGACCCGATGCACGATTGCCCTCGGCCTTAGATTTCAGCTCAATGGTGCTGTTATCCGTATCGTATATACTAAACGCCCAGTACGTCCGTCCGTCCGTCCGTCTGATAATAATATACGTTATTAGTGAATACTGGTGGCGACTAGCATACCAGAGGCACGCACTGAACATCGCGAATGGGAATAAATATGTGATTGTGATTGCGCTTTACCTGTCGATAATGTGCGAATTCAACCACTTACAGCATGCATAAACAGCAAATGCTTTGTGGTGGCTACAACATGCTGAAGGTGCTGGGTCTCGCACAGGGACACTGGGCTACTACGGCAAAGCATAATATATATTGCCACCGAACAAACCGCTAGTGCAACAAGAATAGCCAGTAAGTGAGTGACAGTTCCAACAATCACCACTGACTTCTCGGCATCATCAGCCAGTGTTAAGGTTGTTGAAACTATCAGGACTTCTGCTTCTGCCTCTGCCTTTTCCACTCATATGCCAACAGCGCTTGGATCAGCAAGTCAATACATCGCCGTTTATTGTTGCCGTTTGTCAATAATGCAACTTGTGCAGTCGTGATTTTCATGTTTACGTTAAATATGATAGAGCGTGATGTTACCTTGCTGGCCCTTCTGTTCTGCCCATGGCTTTGGTTGAGGTGACAGCATGACCATCAAATACAACAACCGTCACAACACGAAACATCTTTAGGGTGTATGCTATATGTGATTGGAACACGTCATGTTAGGTAGATGCCTGTGACCATATAACTGTCCGTAGCAGGTGCCCACCGTCCACAACAAATATTGCATTGTCTGGGATAGTCGGTTGTTGTGTAATGAATAACTTCAACAATATACCCAGTGTACTTTCCATGGGCTTTCGCATTATGCCATCAAGGAACAGTGATGGACGGGGGTTGCGGAGACAGTTCGTGTGCCAGGAATGTTTCCATTTCAGCACTGCCATTGAGAACACACGTGATTCTGTTAAACAACAGAGTTGGGATAACTACAGTATCATATCTTCGGACTTTGATAGTCCTGTGCATACCACTGATGGTTTTCATCTTATCTTGTCTGCCCGTCATTTTGGCAGTGGGGACGGTACCAACGTCAACTGCTTGGCTACAATTCACTAACGAATCATTGATATCTCTTAAGTGGGCGCTTACCCTCAGGTCTTTGTACTGAAGCAAATTCCTCCAGTGAGCTACAAATATGCAATATGCATACACCCACTTTGTCAACGTACTGTCTGTGATGCCCCTACCATGTGGCATACCACCGGAGGTTTTCAACATTCGCATCAGGACCTGTTCTATAGTGTGAAAAGAAGTTGCCACTCCAGTACTCATCAGTACGATGGATAGTGAACTATCTCGTTTCCCTGAATTGGGCATATTCACCTTATTCCAAGGACCCCTTCTGCTGTATAAAATAATCGCGCAGACTTGGCATAGTGCAAATGTAGCAGCATGAAAGTATGGAATCATTTGTTCGAATTGTCCATTCTGTCTGCACGTAAGAAAAGACGAAGGAGGGCGACAAGGTACTGGACCCACAATATGCCAGTTTACTTTTCTTTGCAACTGTTACCAGGAGTTGTGATATGATGCCATTTAATAGCTTTACAGATTCGTCATCGATCTTGACCCTAGCCTTGACACCATGCAAAATCATTTTATATGATGTTTTAAAATGATCTTTATCAATGTCCTCAGACAACTTGGTGTTTTATGTAATTGCACACTGATACGGGACGCTTACGTCAGCATGTGTGTTCAAAGTGCTCGCGAGTAAGTAGACATGACCTGTCAACATATGTACAACAGATCCTTTCACATACACCGTTTCCCACAGATCTGCAAGTCCACTATCAGTCATGGTATATATCCAATGCTACCTAGATAATACATGAGTAGATGGAAGACGTTAAGTCGAACAATGGCTTTCTTTAGATCATTTGTTGCAGTCATTATTTCTACTGTCTTTATGTACAAATGATGGTGACTGGAAATATGCCGAGATCATGTTTCTGACAATTTTCTTGGTGGGCAAATAATAAAGCTGTATAAATTGTACTCGGATTACCCGTGTCCAAATTGATGAAGGGAAGTACTTCACTTCTAGTTTATCAAATATTTCCTTTTGATGTGATACTTTCATGAAGCCACTCCATTTTGGACAGGGGGAAAACTCCAAGCACATAACCAGCAACACAGATTGTGTCTAAAGCATTGGCAGATATGCCATATTTATGTTCCTTTTTAGGTGCTTTGATTGGTTCGATAATAACATACTTTAGACACGGAAAAACAGACTTGCTATATGTTTTATGGGAACGTTTCCACAGGTACCGACCATTTCCATCGGTGGTACATTGACTGTGCGTTTTACAGGCGTTTCATCAATCGTACACGGTGGTGTGACACAAGCGATACCTCCAACACATATATCCTGCAACACATGGACAGCGGGATGTAACATTCAACAACTTTCCGGATTCCTGATGCGCACCTTTTCTCTCCAGACTTGATTTATCATATTTGGCGTTGCAGTGTTTTATTTCTATAAATTGGTGGTTTTGTTTCATACGTGTTTCTAATAGGCATTTACAAATTAAACTCTGAACATCTGAACAAACTTTCAGGATCGACAAAACAATTTTAACCGTCGACATTGTAATGCTACTCGCTTTGGTGCGATTTGGGATATATTTTGGCGGTCATCCTGAATTGTACGCATAAATAGTATCTATATATAGCGTGTGTTTCTTACATGTATTTTCTTATGTATGTTTTGACGGTTTATAGTATAAACATATATATATGTATATAATATATATATGTATATATCATAGGTAAAACTACGACGATATAAGCAAAAAACAAAACTGGAGGCCATTTTGGACGCCATCTTGAATTGCCAAGTTGGCACAAGGTTGATTTATTTGGACTTTTTTGATAATGTAAACATGATTCTGAACATATTCTGAACTGTTCAGCTTGTTATAATGTGTATACCTTAAACCCTATTGCTCCTGGACTATTTGACAGATATATCAATATAACATACCAGTTTTTCGTAGAGGTCCATCTTGAAGCAACGGAAGTAGTACCACTGACTGTGTTGTTTCGCCAAGGACAGGTTAGCATATTTATCCTCAGCCTCGAATCCAAATGAGTGAAAGTTTTTGTTATTATCGAATAGAGCGCATGTAGATGTTTTCAGTGAAAGTAAACGTGATGATCCCGTTGTCCATATGTCGCACTCTATTTTTGCTGGTTCGGCAATGAAGGAACTTCGGAAGGAGAAGGCATATCCGGAATATGTTGTGCCGAAGTCAATTGCCGCCACCAGTAACGAACTGCCGCCCACATAGGTAGACATGGTCCCGCTGGCAATAAAGAACGAAAAATTACTGCTTGTAAACCGTTTAACATGTATGTGCTTGTCAAGTTAAAGGTACATGCCCACTCAGTAGGCAGAACATGTTCTTTATAGGAAATAATTAAGTGTTTACTTGTGTCACTATTCCACCAGTTCTAAATATTACAAGTGCCCGCTATACAGATATAATCATTTATTTTACTGATAGTGACGCGCGGTGGTATCAGGTTACATTGTATTTTCATATGCAAATGAAGCATGATATGTTTTAGTTATTTATACTAATTAAATGCGTCACCTGAACAAATAATATAATAGACAGATGTTTAAGTATGATAATAAATGATTGTAAATCAAAAAATAAATACAGAGAATAAATAGTAATGTCTGTTAACATTTTAAGGAAACACGGTTATCGCCCCGTCTTTTATAAAATGTATAATAATGCGAATCAATTCGTGGGCTAATGGTGAATTAATGTTTATTTTGCTTGAAAATGTCTCAGATGATGTCTCCGATATAAAGAACATTTTGTGCCTACTGAGTGGGCATGTACCTTTAATGTCACATGATTTCAAAAATGTTAACTCCGTTAAAAAGTCTGACTGTGTATTTGCATCATTTTATTGCATAACATGGGCTCTCGCAGTGTATTAACACAGTGTAATAAAAAACATAATAATAAATATGAACATTAGCTCGTTACAGAAAACAGGTTCGGTGACCAGTACAGGTTCAATGTATGATGATGTACTTGTGCAATAAATATAATCGAACGAATGCGATGGTTTAATATGATATTTATTAAACTCTTTGACTGATTTCATAAGAAACTCGGCATAGTCTCGTTTCTTATGAAATCAGTAAACTCGTTTAATAAATATCATATTAAATCATCACTCATGTAAGAGCCTTTATATAATGGACACAAAAGTGTGTAATAAATAAAATAACCATAACAATTGGGAGATACTGATCTAAATGGTGAGATGTACATCGAACAAACATATGGAAACTTTACAAACGGTTTGGCGGGATGTTTTAAAAGCTCATTCAAAAGAACAAAATACTAAAGTATAGATGAATTTCTTTCTAGCCCATTATATTTAAATAATGATATAAAATGTGGGAGCACTTCTTCATTAAGTTATGGTTTAATAAGTGCATATGTTTTATACATGACACTGTCAAAATGATGTTCATAGGAACTTTTGTATCTGAAAATGAACTTAAAAACAATTTCAACATTAATATAAACTTTCTTCAATATTCTGGCCTTGTCAAAGCACTAATATTGGGGTAAAAACTTGAAAATTAACAATATTTAATAATGTTAAAAATGCCATTTATTCCATACAAACTAAAAATATACCTAAACACCTAGACAAATGACATGCATTTCAGATTGAACTCAAATTATGAAATTCCAGCTGGTAAACTTAAATGTAACACCATTTACATGTATAAGTAAAATGATGAAACGCTGAAGAAACTATATTTATGGTAACACTTATTACCATAACAAAATCCACAAGTAGTAAGGGACGGTAGTTTTCTAAAAGACCATACATTCGCACATCTGGCTAACTTTCCTAAATTTGGCACAGATGATCTTTATGTTATGCCTATCAAGAATTTTGATGGAAGCAATCTGAATGTACACCTTATCTTCCATATTGAGCCAAATCCAAGATGGCCGCGAATCAAAACCAATTATCGGCATATGTAAGCTCCATGTGGTGATATTTTCATAAACATGTCGTATAGTCCATTAGTTGACGATGGCTCTGATTAAATTTATAAATGTTTTGAAACAACTTAGGTTACTATTACATTTTCAAGGTCATGGTCATGTTCAAGAAAACATGAAAACAGTATTTATTTATATGTGTTTCTGGCTATTTTATTTGTCAAATAGGTTCTGGAAATCTCAGATAGGAACGCATGAAGGATGGTGACATCTTTGTTTATTCGCATACCACAGTATAATTGTACATGTATCCAATCTGCCAATTTTCAGATTGACGGCTTTTCAGCGTAAATACATTTCCCTAAACGGTATACAGCACAAAATCTTGTCAGAAGATGTCAGACCTGAAAGCATGCTGATAGTTAAAAAAACATTGCAAACATGTGTTTTGTGGTGCAGTGCTTCTTGATAAATAATCAACGGAGGCTGGAACAAGAGTGTCGAAGGTCACACTATACGCCCGTCGAAGTGTAGTCAGTATACAAGGGAAGTAACTCCATGGAAAAAGAAATCAGTAGCATTGATGTGTTACCCCTCAGAAACTGAAACTAAAATTACTTTTTCAACGCAAATTAAACAATGTCAAGAGTGTCACGGGATATAGCGTTATTCTATGTATGTACACGTACGTACCTTAGTAACATATTTCATTTTTAAATAACTTATGAATCGTTTCACCGATTTTGATAATATTTGGCCACAATGTGTGTTTAGGAACGGTGCTTTGATTTGCATAGGACTCACGTCCGACTGCCCAAGGTCAAGGTCACTGAGGAATTAGGTTTTCCTTGTTTGCAAGGCAAATGCGTTAAAGTTTACTTGTATTATCAAGGCTGCCAGCTAGGAGATTAGCTTATAGGTGAATAGTATTAGCCATATAATCGCCAAAGATCGGAAAAAAATAAGCCAAAGCTGAATTTTTCAGCATAGGTCCGGAATATCATTAAGAAAAACATATCAAAACTCCCCATGAATCCCACTGGAGCTTAATCCAGAATTCAAGATGGCGTCCAAGATGGCTGCCATAAATTTATTAAACACATAAAGGTGATATTAATGAACATATTCACACATAGGGTGGCAGCATATCACTAAACAATGCATGTATTAACATTTTCAATAAGCAGGAATTGCTTAACCTTTCAAATATCCCAGATGGCTGCCAGGAATGCCAACAAAATATGTAAACGTTACATGTTCAATACGTTGTCCAATATGCATACAGAAGTCACCTATGCTGCTGCTAGTCTGGGGGTGTATTGATAGTCCCAATATTTAGTAATCGTATCAGAGTGTATTTATCTTGTTAGATATACATGTATATGGTACTTATATTTTGTAAAATCGTTAACGCAATGCAATTTGATATTGACCATGTGTAGTAAGGCCAAATGGATGGTCTACGGAATCATGTATGGATGGTAACAAAAAACGATTGACGTCTAATGTTGACGCGATTTTGCGTTGCAAATATACGTATATGGTATTTAAAAACGCTGAAATTTTGTGAAAAACGTTATAACACAATCTGATTATGCTTGGAGAGATATGTGATGTACATTTCGGACGGACTCTCGAACGGGCGGAGGTATATGTGTCATCATGACCACTATGTCTCGCTTTCCACGATGGGCTCGACAAGCAATTACTTTAGCATATATATATATTCTTGAATTAATTCACATTAACTATAAATTTGATAAAATAAAGCATATTGCAATACAGTGTTTGAGATCCATCAAATTCAATGTGGCCTCCAATATGACTGACAAAACCTGCTAATTTGTATAATATATTGATCAGTAACAAACTGTGCATACTGAATCAGAAGTATCGTCCTTTTACCGTAATTATATTTATATTCGAGTACATTGTAGACATAACGTATACATTTCAAGTGAAATAACTAATTATTTGTGAAGAAAAATGTGTAGTTTGGATGCAAGCCTATAATTGTATGCATCTATGCCTACCGGCACTTTCAATTGT
The DNA here is from genome assembly GCA_029237695.1 of Conchocele bisecta. Lineage (NCBI taxonomy): Eukaryota > Metazoa > Mollusca > Bivalvia > Lucinida > Thyasiridae > Conchocele > Conchocele bisecta. The sequence continues at coordinate 86,873,979 of CM055274.1, forward strand.
TTATATATTATGAGATCTTATATTTTAAGATATATATATTTGATAAATTATCATACATAACATATACTATTAATCAAAGGTTAGATAGTATAACCTTCGCATGTGGTTACCAGGGATATATATTGTTTACAATGGTGCAAGTTATATAGTATGTGTAATGCATAAGGATTGCACGGCAATGTATACACTATATAAGTACTCACTTTGTAGAATCATGCAAGACTGATCTTGCATGTACATGATGGTTCAAAATATATGTCCCCACTATGGGACCTATCTATTACAAGTAGGTAATAATAATCATGGTGATTTATATATCAGAAAACCATAGATTATCTGCTTTATACATGGCTTTCAAAAAATAAACCCGTTTGTTTACATATCGTAAAAATATCCGGTCTTTGAAAAATCAGAATTTCACACAAAACGTGCATCCAAAGCTGACTTGATTTGTGAAACATTATATACTTATATCATCATTTGGTCAACCTTTGTGTTACTTGGCCTTCATAATAGATAATAATTGCCATTACATACATCAAAATGATGAATGTTCTTTGTTTACATAATTTACATTTTTCTAAGAATGATGACACAATCAACCAATTACTACTTGCATGTACATGTAACAACACATCAAATTCACTGTAGAATATATGTGTATCGGTTTAGTGATTCATCATTCAGTCATAATATTACCGTTGTCATACTATTATCGTTGTATAATAATATAAGGTTACTGTTTCAAATAGTCTGCCATACCATTTCATTATCATTTTCGATGCAATCGATCGCGTTTCAGCATTCCTAACAGTTTTCGACCAATTTTCATGAATTCTTTGAAATACCAGTAATATCATACATTGAATATTGTGACGTCATACCATAAAAATAGTGACGTCATTAGTTATATGTATAATGAGCACAATGTTACAATATATTACTTTGTAATAAACTTTAGTTTGAATGATTATCTTGCTTAGAACACCAGTTATATCTGTTTAAAGTGGGGACATATATTTTGAACCACCCTGTAAATGGAAGTAAATGTATGTGACACACTGTCTAGGTCGTATTCCCTTGAAGTTTGCTGTTTACAACCGACGTTTAAAGAATGTCCTGTCCGTGCGAACATGTTTACACTAACTGACAAGCTTTGGGTGGTTGGCTGGGCGATGACGGTCATCCTTACCAGAATCGTGATATCCTTGATTTTGCCCTCACTTACAATTTGGTTATCCCAAAGTGTACGTGTAGTAAGATCACTGTATTGCATTGTGGACCTGGCACAAGTCCGGATATTCTAAGTTGAGGGCTGAATATATATTTTCTTGCTGAAAATATTCAGTTCTGATTTTTGGATTCCTCTTTACAGATGAAATACGGGATTTACCTCAGTTGATCGGTGCCTAAGATGACGATAGCTGTTGACAGCACGTTAAACACAATTAATCATATATCGATATAACATGCTAGTGGTCCGAAAGCACGAGTTTAATGTTACATAAATACTTGCTTTCTTTTCTCTTCGGTGTACCGTAAAGTCATACGATATAACATGCTAGTGGTCCGAAAGCACGAGTTTAATGTTACATAAATACTTGCTTTCTTTTCTCTTCGGTGTACCGTAAAGTCATACGTCATATTTATGCATACCAGAACGAGTTGAAACAATTTTCATCTGATACATGTATACGGCATAATATATTGCAAAAAGTAAAAAAACAAACCAGTATGAATCGAATCGATTCAATCATCGCTCTAGACAAGGGATACACATATCGATCATTTTATATGGTTACATTAATAGTATGCATGGGAATAATATGGCGGTGGTATGCATATGTTATACCAGTTCCTGCAGATGTCAAAAAGTGGAATATCGCACAAGTTAGAATGTGAATATTTCATGTACATGTATATGTACATGTACGTTAATTTATCGTTGATTTGGTAAATATGGTCATACTGAGTGCAGTATTGTAAATTAAAAGGATATTTCAAACTCGATCGATCAATCTTTGGTTATCCACGCGAATGGAACTACCAACTGATAATATAATATAGCTGCTGCTATCACCTTACGTATGAACAGTTTATTATTATGCTGCCCATCTTCCATAAACACATCGATTTGAAAATTAATTATTTAAAATTAATATATTTCTAGGTGATTGATAATTTCAATGTAGTGCTTCGTGACAATAATGCCACTGGTGATTTGTTCAAAAGTTACTGATAAGTTTGCTAATTTAGCGGGTTATTCCAATTAGTTATGCGGTTACAAAGATAGCTGTGTTTGATAATGCTGCAATGAACTAAGTCTGCCAATTTGAGACATGTTTGAAGCATAAATAACAATAAAGTTTTTGTTTTATTTTTCATTTCCCTGTGCTGATTTTCCGTTATTTTGCGATATTTCTCAAAATTTGGCTGCAATGAACTAAGTCTGCCAATTTGAGACATGTTTGAAGCATAAATAACAATAAAGTTTTTGTTTTATTTTTCATTTCCCTGTGCTGATTTTCCGTTATTTTGCGATATTTCTCAAAATTTGGTGGCCATCTTGAATATAATTTTGCATAATATAATAAATAAAACATGCATTAAATGTACTGCGTAGTTCAAATGTCTTCAAATGACCCATATAACAAATTCAAATATAGTAATTAGGGTAAATGTTATATATTTTATTTCAAATTTACGTAATTTTCGACATTTCTCGCAATTTGATGGCCATCTTGAATATCCTTTTACATAACATAATTATTAAGATATGTATTAAATATATTGCATAGTTGGAATGTCTCCTAATAACCCAAATATTACTTTTGAATATAGTCATTCCAAATGTTCCACATGTTTGCTCAGTTCAGAGAGCTAAGAGATGTTGGCGGCCATCTTGGACGCCATTTTTATTGTATTACATTTCACAATTTGGATTATTATGATTCGTTAGTTATATTTGGTATGTTTCGGCACATTTTTTCTTGATTGGTGTAGCTGATTTTTCACTAGTTATGATTCTTTTGTCATATTGGCGGCCATTTTGGACGCCATCTTGATTCCTGGATTAAGCTCCAGTGGGATTCATGGGGATTTTTGATATGTTAGTACTAATGATATTTTTGGTCATTTTCTGAAAAATTCAGCTTTGGCTTATTTTTTTATTCCGACTCAACCTTAACATTCTTTGCCTATTAGTGATAGTGATGCCTTCGTTACATAATGCCATTACTAACATGCCAACATTGAACACGTGATCTAAGCATATACATGAACAGTAGGTTTGAACTGCATTGTTCGCAGGGTGGAGGTGCTAGTTCAGTCGGAGCATGGATCTTATTATATACGTACTTTCGTTTCCTATTGAAACACAATGGAACGCAAACCGTCAATATTTCCAAATTGACGTCTCGTGACTTCATATTGGTCAGTGCCGGAAGTCCGTTTCGCCACGTAAATAGTTTCTTCTAAACCACCACTAATTTGTTTATTTTATGTTAGTTGTATAATTTTTGAGGCGCTTATAAATTGCAACTGATTTACGTATAATTCAAAGGTCATTTGATGTATTGATCTATACCACTCGTTGCGCCGTGCAACGATATCGCGCGCTGCGGAACTCGTGCATATATCCACATACACATCAAATAACCTATACATATCATTCTGTCCACAGTGTCATCTTTTCGCGTTTTAATGCATTAATTAGCGGACGACAGTGATTTCTGTTCAGTTCTGTAAGAGTAGAAGAGGGTGTATATGTATTTAGAACTTGATGACATGAATTACACACAGTATGACATACAAACTTATATACGGTTTGTGGGGGATGGCCCAGACCTACCACAAACACATTACGGGGACAATACATATTTGTCAAACCCTAAACAATATAATACATGTAACTACAAACCAAATTACATGAAGAGCATATAAAACGTTCCAATACGGAGGCTGTCACAAGTTTGATTTGATGCCGGGATTATTGATTATCTCTATGCTGGGATTTATTAAATTCAACGTCAATCTAAAAGTCTATTTGTAATACTCATTTGTTATGACGCATAGTAAATATAACAGCCGCAGAGATTATGTTTGCAAAAGAACAATCTGTTGACTTTGAAATCAGAGGCAATGGTGTGCGGATTTGTCGCACGATTCGGCGCAGTAGGTGAAGAAACATGTATGGCTGTTGTTCTCCACTGACGGTGTAATTTTCCAATGGGTAAAGTAACAGTGACCAGTTAGGCGCCAGTTTCGTATAATGGCACCGGTGAAATTTATAAATATTACACTTTCTGCTGATTACAATTCATTTTAATTGTTTAATTATTATTTTGTAGCTGATTTTGTATTTTATTCAGAGTTTACATCGTATTAATTGATGAACGCTCATTCCAGGGCCATCTGACCTGTTCCCATTGATCAGAAATGGGCAAATACGAATTGAGGGTATGTTGTGACAAAAACTAATCAAAACAACAGATTTTTCTGGGAGTTTCAAACAAGTATTTATTTCAGAGAAAACTCATGGATGGGAACTGGTTTGCACCATGATAGTACATTTGCTTCTGGATGATGATTGAGAACACATACAACATTCAATCTGTAGTTCCGCAAGTAGCGTGGCACGGCATGGTTTCAAAGTGAATACTTTACCTCAGAATTTGGATAGTTTTAAAGAGGCTGCACCAAGATATTTCACATTCCTGCATAGGTAAGGAGCACTTATATATTAGCATATTTGTGTTTATGTAAAAGCTTCTAGTGTTTCTAGGTCACAAATGTCGAACGCATATTGCTGTCTGCCCACTTATTTGGATTATTGCATTAACTACATACTGTCCGAGGGCGTGAAATGGATAATTTTAAATTAACTGGTCATTGCCCTCTTAAGGCAAAACATGCTTTCCTGAATTTGCCATTTCTGTAATTTGTTACATTTCAATGGTGACGTAAACATTTATCGACATTGAAAATACCATTTCAGGACAGCTGACATGTGTCTGATGAATGTTTTGAGCCATTTTAGCAGGGAAGCCTCTCAAGCTGAAAATACAAAAACTAAATGGTGAAATTTTGATGTTTGATATCTTGAGTGGGTGTGAAATGGTAGAGCTCTGCTATTGTCTGATAGCTATTATTTTACAGTTTTTAAGTTTATTGACGAGCAATAAACACCAAGTACTGTGCTACTAGGTGTATTATTTATTTCTTAGTAGGGTCTTGAACCGATTGAGGGCCCTTGAAAGAACTTGTATGTCAGTGACATTATGAAAATGTTCAAATCTGCCGATAATTTCTCTAAAATATGCACAGTTTTTTACTGGTTCAAGGTCACATACACATCTTGCTAATACATGTGAAGCAGCTGTAGTGCTTGCTAAGCAGTGAAATGAAGTGCTCGTATAGTTTGCGCACCTTACATAGCAACACATCAGCAGTAACACTGTTGTAGCAAAATGCTGTTTCGACCCAAATTTGACCTCGACAAATGACACTTTCTGAGCTGTACCACCACCATTACAATCAATTTGTGACAGACAGTTCTACACAATATACATTAAATATTAGGTTTGTTCTGTTTGATAGTACATTTGCCTCTGGATGATGATTTAGAACACATACAACATTCGATCTGTAGTTCCGCAAGTAGCGTGGCACGGCATGGTTTTAAACTGAATATTTTACCTCAGAATTGGATAATTTTAAAGGGGCTGCACCAAGATATTTCACATGTCTGCCCACTTATTTGGAATATTGCATTAAATACATTTCTGTCATTTGTTACATTTCAATGTTGACGTAAACATTTATCGACATTGAAAATACAATTTCAGGACAGCTGACATGTGTCTGATGAATGTGTTGAGCCATTCTAGCAGGGAAGCCTCTCAAACTGAAAATACAACAACTAAATGGTGAAATTCTGATGTTTGATAGCTTGATGATTTTCTGGACGGATTTGACGGTGTTGCACAACAATTAGCCTGGAAAGTGTAGTTGAAGGACATTTCTCTGAATTTCTGTTAAACGTAGATCTACTTAATAACTGAAATGTCTATTTTGTGTAGATTGACCGCCTTAGTCCGCACAGTTAGGACCGCATCTTTCACTGAAGGTGTCTAGTTTACCCGACTCGGCTGTATGTGTCACTTATTCCATTTAAGCTGATGATAGCCTGTACCTGGATGGTAGCCACCTGGCAAGAATAACCAGACCAGTAGAAGAAAAATAAATAGCATCTCGGTTAGTGTATTTTCACATTGGGCTGAAACTAGTTGGCCCTTGGTGTCGTAAACAGTGACCTGTATGCCTGCACACTTGTTTCAGAGTTACTTTTTCCATTTTTCTGACCAGCTACCCTCCCTATTAGACTCTGAAAGCCTTGAATGACATTGCCCTGCTGTGATCCACCTTAAACTATTGTCTCTCAGGTGACCTTCATTCGACCTTGACCTACATTTTCTGCCAGTTTGACAAATAATTTTACGTATTTCGGTCCGTTTGGCACCAAATACAGCCAGTAAGCCGACCATGATTGCGCTACTTCATCAATTTGTGGTACTCATATCAGTGAAGCCAATGTACATGTGACCTTGAACTGACATTGACCTACTTTCTATGCTCGATTTACTCCATCCTTTTACATTAAATGTACACTCTGTGAATGTGGCCTTATCGCAGCAGTGGGTGTGAAATGGTAGAGCTCTGCTATTGTCTGATAGCTATTATTTTACAGTTTTTAAGTTTATTGACGAGCAATAAATATAAAGTACTGTGCTACTATGTGTATTATTTATTTCTTAGTAGGGTATTGAACCTATTGAGGGCCCTTGAAAGAACTTGTATGTCAGTGACATTATGAAAATGTTCAAATCTGCCGATAATTTCTCTAAAATATGCACAGTTTTTACTGGTTCAAGGTCACATACATATCTTGCTAATACATGTGAAGCAGCTGTAGTGCTTGCTAAGCAGTGTAATGAAGTGCTCGTATAGTTTGCGCCTCCTTACATAGCAACACATCAGCAGTAACACTGTTGTAGCAAAATGCTGTTTCGACCCAAATTTGACCACTTTCTGAAGCTGTACCACCACCATTAAAATTAATTTGTGACATACACTTCTACACAATATACATTTAATATTAGGTTTATTCTGTTTGGAATTGACCACCCTACTAGCAAATGACAGAAAATGTGCAGTGACAAAAGGGGTCTGCATGCTTAAGGTAGCAGTGACCAGTTAGCCGCCAGTTTCGTATAATGGCACCGGTGAAATTTATAAATATTACACTTTCTGCTTTCATTTTAATTGTTTAATTATTATTTTGTAGTTGATTTTGTATTTTATTCAGAGTTTACATCGTATTAATTGATGAATGCTCATTCCAGGGCCATCTGACCTGTTCCCATTGATCAGAAATGGGCAAATACGAATTGAGGGTGTGTTGTGACAAATACTAATCAAAACAACAGATTTTTCTGGGAGTTTCAAACAGTAATTTATTTCATAGAAAACTCATGGATGGGAACTGGTTTGCACCATGATAGTACATTTGCCTCTGGATGATGATTGAGAACACATACAACATTAAATCTGTAGTTCCGCAAGTAGCGTGGCACGGCATGGTTTTAAACTCAATATTTTACCTCAGAATTGGATAATTTTAAAGAGGCTGCACCAAGATATTTCACATTCCTGCATAGGTAAGGAGCACTAATAGAGCAGCATATTTGTGTTTATGTAAAAGCTTCTAGCGTTTCTATGTCACAAATGTCGAACGCATATTGCTGTCTGCCCACTGAATTTGCCATGTCTGTCATTTGTTACATTTCAATGTTGACGTAAACATGTATCGATATTGAAAATACCATTTAATGTACTTCCAACGCCATTGCGCTGTTACATCATGCACAGTAATTGTTAACCCTTACACCGCTATCTTAAATGTTTTGTCGTCTGCTGTTTATTTTCTATTTTCCATTTTTATCATCACAAACATGATTTGACAGCACTTTAGAATAATTTACATCATGCTTTGACAGCACTTCAGAATAATTTCCATGGGAAATGATTCTGATGTGCTGTCAAACCATGTTTTTATTGATAAATAAGGCAATATATAAAATCAACAGCAGACGACAATTGTTGTGTGTAGCGGTCTAATGTAATGGGTAATGTACTTCCAACGCCATTGCGCTGTTAAATCATGTACAAGAATTGTTAAATGAGCCGAATTTGGCCATTTTACTAGTAGTATTTTCACGCTTTTACCAATATGCCTGTGCATGACTTTATAGCGCATTATATTGTACTTTCGAGGTAGGCGTGTGATTTGAGATTTGACATGAACGTGTTCTGTCCTTTTCCGAACATAAATCGGTCGGAGAGAGTATCATAAACACAGATATGTGGCCAAAAATGGATTGACATGTCGATTGTCAACACCGATTCCAAGGCAGCACACATTTGCATTTTCTACCTTAAATGTACATGCCCACTCAGTAGGCACACACTGTTCTTTATATCAGATACATCACCCGAGAAATTTTATGGAAAAATAAACATTCATTTACCATTACCCCACGTATTCTTAGGCATTATTATACATTTTATATCAGACGTAAATTTCTACACTGGTAAAGGGGCGATAACCGTGTTTCCTTAAAATGTTAAAGGACATTACTATTTATTATCTGTATTTATTTTTATGTGCAATGATCATACTTTATAATCTGTCGAAAATATTATTTTTTCAGGTAACGAATTTAATTAGTATAAATATTTAAAAATGTCATGCCTCATTTGCATATTAAAATAGCCTGATACAACCGCGAGTCACTATCAGTAAATTAAACAATACTAAATGATTATATCTGTATAGCGGGCACTAGTAATTTTCAGGGAGCAGACCGTGGCCGAGAGGTAACACCATCGGACTGCCACGCTGACGACCCAGGTTCAGGGTTCAGTTCCCGGGCGTTAGTATTTCTGAGGTACTGTGTATTTCCTGCTATACTAGTCCTTTCGGATGGGGACTTTCAAAGACCCTCACTCAACTACATCAGTTCCCAGCTCCGTGAATAGCCACCTCCAGCTTCGTGAACCCCGCTACATTGTATGTGGCCCCCACTCAGCTACAGTAGTTCCCACATCCGTGAATTACCTCCTCCAATTTCGTGAACCCTGCCGTGTAACCCCCACTCAGCTACATGTACATGAGTTCTCAGCTCCGTGAGTTCCCAATTCCAGCTTCGTGAACACCGTGATTTCAGTTCCGTGAATCCCCATAGCCTTGAGAATCCCCAACCTCGGCTTCGAGAGCGCCGCTATGTTATTTCCTCACAGTTTCGTGAACCCCGCTTCAGTTTGAACATTTACATTGTATAGTCTATTGTGTATCATTGTTCATATTCTATTGGCTAGAACAGATTATAGTACGTACATTAACTTCCTGCTTTCGTTGCTAAGCATACAAGAACAGTGACGCTCAGGTATATATCGTAAGTTTACTTATTACTTGAAAACCTTCTTATACCGCTTTGCAACTCATTTCATAAATATGGCTGTGACTGGAGAAATCGGGCTTAAGGACTTTGCGAGCAGTGTAGTTCCAGATCAGCCTGTGCATACGCACAATCTGATCAGGATCTGCAATGTTCGCCATTCCATCAATTAAACACCCGCCATGCTTCTAACAAGGAATATAGATCATTATTCGGCTACAGGAGAATGCCATTCAATCAGGAGCTACACTGGTCACAATCCCATAAGCCCCAATTCATCCAGTCACAGTCACACATGTGATATGACACACGTGTAATAACACCTGCAGCGAATTTGATAGGCTCCAAATGACGTCCCTAACTGCACGATAAAGCAATGATGTATTGACGCTGACGTCATCACTTTTTAAAAGCCATTAGAAGCATCCATGACTCATTAAAAATAAAATGTCGTTTGAACGTACTGAATTAGAAATAAATTATTTTCCTCCGGGGATCGGCGAGACAACCTTATACAATGTTAAGAATATCGATTGATGGTAACCCGCTTGCGCGTGTTCAGTCGTGCGCGTTTTCGGGCCAAACGTGGTGACTAGGTGTGACCACTGGCGAAATATTGTCATTCAAGTGTTGACTGACACTAGCTATTTTTGTCGCAATGGTAATATGGTAGGAATTAATTTAATGATGTTTGTTATTAAGGGCAGGTTATTGGATTGTATGTGTTTATAGTAACAAATGCGTGTTTCTCAAATGCCGCATGCTTGTCTAAAATACTATACAATGATGTAGTTTGCTTGATTAAATGCTAAATATAAATGAGTGTTGTGTTTGTATAAGGTTGTTCCCGGGGGTATTGCCAGAGAATTGCTGCAATTGTTAAAATGTGATCCCGTTTGGTACTATGAAGTGCTTACAAAGAACGGGAAACAATAATATTATATACGTGTACCGGTCTGTTTAATAGTTTTATCGACTTAAGGTATTTTTCTCTGCGAATATCTGCAGGTTTTCTGCAATGGTATGCATCTCGTCATAACTCGTTCATAAATCTCGTACCAAATGTAAACTCGTTTGAGATCCTGTATATATTATTAAAACATATTGAAGTAAGCAATTATATTCTACCAAATAATACTAGGGAATGACGTTGATTTCATCGCACCATTTTATCACGTAAAGAGCTTCGCATTGGCCGAATACGTACTGATAGATCAGGCATTAAACTGATTACGATTATTCGGGTTACAACGAATTGAAAAGTGACGTTTCATTGGTCGAACAGTGTCACATGGCGTTACCGAATGACGTGAGTATGATCACGTAACGTAAACAACTCCGCGTTCTTGCAACTATTTTTATATTTGAGCAGCGGCAAGCATAAAACTGTACCTGATGAATAATACCAGCCTAGTTTATGTTGATATCAAGTTTATCAGGCTCGGCTGGGAAACGGTAGGAATTCATCGGCGAGCCTCGAACTTCCTACGCATTTCCCGATAAACATGATATCACAATACACTTGACTAGTATTCTCAAGTTCCCACTTTTCGAGCTTAAGCTATACTTATGGCTGATCAATGCACATTTAAAATATCCGTAATGATGTTTGCGGTATGGGAATATTGTTCAGTTGATCCCAATTATAATGAGGACATCTCAAGTACGACTCGATCGAAACATTGGGGATAAAGTATGTGTTATGTAAGATATGGTATACTATTTACATTGCCCATTCACGGCACTAACCTTCTCATATATTTACACTGTCCTTAAATTCATAATGGAAACACCCATTGAACGTATTGCGTTTTCATGGTTTTATATCCCAGTACATTCGAACCTGTGCTAAAGTCCAGGGCGCCGGAAGCGTCATAATATTGGTCCGGCGAATCTACTGGGTGCCCCCGCTACCCACCCAAAAAAGTGCATGTTGTTACCACTCAGTTGAACCGTCTCGCCGAGACGGTTCAACTGAGTGGTAACAACATACACGCGTTTGATGAGAAATGAGCGAAATTGCAACAAAAACATATTTACATTTCTTTTTTTATGTGAATTACAAATATGTCTAAATTATTGATCCGGTAGTGGCCGGACCTGCCGGACCTGTTCCGATGCCCCTGAAGACCACCTCCGAATAGCAATCACCTGGCTGTAAAGGCCACAATGACACATGTACTATATAAATGACCCTGCGTATAATGACCACCTCTCATGGCTGGCCTTTATTCACAGGTTTGACTGTGTATTACATTCATTAAAATACCTGACGCTCATCGTCGTTGTCAATGATATTGACCGGCAACGTAGTTGTTCTAATAAAATGCGACAAAATGACATAAAACAATACGATTCCTAATTTTAACGCCGTATTCGGTTATTTACAATACTGAAACAATCAGAGCATGCAATGTAAATATAAGTAATAAAATCAAGGGCAGTTGCTTTTACTGCAGTATGAAACACATGTAGTCTGTTTAAAGTTTGCAATTCGGACTCCACGCACTTCAAAACGGACCAAATGTTTTTAAACTACAGTAAACACAACAGCCCATAATGTTATTCCTTAGTTAAATAAGTAATGCGTACCTGACTTGTGCTGTCGTTGTTAATGGCTTCACTCCGATAGCCCTGCTTGTTTGTGCACGTTTCCGACGAATGAACCTGAAGGTTGTGCGTACATATGCACAAGATAATAAACCTTATTATAAATATTGCAGAGACAACACGTGCCGAAAATAAATAGTAAATAAGTTGGGAAAACTTGGCTTTAATATTGCTAAGTAAATTGATCTATTTATTATAAGTAATAACACGGTGCTTGACAATCAAAATACACCATATGTAGCACTGGTTTTCTCTCAGATAATGCGTAATTAGGCATTTGCCACATTGAATAAAGGTTCTATTTATGTAGCGTCTATTGTACCTCTTCCAAGAAGACCTATTCATCTATTCATGCAAAGTCACTCTGATATTTTCTTACAAAACTGTGTAAATTACACATACCGGTTTGTGTTTAAGGCGAGTACCTGTCGGCCAGTTTAGTAGTGAGCCTATAATTCGTGTCACTTGTATATCAATAAAAGGCCTCCGTGCCATTCATTGTCGAACACTTCTGGAACATCACAAACTACGGTACGAACCTCCTTGCCATCGTCCATATAGTCTTGCAGAATGTGTTTTATACATCGACTAATTGGTTAACCCTTAGAATGCTGGGCACGAACATTGTCGTCTGCTATTGTTTTGTATATATTGCCTTAATTCTCACTAAAAACATGGATTGACAGCACTTCGGAAATGATTCTAATAAAACTGCTGTTATGTCCAACTTGTCAGGCGGTGCAACAAATTTCAAATTAATAGTTTGTTTATTTATATAACAAGGACATCGTTATCACTAAGCTAATCCCATCGCTGTCAGCCTTCGTGATAAAAAATATAAATATTGAAAAAATGATAGGTCTTTGTACTAACGTATGCACGGTGCGCATGCATGCACGTCACTAGTTCCGCGTGCAAGTGGAATAGGCAAAACTATTCACCCCTGAAAATCTTGACGTCATGATTTCCATCAAAGATTACGACATAAAATTGACCGATCGTAACCAAATTCGGTATGCATGTTTACCACGGCGAGAATAAGCTTATAGATTAAAAAAATCCGATTACTTACTCCCCTTGGCGGATATTTTTAATTTTCGCACTCGGTACCCTTGTCCACGTAATAACACAAGGATCGTAACAGAATTCGGTATATTTTGATCACGGCGAGATGAAGAACCATATTGGTTTTCAGTGAGTTATCACCCATTTTTGACTGGCCTTGCCTTGCCTAGACAGTCTGTGACTGGAGAAATGGAGCTTATGGGATTTATGACCAGTGTACTCCTGGTCAAATAGTACACTCATGTGGCCTGCTAATGATCTACATGTATATTGCCTGTTTGAAGCATGGTATGTGTTTCATTGATGGAATGGCGAACAGTGCATATCCTGATCAGACTGTGCGTATGCACAGGCTGATCTGGATCTACACTGCTCCCATTTCTCCAGTCACAGCCACATATGTCAATCAATCGCACCATTTTGTTTGAAGATATTCGTACTATACAATAGAAAGATAGTAACTTATCTCCTAATTAGGAGTTAGTATCTCCTAATTATGAGATAACGCATTTTAGCATTGACACATATAGTAAGTCCTAATTAGGAGATAGTAAGTACTAATTAGGAGATACTAACTCCTAATTATGATATACAAACTCCTAATTAGGAGATAGTAAGTCCTAATTAGCAAATAGTAAGTCCTAATTAGGAGATACTAACTCGTATTTAAGAGATACTAACTCATAATAGGAGATATTAAGTCCTAATTAGGAGATAGTAAGTCACACTTAGGACATAGTAAGTCCTAATTAGGATATACTACATCCTAATTAGGAGTTAGTATCTCCTAATTAGGAGATAACAAATAGTTTAACTTTGGCACCAGGTCGCTTCCATACAATTGGGTTCAGAAATAGGATACAATTCTCCAATTAATCTATTGTTTCCTATTCTGTTTCAATACTTTCTCGGCATATCTGAGACCAAGTACCTTTAAAAAGCAATATGTACACTATTACATGTAGAAACAAATGTTGCTAGCCCGCTCCATGCCTCTCGCAAGGGTAGCAATTTAACCCCATCCCTTTAATGTAACACATGGAAGAGTGATCTTTGCAACCGGTTAACCAGCATGTTTGATATGTTAGCGATTTAAAACTGGCAAAGCTGTATCAATACAGTATTAATAAAGAAAATACACATGCAGAAATTGGTTATTTTACTGTGTCAATGTGTTTATCTGACATTAACATGTGTATCTTGTAAATTTTAAGCTGTATTTCGTTATGTTGAATGTTGAACAACAACAAGAGAAAAGATGGCTTCCATGGGGAAATGATTGCCCTGCTCTATTATATTTAGGAGATAACTGTATTGAAATTTGTAATTTGGGGAGATACTCGGTGGATTTACGGTTGAAAACTTCGATTTACGGCGACGCCGCAGGCGGAGACGTAAATCGAAGTTTCCAACCGTAAATACACCGAGTGTGCGGCGTCGCCGTAAATCGAAGTTTCCAACCGTAAATCCACCGAGTATTTCCCCAAATTACAAATTTCAATACGGTTATCTCTATTCTAATGTACGACCATCATTTATGACTACTTTTCCCGATTTCTGAACCAAATACCAGTCCATATGGGCATACCCATTACAACCCTCACAATATTGGCCGATTTACACCTTGTCTGCAACCGTGACAACTGTCATAAACACAATACACGAAAACAAATAGTGCAAAACAAATACGTAAACTAATGAAGAATTGTGTTACCATTTACAACCTTTTATTTCATCTATATATTCTTTAGCATCCACCAATGATTATTTTATATATTGTTCAACGACAGACCTAGAATATTAGAATAACTGTCCAATGACCTACATTGCTGGGAATTCCCATTCAAAGTTAGACAACAATGGCCGTATCGCTGATGCTTGCTTGTCGAGCTTGATATTTTACAGTTTTATATGTGGCTCACTTAATAATTGTAATAGATATGGTTGTGTATAGTCACAGTGAATTTTGGAAAGTATATGGCGATGTATGTTGGTAAACGGCTTGGGTCGTAGGCTGTACAATTACGTAATTTTCCACCCTTTGCTGGTTATTGTGGAAGTCCACTTCCGTAGCCAGTGTTGTGACAGGGCACCATCAGGGGGCAGGGGCGGATCTAGCATTTGAGGGGGGGGGGGTGGGGGCTGTCCTATTTTCGAGCTCCACAGAGTGTAG
This sequence comes from Conchocele bisecta, assembly GCA_029237695.1. Classification (NCBI taxonomy): domain Eukaryota; kingdom Metazoa; phylum Mollusca; class Bivalvia; order Lucinida; family Thyasiridae; genus Conchocele; species Conchocele bisecta. Next base: position 86,889,345 of record CM055274.1, read on the forward strand.
CGAGTATGCTATCCGTAAATGCACTTTCCTGTTTACGGTAATTGATTGATACAGGCGTGTGCTATTTGATCAGGAGCTACACTGGTTACCAATCTTCCTTTCCATTAGCAACCGAAAGCGTACAACATAGCGTCCCTCAATCGAATTGGGGTTGAAACAAAACCAAACGTAGTCAACAATATTATTGAATAAGAGTATAAACCCCTCGCTGGCAGCCTTGATAATAAAAAACAAAACAACTTTAACATGTTTGCTTTACAAACAATGTGAACATAAATTCTTAGCGACCTTGATCTTGGGCGGTCGGACGTGGGTCTATGCAAAGCAACGTAGCATCCATAAACACAGATTGTGGCCAAATATTATCAAAATCGGCGAAGCGGTTCATACGTTATTGAAACATGAAAGGTGTTACAGTTACTAACGTAAGTACGTACGTACATGGACTAACACTACATCCCCTCTTGCTTATTGGCGAGGGGATAATGAGGGATACTGAGGGATCGTAGCTAGTTATTTCCCTTTGCAAATATATTTATAGAGATCCGGTCCTATGTTTTATTTTAGTGTTTGTTTCTTACTGAATAGTCGAAAAATAAAGACTGCGAATAGGGTAGACACATCTGTGCAGTCTACACTGTTGGCAATATTTAATAATTGTGAAAAATTAGTGCAGTCCCGGATCATATTGAGTAGATAAATAGGATGAATCTGGTCGATACTAGTAGAAAACACTATAATGGCTCCTTTATCCAACAAATCGTGATACATTCGCGCTTTCGACAAGTAATAAGGCCCGAAAACACATAATTTGGACCGGATTTCTATAAATAAATTAAAAGAACTACCCGGTAGCTATGCTTCGATGACGAGCTCCAATTTCTCTTTGATTGTCCGAATACATTCATTTAAATTCAAGCAGTTTGTTCAAAAGAACAATCACTGTAATGCAGTTCCAAAACCTTTTCATTTTCGTACAAAAAAAACCCCACATCGTTAGCATTATAATATTTGATTGCGTGTGTCGTGTTACTTGGCTTTGAGTGAATACACATATTGTATTGTATTGAATAATTTTGAAAACTATAAACCGTTGAGAATCGAATTGATCGCGGAACGTTATACCTTACACGTAGTAGGACTGTATTCTTATGCAATTAACCCTCATACCGCTATCTTAATTTTTTTGACGTCTGCTCTTTATTTTCTATTTTCCATTGTTATCAGCAAAAACATGCTTTGACAGCACTTTAGCATAATACTAAAATTGGAAAAGATTCTGAAGTGCTGTAAAAACATGTTTTTATTGAGAAATAAGGCAATATATAACAGCAACAGCAGACGACAATTGTTGTGTGGTCTAAGGGTTAAGAGTCAGGCTTATAAATCAAACTCTGCGCAATTAAAGAAAATCAGACAGGAAATAAAATTAGTGTTATCACATTAAACTAGGTTTGTTCGCATGTACGACGCGATAATCCACGCTCTTCAGAGAGTGGGTTATATCTCATACATGCGAACAAACATAATTTAAATGACTTATCATAATTATGTATGTATTGTGTCTGTACAGTGACTGTGTGCTGTGTAAATATAGAAATAAAGCTCGATGCAATACCAAGACAATAACATATGACAAGTGTCTCTAGAACACGGATGCTCCACATACCGCTTTGAAACACGGATTGCATGGTAAAATGATCTAGGTCTGAGTTACAACAAAAATAAAAATGTGAAATGCGATACGGGGAGATAATCCATGATCCATGTGAAGTATTAAAGATGGGAAATCGCAGTGCGCGGCTGCTCAGCATAATGAACCATTTTACCCCTAAGTAATCTGGCATTGACAGTTGCATTCTCATTTCTGGAATATTCCATTAATCAGAGGGAATTTCTGAAGAACATCTGACAAACACTGACAAACACTGTAGATCCTGATGACAGTGCTTATCAGGATCTACAGTATTTGCAAATGTTTGCTCTATCATTTATGTTTGTTTTTTTGTATATGTTGGCGCATTAATGGTGTGTAAACCAGAACCAGACCTGACTGGCACCTGTCTGTATTTTTTCATTCACAACTACTGCGTGTACAAATTTGCATAAAACAACACTATAACCACAGGTGTTTGAAGAGTGAATCCGGATATGGAATTACCACCCTTATTGCATCGCCGTATTTCGCCGATATTGATTTCGAAAATCAGTCATATTTTCCTTAAATGATGTCGAAAATTGATAAAATATATACTATTACCACTCATTTGAACAGTGTCGTCTACATGGTTCACTCATTTGAATCGTCGCGTCGGCATGTTTCGAATGAGTGGTAATAGCGTACACTTTCACTTACAATAATTGAGCCCGGATATGGAATTACCACCCTTATCGCATCGCCGTATTTCGCCGATATTGATTTCGAAAATCAGTCAAATTTTCCGTAAATGATGTCGAAAATTGATAAAAATTTCAGAGCTCATGCGGGTGTGCATGTAATGCATAAAAAACAAATGCTAAGCCTTACTGGGTTCTTCCTGTTTCTATACAGCTCCTTCCCCTCTCCACATACAAAATATGTCGAGTGTTATACAGTTTCCCATAACACCATTTACTACAATTACTCTATTTGAAATATTTAAAGGAGAATATACTAAAACACTGTTTACCACCCATTTCAGTTGGGCTTGCAGCTCAGTACTTTCAGTACTTTGATTAAGAAATGGTGTGATGTTGCAAGTGATAGAACAAGTCATAACAAAGCCTCTGTGCCTCATATTTTCATGAAAATAATTCCAACAAATTCAGTCTTGTTGAAATTTCTGGTCAAAAATAGGTGGGTGGGGTAACCTAGTAAAACATTAAATATACTCATCTGGTGCGGTTACTGCATTTTTATTGTGGCTCGCGATTTATATTTCATTTGCAAGTATTTTTCAATATTTGTCGCAAGAGCCTCCTTAACTGATTGTGTGAGGCAGTGATTTTTATAAGTCACCCGCCGCCCTCAGAAAAGCAGTGAATTTTGACTATTTTCAACCGTCCCGTGATGTCTTAATGGAAAAGTCTGATTTGTCAAGGTATCAATTTTCACCTCTAACCAGTATTGTCTGACAACGGAATATTTACATTGAAACAATATAACCATTCATATCAGCACTGAAATTAGAATAACCTGAGCTTGTGCATCGTCTATACTACACCACAGTCACTTGCAAACAAAAATGCGAAAGATGTACATGAGGGCCAAATCAGGTCTCCGGTCGGGACTCCGGAAAGGATGAATCCCGATTGTTAAGTTACCCATCGTATTCTCCCAACCAACCACCACACTATAGCATAGAACCAGATCTGAATACACTTGACGTTGTAGTCTGACCTGGATCTACAACTTCCATTATTTCCTACAAATTCAAAGACATAACGCTCATGTCATGGTCAATAACTATGATATATAACCAACTGAAACAAATAGTTAGTGTAGAAACAAATAGGAATGGACATCGAAGCGCAGTCTGATCGGATTCTATACCACTCACTATTTTCAACAAAGTCAACAGTATTGTAAGTCTCATGACACAGACAGTTTAATATATATATATATATATTAAACTGTGTGGATACGCATGAAACTCCGTAACTAGTGTATAACTACTGTATAACCAGATCAGAATACAAGCAGTCTGATTTGGAACTACACCACTCGGTATTGTTATCAAAATCAGCAACATAACATTCATGACACGGTAAATGTACTCGATATAATTTATAATACACGACAAAAACAAGTAACTAGTGCATAACCGGCATACAACGGGCTTTGTAGTGTGATCCGGGTATACACCACTCAGTAGAGTTTAGCAAATCAACAAAATGACGCCCAGGACACGGTAAATGTACTCGATATATACACGACTGAAACGAGTAACTTATGTCTATTCTTCGTTCTGCTGCAGACCAACAAAAGTTCGTCGGCAGCAAAACATTACACACATAAATTCTAAAATAATATTTAAATGTAACTACTTTTCATCAATAACATAAAAGTCGCCTCCCCCCCACACCCCCCAAAAAAACATGTTTAATGACATTCCATTAAATATTGATTTTATAGCGAAAAAGTTTTTCATATGGCAATTTAACATGGGGGCTAAGTAGATTAAACAAATGTGGACCGATTTTCAAAATCAAACTTATTTTTCGTAGATACACTATTTCTAAGCAATCTCGCCAGTTTTCGGAGTCAATTTCCAAATGTGATCTTACTTTTGATGAGTTTCTTGGTCATTTATCTCGGGTGATAATGTCTGTTAGAGATCGCATAGCACACAACTGTGGCTCAGGGGCCCGTTTCACTAAACTTCGTACGACTAAAATGTTCGTAAGTGCAAATTTAGGATCGTCTGTAAATTTCAATTGATGAATTTACATTTATTGAGCATAAGCTGCATATGTAGCCTATGCTCAATAAATGTAAATCCAATACTTGTTTACAAGAAAACATTGTTAATGTAAAATTTACAGACTATCATAAGTTTACACTTACGAACATTTTAGTTGTACGAAGTTCAGTGACACGGCCCCGGACAGCTGCAAGAGTTGCCTATGATACGGTTATCGTAGTGGAGAGATAACGAACATTTTTAGTTGTACGAAGTTCAGTGACACGGCCCGGGCAGCTGCAAGAGTTGCCTATGATACGGTTATCGTAGTGGAGAGATAACGAACATTTTAGTTGTACGAAGTTCAGTGACACGGCCCCGGGCAGCTGCAAGAGTTGCCTATGATACGGTTATCGTAGTGGAGAGATAACGAACATTTTAGTTGTACGAAGTTCAGTGACACGGCCCCGGATAGCTGCAAGAGTTGCCTATGATACGGTTATCGTAGTGGAGAGATAACGAACATTTTAGTTGTACGAAGTTCAGTGACACGGCCCCGGACAGCTGCAAGAGTTGCCTATGATACGGTTATCGTAGTGGAGAGATAACGTACATTTTAGTTGTACGAAGTTCAGTGACACGGACCCCGGACAGCTGCAAGAGTTGCCTATGATAACGGTTATCGTAGTGGAGAGATAACGAACATTTTAGTTGTACGAAGTTCAGTGACACGGCCCGGATAGCTGCAAGAGTTGCCTATGATACGGTTATCGTAGTGGAGAGATAACGAACATTTTAGTTGTACGAAGTTCAGTGACACGGCCCCGGATAACTGCAAGAGTTGCCTATGATACGGTTATCGTAGTGGAGAGATAACGAACATTTTAGTTGTACGAAGTTCAGTGACACGGCCCCGGACAGCTGCAAGAGTTGCCTATGATACGGTTATGGCTAGCAACCACCAATTAGTTTTACTATACAACTTAACCGATTCCTCCAAATATGGCCATTCTCTCACACTTTCACTATTCGTATGGATGCTGTGGAACCTACCTGTTCATAAGCTGCAACCTGTCTGCACCGGATTTTCACTAATTAAACAATATGTTCACTTACTCCTAAGAAAGAAAATTTCAACATTGTCCTGTCCGCCATTTTGTTTATCATCAAAGTGTCATGTGACGTAGTGTTCACATCACGTGACAAGCAGGCTCAGTAATTTCTTTTAAATGCTAGAAATATGCTGGAAACTGGTGTTAAAAACACCCCAACATGTTTCTCAAGTAAAATTGGGCTGTAATGGATCAGGATTTACAAGCAAACTGGGTCTGTGGCCTCAAAACGTCTGCACTATTTTTTTATACCGGACTACAAAAGCATACCCCCTGGCCGATGTGTACTATATTTAGCACAGTGATACCTATAAGCACATTTTTTTGCTATAATATCTCAATAAACTGCCTACCATTGTCGTTTGTCTGACCTATTTCGTGACAGCAAATGTAATTTGACATTATTTAGAAGACTAACTTTTCAACAGTGGCAATTTAAGAATGGTCATATAATTATGGCTGTCCAGCTGCGGAAACCTCAGTTTCACCAGAATTTTCCAGAGTATTATTTTCTCATATATTTCTTAGGAAAAGTCTATATTGTTGATGCACTTGTAAAAAATTATTATAAAATAGATGGTGCTTGTCAAAAATATTGGCTGTTCCACAATTATGGGTTTTTAAAACGATTAAATTTATCGAAAGTCGGGTGATTTCGGAGTATTTTTGTCATTTTTTTATCATAAAAACAGGCGAAAAAGTGACTTTCGAAGTATTTAGTCAATCTACATGTTGTAATTTGCATAGAAACATTTGTCCGCATAAACTTAGTGACATGCCAGAATGATACGTGTCAAATTAAATTGAAACCAGCCCAGTGTATGAGTGCTGCCAGCGAATTCAGACATAGAAGTGTTAAAATGTCACAGGAAATTGAATCACGTGTGCCCGTGTTGACACTTGTTTCCTTAGGGTATAGACACTGCCTGTTAAATGAGCAATGCTATCCCATATATATTTCTCTACCGATATGCACTGCTCAGAGTGAACTTGGTTAACCTAATGAAAACATGCCGGCCAATAAGCATAGGAGGCGGGGTAAAAAATGCGGATTTCAAACGGGGCGGGTAAATGAAAAATAAAGGTAAAAAAACTTTCTTCTCACTCACCAAATGGAACAAATCATAGGTACATCAGGCTAACCAAAGACTCATTTGAATCCCGGGTTAATGTAAATGAAAATAAAACGTTTACCTGTAAAGATGTTGATGGTACGGACAATGAGTGTAACTGTTCTGCGCTCTCTGTCGAGGCGTCCGAAACTCATTGACGAATGCGCCGTACCGCAAAATGCATCCGTACACCCCGATCTGTTGATAAACAAATTATATCGACCGTATGAGGTCCAGAAGATGTTTAATACTGAAATAAACAGTCATCGCGCCTTTAATACGCACTGTAGTGGCGAAATGGTATTTGATGCGGCCGCATCAAGAAAATGGGGCATTTGTTGGGCTGAGCGGCTAAAATGCACCCGATGTAGATATAAAAGTAAATATTATAAACTATATGAAGAGGTTCCGTCAAGTCGAAAGGGTAGGAAATCAGGGAAAGCTAATGTGGGTTTGCAGCTGGGCCTTATGAGCACACCAATCAGTAATTATGATGCTTGTCGGCTGTTGGTAAACACAAACATAATTCCGCCGACGTATAACTCTATGCAAAAGCAGTCAAATAGGATAGCAGAGTCTATGGTTGGCTTAAACACTAAAAGTATGCATGAAATCAGACAAACTGTGGCCAGAGAGAATGAACTCTGTGGCAATAAACGTAGCAAGACGGTTCGAGTTGAAGGTGACTCTTGCTACAATAACCCAATATTCAATAGCGACAGTACACCATTTCAAGCGGGTACAATCGTGACAACCACTATGTGCGAGAATAATACCAAAGATAAATTAATCATTGGGGCATTTGTTGGCAGTAAGCTGTGCATAATAGGTAGTAAGCTAAGAAATCAGGGTGGAGATATCAGCTGCCCAAACCATCATGGTCACTGCACTGCCAACCTCCCCGAAAATGAGTCGATAGGTAATGAAGCGAAATGGAATGAAATAGTTACGAAGCAGATAAATAGTGACTTACATGTTAGTCATTACACGGGGGACGGTGATAGTAAATCACACAAAGGTGTAGATGCCGCTCAACCAGGGCGGGTAACGGTAACGCATCTAAAAGATATCCGCCATCTGAGTAACTCCCTGAAACGAGAAATAAACAAGGCGCCATTTAGCTCGAACATGTTTCGTGGGGTCAAGGAAAACAAACTTGAGAAACCGATTTGCTCTCTCTGTAAGATCCAGGTGCATTGCAGAGTTGAGGCAAGCACATGCCAAACATAATGGTAACTTAGAACAAATAAAGAGCATAATGCCAGGAATAATTTGCACAATAGTCATGTGTTTCAAAGGTATACTGTGGCAAGCAATGTTCACAGTATAATTTCTGCTAAATTTAAAATTTTGAATTTTTTTCTGGAAAAATGTAGCCAAGAAGTACTGGCGTAGACCCTGATCGCGCAGCCAAATTTGGTCATAATGTTTGCAAGTATCAACCGAGTCAATAAATAATGTTTAGAAAAACGTTGCTACCTGTTGGGGAGCTATACACTCGATACCGGTTAGTAATCAAATACACAGTGCCAATTAAAGCGACGCGCCACTTTAATATGGCTGAACTAGTCAGTAACAGGCTCATCTGGCTCCCTGATGCATCTCAAATCTGTGTAATTAGTATGTAGACATGTACATAATGTACTAGGTATACAGTTATTTACCGTAATTAATAAAACAGGAACTATTAGCAGATACAGGGTGGATATGTGACGCCGTCGAGTGCATGGCTCAGACAGCGCTTTTCGCTATGGCAATTCTTTCGAGAATTATTTATAATTGTTGACTCAGCACTCAGGTGGGCCGGGTTAACACACAGGGAACAACCACATAAATGTGATATTTCAAGGTGCCTGTGTATTTCAACACATTATGGTGTAACATGAATGCTACTCTATGTGTATAATAGTATTTTGTTCTTGCATCATTTGGAAATTTAACTTTAATCTTTCCATATTTGACGCGTACACCTGTGGTTATCCCGACCCACTTGATGCAACCATTTTCATTAAATAAAACTGATTTTCCAGCAATTCTGTCCTTTGTTCTGTTAATAAAACTTGCTGTAGCCACGATTAAAACCGTTTAGAATTGTTTTCAAAGAAAGCAGACGACATCCACTGATGACCCGGAAATGCTTATAGGCTAGCAACCACCAATTAGTTACTATACAACTTAACCGATTCCTCCAAATATGGCCATTCTCTCACACTTTCACTATTCGTATGGATGCTGTGGAACCTACCTGTTCATAACCTGCAACCTGTCTGCACCGGATTTTCACTAATTAAACAATATGTTCACTTACTCCTAAGAAAGAAAATTTCAACATTGTCCTGTCCGCCATTTTGTTTATCATCAAAGTGTCATGTGACTAGTGTTCACATCACGTGACAAGCAGGCTCAGTAATTTCTTTTAAATAAATGCTAGAAATATGCTGGAAACTGGTGTTAAAAACACCCCAACATGTTTCTCAAGTAAAATTGGGCTGTAATGGATCAGGATTTACAAGCAAACTGGGTCTGTGGCCTCAAAACGTCTGCACTATTTTTTTATACCGACTACAAAAGCATACCCCCTGGCCGATGTGTACTATATTTAGCACAGTGATACCTATAAGCACATTTTTTTGCTATAATATCTCAATAAACTGCCTACCATTGTCTTGTCTGACCTATTTCGTGACAGCAAATGTAATTTGACATTATTTAGAAGACTAACTTTTCAACAGTGGCAATTTAAGAATGGTCATATAATTATGGCTGTCCAGCTGCGGAAACCTCAGTTTCACCAGAATTTTCCAGAGTATTATTTTCTCATATATTTCTTAGGAAAAGTCTATATTGTTGATGCACTTGTAAAAAATTATTATAAAATAGATGGTGCTTGTCAAAAATATTGGCTGTTCCACAATTATGGGTTTAAAACGATTAAATTTATCGAAAGTCGGGTGATTTCGGAGTATTTTTGTCATTTTTTTATCATAAAAACAGGCGAAAAAGTGACTTTCGAAGTATTTAGTCAATCTACATGTTGTAATTTGCATAGAAACATTTGTCCGCATAACTTAGTGACATGCCAGAATGATACGTGTCAAATTAAATTGAAACCAGCCCAGTGTATGAGTGCTGCCAGCGAATTCAGACATAGAAGTGTTAAAATGTCACAGGAAATTGAATCACGTGTGCCCGTGTTGACACTTGTTTCCTTAGGGTATAGACACTGCCTGTTAAATGAGCAATGCTATCCCATATATATTTCTCTACCGATATGCACTGCTCAGAGTGAACTTGGTTAACCTAATGAAAACATGCCGGCCAATAAGCATAGGAGGCGGGGTAAAAAATGCGGATTTCAAACGGGGCGGGTAAATGAAAATAAAGGGGGTAAACTTTCTTCTCACTCACCAAATGGAACAAATCATAGGTACATCAGGCTAACCAAAGACTCATTTGAATCCCGGGTTAATGTAAATGAAAATAAAACGTTTACCTGTAAAGATGTTGATGGTACGGACAATGATGTAACTGTTCTGCGCTCTCTGTCGAGGCGTCCGAAACTCATTGACGAATGCGCCGACCGCAAAATGCATCCGTACACCCCGATCTGTTGATAAACAAATTATATCGACCGTATGAGGTCCAGAAGATGTTTAATACTGAAATAAACAGTCATCGCGCCTTTAATACGCACTGTAGTGGCGAAATGGTATTTGATGCGGCCGCATCAAGAAAATGGGGCATTTGTTGGGCTGAGCGGCTAAAATGCACCCGATGTAGATATAAAAGTAAATATTATAAACTATATGAAGAGGTTCCGTCAAGTCGAAAGGGTAGGAAATCAGGGAAAGCTAATGTGGGTTTGCAGCTGGGCCTTATGAGCACACCAATCAGTAATTATGATGCTTGTCGGCTGTTGGTAAACACAAACATAATTCCGCCGACGTATAACTATGCAAAAGCAGTCAAATAGGATAGCAGAGTCTATGGTTGGCTTAAACACTAAAAGTTATGCATGAAATCAGACAAACTGTGGCCAGAGAGAATGAACTCTGTGGCAATAAACGTAGCAAGACGGTTCGAGTTGAAGGTGACTCTTGCTACAATAACCCAATATTCAATAGCGACAGTACACCATTTCAAGCGGGTACAATCGTGACAACCACTATGTGCGAGAATAATACCAAAGATAAATTAATCATTGGGGCATTTGTTGGCAGTAAGCTGTGCATAATAGGTAGTAAGCTAAGAAATCAGGGTGGAGATATCAGCTGCCCAAACCATCATGGTCACTGCACTGCCAACCTCCCCGAAAATGAGTCGATAGGTAATGAAGCGAAATGGAATGAAATAGTTACGAAGCAGATAAATAGTGACTTACATGTTAGTCATTACACGGGGGACGGTGATAGTAAATCACACAAAGGTGTAGATGCCGCTCAACCAGGGGTAACGGTAACGCATCTAAAAGATATCCGCCATCTGAGTAACTCCCTGAAACGAGAAATAAACAAGGCGCCATTTAGCTCGAACATGTTTCGTGGGGTCAAGAAAACAAACTTGAGAAACCGATTTGCTCTCTCTGTAAGATCAGGTGCATTGCAGAGGTTGAGGCAAGCACATGCCAAACATAATGGTAACTTAGAACAAATAAAGAGCATAATGCCAGGAATAATTTGCACAATAGTCATGTGTTTCAAAGGTATACTGTGGCAAGCAATGTTCACAGTTTAATTTAATTTCTCTAAATTTAAAATTTTGAATTTTTTTCTGGAAAAATGTAGCCAAGAAGTACTGGCGTAGACCCTGATCGCGCAGCCAAATTTGGTCATAATGTTTGCAAGTATCAACCGAGTCAATAAATAATGTTTAGAAAAACGTTGCTACCTGTTGGGGAGCTATACACTCGATACCGGTTAGTAATCAAATACACAGTGCCAATTAAAGCGACGCGCCACTTTAATAATATGGCTGAACTAGTCAGTAACAGGCTCATCTGGCTCCCTGATGCATCTCAAATCTGTGTAATTAGTATGTAGACATGTACATAATGTACATAGGTATACAGTTAATTTACCGTAATTAATAAAACAGGAACTATTAGCAGATACAGGGTGGATATGTGACGCCGTCGAGTGCATGGCTCAGACAGCGCTTTTCGCTATGGCAATTCTTTCGAGAATTATTTATAATTGTTGACTCAGCACTCAGGTGGGCCGGGTTAACACACAGGGAACAACCACATAAATGTGATATTTCAAGGTGCCTGTGTATTTCAAACACATTATGGTGTAACATGAATGCTACTCTATGTGTATAATAGTATTTTGTTCTTGCATCATTTGGAAATTTAACTTTAATCTTTCCATATTTGACGCGTACACCTGTGGTTATCCCGACCCACTTGATGCAACCATTTTCATTAAATAAAACTGATTTTCCAGCAATTCTGTCCTTTGTTCTGTTAATAAAACTTGCTGTAGCCACGATTAAAACCGTTTAGAATTGTTTTCATAGAAAGCAGACGACATCCACTGATGACCCGGAAATGCTTATAGGCTAGCAACCACCAATTAGTTTTACTATACAACTTAACCGATTCCTCCAAATATGGCCATTCTCTCACACTTTCACTATTCGTATGGATGCTGTGGAACCTACCTGTTCATAAGCTGCAACCTGTCTGCACCGGATTTTCACTAATTAAACAATATGTTCACTTACTCCTAAGAAAGAAAATTTCAACATTGTCCTGTCCGCCATTTTGTTTATCATCAAAGTGTCATGTGACGTAGTGTTCACATCACGTGACAAGCAGGCTCAGTAATTTCTTTTAAATGCTAGAAATATGCTGGAAACTGGTGTTAAAAACACCCCAACATGTTTCTCAAGTAAAATTGGGCTGTAATGGATCAGGATTTACAAGCAAACTGGGTCTGTGGCCTCAAAACGTCTGCACTATTTTTTTATACCGGACTACAAAAGCATACCCCCTGGCCGATGTGTACTATATTTAGCACAGTGATACCTTATCGTAGTGGAGAGATAACGAACATTTTAGTTGTACGAAGTTCAGTGACACGGCCCCGGACAGCTGCAAGAGTTGCCTATGATACGGTTATCGTAGTGGAGAGATAACGTACATTTTAGTTGTACGAAGTTCAGTGACACGGCCCCGGATAGCTGCAAGAGTTGCCTATGATATTGTTATCGTAGTGGAGAGATAACGTAGTGGGGTAGCAATTTTGTTTCTATGGCTCATAATGATCAAATGCCTGAGTTACAGTGAAACCTCTCTAAGCCCAGGGTGTCCGGTTAACAGAGGTTTCACTGTTGATAGTAAAGTATAACGTTAGTGCACACGATTAACGTGTTAAGTAAAACAAATAAAAAATCTTCGTACAAACAGTTTTATCGTGTGGAGTTTCACACAGTTCATATTTCGACATTAGATCTTTGTCTTTTTCAAGGACAAGTCGCAATTTTGCGACCAGTCGGTCATCAGCATACGGTGTTACGGATGGATGGGTAGTGTAGTTAAGATCATGATTGTTATTTTTGGTTAATTATTTACGTCCCGCTAATTTGTATTAAGCGGATTTACCGAATTTAAAGATTAATACGTACTATAAATGCAACGTCATGGAATTTACGTTTTCGACAACATGTAGTGTAGTCCAAGAAAACTCCGTACCACCGTGCAGTCTGATCAGTGATGGTCAGTGCCTACAGGCTACAGTTAAAACCATAACAAAACGACCATATGACAACCACATATGAGGCACGTCATGTGAATTTGTACCCTTGTACCTTTGTACCTGTGATATTTTCTGTAAATGACGGAAAGTTGACGAAATTTTCATATCAAATGCGGAATTCCCGAATTTGATATAAAAATGTCGTCAACTTTCGACATCATTTACGGAAACTATCGTAAAATGTGTAAATAATTTCATGAGATACGGCACAATGTGCTTAGTACAAAATCACATGGCGTGTCTCATTGTTATCATAGGTGCATGTAACCTGGTGCACAGAAAGGTCACAATAGAAAGTGCAATGTACTGTCATTGTTATGTAACACATCTGATTACAGATTACACAAAGCGCGCGTTTTATCGAAATGAATATACGTCTACTAGATTATGCTGACTTTGTAGTATAGCATTCTTGGGGAGATAACCATGTGTACGGCGATCGTCTATCGCGCCGGTATTTCGTGACAGTACCAGAAGAGTTGTCGCCCTTCGATGTCAGAGAACTGAAGTTTGCCGTTTCGTTATTTTTGTTTTAGCACATTTTATATGATATTATTTTGAACACATTATAATATTATATGATCCGGAGACGATACAATTAAATATACTCATGAAGCCAGACGAATCTGAGACATAATTGAGACACGTTATGTGACTGTGTACCTCAGAAGATGCGCGATTGTTCCGGAAACTATTTACAGAAACTGTGTTATCTTCTGTAAATGACGCCGAAAGTTGACGACATTTTCATAGCAGGAATAATGTTCCGCATTTGCTATGAACATTTCGTCAACATTCGACGTCATTTACGGCAAATATCATACATTTTAATGTAATACTGTCAGGTATTTTCCGTAAAAGACGTCGAATGTAATGCAATACTGCCAGGCGAGTACCTTGACTCCGAGATACGTGTATGTACTTTGCAATCATGAACAGACAGTGTTACATGTGCATTCGAGGTCCACTGTTCGTATCAAACCCCAAAAGTACATGCACTAGAGAAAATGACGAGCCTTTCAGCAAACGATTTAAAGAAATTTTCCATCACTTCAATTTAAAGTTTGTCCCGGCTGTTAATCGGATAAACAGCGTTTTAACCTCATAAGTGTATAATGCTTTCTTCATATATCCACCAAAAACAAGTTGTTTTGTCGAGAGTGCAGAACTTGTGACTTTTCACGGAGTGGCCTGGAAAATGAAAACCTCTCTACATCGGACATCAACATCAAGAAACCCTGATCAAACCTAAATATACATCATTGCCGTTTCCATTATATTTTTTAACTATTCCATTAATCCGAAAATGCATATTTTTATACCCCTCCTACCTCCACCACCGTATAGTGAGTTGGGTGGGGAATATTGTTACCGTCGTCCGTACTGTGCGTACGTCACACATTTAAAAGTACATGCCCCCTCAGTAGACACAAAGTGTTCTTTACAGGCTATTTTCATATGCAAATGATCATGATATTTATTAATTATTTATATTAATTAAATGCGTCACATGAAAACAATACTATTTTCGACATATTATAAAGTATGATCATTGCACATCAAAACATAAATACAGAGACTAAATAGTAGTGTCCGTTAACATTTTAAGGAAACACGTTTATCGCCCCTGATATCAGTGTGGAAATGTACGTCTGATATAAAATGTATAATAATGCCAATCAATACGTGGTGTAATGGTGAATAAATGTTATATAAAGAAAATTGTGTGCCTACTAAGTGGGCATGTACCTTTAACGCTTGGGTAAATGTTTATCTATTTCATTTCACGTAACTGCTTGCTTCATGTTTAACACATTCATTCCTCTGGTGATCCTCTATCATGCTGTGACAAATCCACGACGCTCGGGCCCTGGTTAAACCCAAGGTCAATGTCACATACTTAGTGCGTTCAAAACTATAACGCTCGGGTATGTGTCTTATATTTTCCTTTCCTTTTCACGTAGCTGCTTCATGTACATGCATTCCCCTGATGGTCCTCTATCATGCTTTGGCAAATCCGGCATTTTGTGTTTTCAAATGTGCCCTTGTTTTATTTGGCTGCCAGCGGGGGAATCCGTGTGCCGACATACCACTTTCTAGTTATTTTAGAATTTAACAAAACTGACAAATACTGCAGATCCTGATGAGACGGCTCGTTAGGAGCCGGCTCATCTGGATCTACAGTGTTTGTACACATTGGCTTTATGGCCAGTAATGTTGAAAGGGTTAATATTGGTGGGTATTGTATCTGCCATTGTCTGTTCATGATTGCAAAACATACACAAATTTTGGAGTGCGCATACATTTTTCACAGTGCACCATATCCAAACCGGACAAGATGCCACTAATCTCAACCTGGAACTACCGCATAAACGCATTTTCTTCTAGTAACCGGCGCAAATATCATGATAATGTGTTTATGTAGTATCTTGTGTATGGGAATTCGTCAGGAATCCGGCACCTTTTTCGACGTGAAACATTTTGACGTCGCCCACGGTGTTGCCTGTTTGACATGGGCATTTCTGCTAAAATTTTGCCAATTCTTCTAAATTAGAAATATGACTCGGCAATACAATTATGTATCCATGTTTGCCGTAACCATCATACATGCAGCCGCTTGATGGTGGGGGGGGGGGGGGGGGGGGGGGGTGGTGGGGGGGGGGGGGGGGGAGAGTGTGTGTGTGTGTGTGGGGGGGGGGGGGGGGGTCCAACTGCTGTTGCCAACCAGTACACCACCAGACTTGGAAACCGACATACAGTTTCCTATGGCAGCCCATTGCGTCCTTCTAGTCGTCGTCTTTTCGTATTTTAAACATCCGAAATTGGTGCCAATGTTGCCAATTTCGGATGTTTAAAATGCGAAAAGACGCACATTTTCTCGCTGCGATTTTGGAGGCTACATATCGAGAACAGGGTCGAAATTTTGTGTTTTCGACAATTCGGGTCCGAATGTTCGTGTTTTTGACCTTTCGAATCGCACTTTCGTACTTCCCACTTTTGTGTCGCATGTCCGTATTCTTTCCCCTATCATTGGTGGTCGTTGAACACAAACTGTCTAGTTTTGATAGGCTACTAATGGGGATTCGTAGCTAGTTATTTCCCTTCGCAAATCTATTTATAGAGATCCGCTACTTTGGTTTATTTTAGCGTTTATTTCTTACTGAATAACTTGCAAAAAATAAAAGACTGCTAGCAGGGTAGACCCAGATCAGACTGCACAGATGTCTACACTGACTGCAATACAATTACTACTATATGTGAAAACATGAATCTGGTGAATAATGCAGTTCCGGATCAAATTGATCTGGATCAACACTAATCCAAATTACTATAATTTCTTTTAGTAACAAATCATGCTACATTCGTTCCTTTTACAAGCAATAAAGCCCTAAACTACACAATAAAGCCCTAAACTACACAATTTGGACCGGATTTCTATAACTAAATTCAACGGGAGATAATTAGTTAGGATCCCCCATTGCATGTTGCGTTCGATTCACATGGAGTGTCGCTGAAGCTGGTCCTAGGAGGCGTTTGTGTCATTACATCGATTGTGATACAGTCCGTTACGGAAAATAAAAAGGTGTAATAAAACCGCCCTTGCATTTGTATATTTGTATGTATCCTACAAATATTTTCGGCCTACAAATAGTCGCCATCCCGTCCGTCCGTCCGTCAGAGATTTGCGTTATCGGGTTTGCGAGTACCGACTATCTCTGTAACCGTCGGATTGGCTTGATGCGTATTAGTCATCATCGATATTTTCATTCTGTGACCCACTCATGCGGCCCCTGTGTCCAAAAGGCAAGTACAAAGAACTCTGCGTTAAACGTTGTTTTTTTTTCATTATTTTGTTGTGGGGTACCTTCATCAGTGTTACTGATTTCTTGTTTATCGTAATCGTTCTCGGTAATTATGAACGTATCGAGTTTGTAATGTGTTTTTTTCTACTTTTTTTTTCTACAGGTCAAGGGCAAATAACTCTGCGTTAAAGTTTTTTGTTTTTTTTTCATTAAATTTATTGAGGGTTACCTTCATCAGTGTTACTGATTTCATGTTTATGTTTCATGTTTATCGTGGTCGTGCTCGTTAATTACCATGAACGTACATGTACGTATTGACTTTTGTTCTACTTTTCGCGTGTTCATGTGTTGCGTTCGACTTTTTAAAAGGCGAAATCGGGAATGACAGAATTCGACTCGGCTCATATTTAAGGATGGGAATTGGCTCGAACACCTTCCATACCCGGTGAATGACAGAATGAGCCACCATACCTATATGTTGGTTGTTTACGGCGATGTCGTCTGTTACATACGCCAGCTGTGACCAAACGTGTCTCGTTTACAAACTGTAACTTTGATGTACCAACGCGGGCATATGAAAGGATGTCGTGAAATGGCTCGTCATTTCGCGCAGTTTGATGCTTTTCGCACTTTTTATCTTGTTTATGAGTTACAGTCCCCCGTCGATTATATGATGTTACCGAGTGCGAAATATGATTTGTCTAGTTTCAAAACAACATACATTGGAGATATTCATTTTCGAATTTTGTCCAAATTGGTGCAAACATAAACATATTTGAAACAATATGTACACAAAGTTAGGTGGTAAACTTTATGTAGAAGGTTTGACGACATTCTATGAAGAAAGCCAGTTAAATGTTTCAAGTCATTAACGTACGTAGACGGCGACAAATGCATTTTTCTCTTAGTACACATTTTGATATTTGATGTCCAGAACGTAAATACCAAGCTTAACACACGCAAACTTTTATCTTTGAATTTGCACTCTTGAAGGTCGTTGGCCGAGCAACATTGACATGATGTCCAGATAATTCATACATGAGACAAACCACGTGATTTTGTACCTTCGGACATCACAGGTTGAAGGAACGGACCAAGGTACATGTATATACAACACATTAAATATACATAAAAGCACCAATAAGTGAGAACAAATAAGCTAACATTTTAATGTGTTATAAGAGGCAGTACAAAAAAGTTTTAAGCTTATTTTGTTTCCACTTATTGGTGTTTCTATGCATTTATGAACCTTCGCTTGTTACTTCAACCTGTGTCGGACATCTGCGTAATTTCATTAAATACGTTTACAAAATTTACAATACTTTTCATATATAAAGTCAGAAGTTGACACAATTTTCAGAGTACTCTGAGAATTGTGTCAACTTTTGACGCAATTTACGGAAACTATTGTAAATTTTTAAACGTATTTCATGAAATTACGCAGATGTCTGAAGGTTAAAAAAACATCCGACTTGTCTCAAATGGTTGTCCATTAGCTTCTAGTCCCATTCCGTTAGAGATTTGGTACAATATGTTTCACCCGTTGGAACAGTTAAATGATTGTGGCGGTTAAACTTCCGAGGCAAAATGTATAGTTTAAAATCTGACAACTCCACTTATAATATAACTATACACTTATGTCGTCATGTTGATATATGTATATAGCTACTTGGTCCACGAACATGTGTTCGCATGTACGACGCGATAATCCGTGCTCTTTAGAGAGTGGGTTATATCTCATACATACGAACAAACATAATTTAAATGACTTATCATAATTATGTATGTATTATGTCTGTACAGTGACTTTGTGTTGTGTAAATATAGAAATAAAGCTCGATGCAATACCAAGACAATAACATATGACAAGTGTCTCTAGAACACGGATGCTCCACCTACCGCTTTGAAACAGGGATTACGTGGTACAATGTACCACGCTGGCGACCCGGGTTCGATTCAGGGTTCAGTTCCAACGCGTCAGTATAGTTTGTATTTCCTGCTCTACTAGTCCTTTCGGATGGGGACTTTAAAAGGCTGTCCCGTGTTTCAGATTTGAAGGAGAGTCTGTTAAAGAACCGGAGGTGACTATTTATATTAAGAGCTAGGCCCCCTGGGGCCGGTTTCCACTGTGTCCACCTCCTTCCTTTCTCCCCTTCTTGGGAAACGACATGCAAGGTCATCGAGCCAGTGCGTCGTTAAATCCAAGCATTTACATTTAAACTAGCAGTAGTGACATGCAAGGTCATCGAGCCAGTGCGTCGTTAAATCCAAGCATTTACATTTAAACTAGCAGTAGTGACATGCAAGGTCATCGAGCCAGTGCATCGTTAAATCCAAGCATTTACATTTACACTAGCAGTAGTGAAATCAACATTACACGCCCATAGCAACAATACAGAGGTTCACTGAAGTTCACTATTTTGAATGAAAGTTCTTTTATAAACAACACAACTACGACTAATAGTCATCTTTGAACGTAATTGTCATATCGGCATCGCTCATAATACGCTAAATATGATTTTAACGGGGTTTATTTCGGGCGGACTGACATGTGATGGTTGCACTGTATCAGAAACGCTGACATACTGAACATTGACATATGAAGTATTTTGCGGAATGGTCTCTAGTGGTTATCCTCAGAAAACACGCTGAAATTCCATAATTAAATCAATAATTAAGTCACTTTCCTGCATTGACACGCTATGCGGATCAATTACAAAGTTTACAGGTAAACTACTTATTAGAACTGGACCGGAATATTGATCGCTACTATGTAATATTATCTAACAGACCTAGTTATATATCATTGATGTTTACAGTGGAGATTTACCGAACTTTGGCGAAACCAACATTCGGATGCCATTGTGATCACTGTATAGCAGGCCGGTACAATATATTATATGATAAAATGTTTATAGTATTGTTAGTATGTATCAAACATGGCGTAATGTAAAATATATATAACCGAAGGCTATTGTATTTATATTTTTCTACATGTTGAAGCAGGTAAGAATGGACACGGAAGCGCAGTCTGATCGGCGTCCGGACTACTCACTATTTTCGACAAAGTCAACGGTATTATAGGGCTCATGAAACAGGCAATTTATATATACACGCATTAAACTAGCGTAGAAGCAGATCAGAATACAACCGGCGTTGCAGTCGAATCTGGGTCTACACCACTCAGTATTGTTATCAAAATCAGCAACATAACATAACATTCATGACACGGAAAATGTACACGACAAAAACAAGAAACTAGTGTATAGCCAGCATACAATCGTCGTTGCAGTGTGATCCGGGTCTACAACACTCAGTATTGTTTACAGAATCAGCAAAATAACGCCCAAGACACGGGGTAAATTAACTTGATATATACACGACTGAAACGAGTAACTTGTATCTGTTCTACGTGTTGCTGCCGACGAACGTTTGGCTATTACTAATAGCCAAAAGTTCTTTGGCAGCAAAGACTTACACACATCAATTCAATTCAGGTCTCCGGTCGGGACTCCGGAAAGGATGAATCCCGATCGTTAAGTTACCCATCGCATACTCCCAACCAACCCAACATTTGCGTCTGATATAAAATGTATAATAATGCCAATCAATACGTGGGGTAATGTTGAAGGAATGTTTAGTTTGCCAGAAAATGTCCCGGATGATGTCACTGATATAAAGAACATGCTGTGCCTACTGAGTGGGCATGTACCTTTAAAGGTCTATTTTGCATTGTGGTCTATGTGAGACGAGAACATGTTTCATATTTATGGCACACGGGTACAATGTATCTGATTGTATATGACGAGAAAGGACTGCCATAGTAGGCGGGCTGTTCGGACTGGAACAGCGAAGCTAATTTGAACATAGTCGGTCTGATTCTGAAATACATTCAGCAGTATTTCTCACACTTCATAAAAGAAGTTATGGTAAGAATTGAGAAATACCGTCAAACTTCATAATGCTGGAAACTCACGCGGACGGACACACAATCAAAACAATATATGCATCTGGCTCCCGAGACCGGGGGCATAACTAATATATTAAAATGTTGATAATGTGAAACGGTTAACGGCCCAATCCCTTTACGCCTAATGATATAGTGGGCATTAGAAATCACACTGCATGCATTATACTCCGGAGTTAGTTATGACCCAGCGTCACCATCACAATGGTATAATTACCAGGTCATTATCGTTTGACGTATACGTCCAGTAGCCTATTTCACCAAAATTGCTGTATACTTATCTTGCTAAGTACACTTTGAGGGAGAAGTTTTCAATTGTGTTTATTTAAGACTCGTTATTTTATTGCCGATCGGCATATGCTATGACATATGTAACCTCGTTTAATAAATATAACATTACATGTAAAGCCTCACTCATGTACATGTAAGATCTTCTATATAAAACGTGTTTGAATACATCTGTTGTATTTAACAATCAATAATGGGTGATTTCCAAGGACTAAATGATAGCGAACAGTGTAGTAATTAAGTCGAGCCATGTGAGTTGTACCTGATATGATGTGCGATTATTCATGAAAAATATTTACAAAATTTATTATGTTTTCCGTAAAAGACGTCAACAGTTCAGGTAAATATGAGAGCAAATACCGATATAGTATTCCTTTTACGGAAAATGTTCCAGTTTTTGTGCAAATCGTTTCATGAAAAAAATATTCTTAGGAGCAAAATAACATGGCTTGTCTCATGCTGCATGTATTCTCCGACCAAACTGTATCCAAGCACCAAACAGCAACCCTGGTCATAAATATATGTGGCTGTGGCTGGAGAAATATGGCTTATTGAATCTGCGACCAGTGTAGATCCGGATCAGCCTGTGCATCCGCACTGTCTGATCAGTATCTGCACTGTTCGTCATTTCATCAGTGAAACGCCCGTCTTGCTTCTAACACGCGATATAGATCGTTATCGGGCTACATGATGGAGCTATTTGCTCAGGCGCTACACTGGTCACAAATCCCTTAAGCGCCATTTGTGCAGTCACAGCCACATATCAGTTAACTCCAGTAACCGATACAATCATATAAGTTTCACTACACGTAGAGCATGATGTCACAATAGTTTCCCAATATGCCTATTTTTCTCCACCAGATTACTCTCTCAGTTTCACATTAGCCCATGAAAACACCACGCACTCACATAACTGCATGTATATACATACACGTTACTACTATAGGCGTCAATTTCCTACGTCGAGTTAAGAATATATTTATGACGTCGTTATGACGTTATGCGTTAAAGTGTAATAACATAATATTTAAAGAAACACATTCGACGTCATTATGGCATTACGTGTATGCTTCAGCGTGTATTAAGATAAGATTTTTGATTGCGCCAGTATTACGTTAGGTGTATACAATATGCGTCATGGCGAAGGCAGATCAGGGGCTACACTGGTCGCACATGCCATAAGTCCAATGTCTCCAATCACAACCGCACATATCAGTTCTGAATACATTGCCAGCAATGGCAGCAGCAGTACATGTCGGGTTAGTTAATCATCGACTAAGAAGTTGAATGTAGCTGACGTGCTCTCACCTTTGGGTACAACAGTTGCGTTGACTTGTAATTCCGTGTCACCAAACACCATGTGGACCTCGGCTGCTCTATCCATTCCTGTGCCAGGTACGTCCACTTTTATATGAAGGCAACCAGGATCATCAACATACTCGGAGCTATGACGTTTAGATGCATATACTTGAAATTTTATTTCAGATTGAGCTTTCTTCGTGACGTAATTCCTTTTGGTTATTTGCGGTTGTCCGTATTTCACAGATTCACCAATGTGAACATGACCATCAAATTTACCGCGACATATCACATCGCCGTCATCGTCTACGAACCTGCGTTCTGTCGGACGCTTTCCGCTTACGAATTTATCGGCTGTTTTGACACCATAGGTGTACTTGCATTTTCGCTCCACAATAGCACCGGTGTCGTGCCCAAAGATAACAGCGCCCTTAACAACAACCAACCCAGCATCCTCCGGTATCACTACTCGTTTGTTCCCAAAGTGGTCCTTGATGTACTTCTGCAGCATCAGCGACTCGGAGAACCCACCGGTCATCAAAATAACGTCAACCCCTTTCAATTCCGGTTTGTCGAATAGTAACTTCAGGTGTTCGACAATACTCATACATGGCTTCTCGAAGATGTCGTTGACAATTTCGGGTTCACATCGGAGTTTGTCGGCAATCCACGACACCTTCCCTTTGTACTTGGTTCTTTCTATAGCGGACTGTATGTCTTGTTTATACATGTAACGGAGCGACCCGGGAACCTTAAATGTCACGGTTTCCGTCTGTGTGGACTTAAATGACCTCTTCCTCACCTCGAATTCTCGTAAAATATCAATATAATCATACGTTTCTCTTTTGATAAACTTCTTCATGACGTCATTCCCGACGATTTCCGCAAGGAAGTCCACAAACGCATTATCCACATACGTTCCTCCCCATCGACCTCCACTTGCCTTGTAAATTTCTGCTAACTTCTGGTCTCTTTTGACTTCATGTACTGTTATGTCAATAGTTCCACCTGCAACATAAATGTGTCTGTGATTGAAGAAATATGGTTTATGGGTTTTGTAGCATCAGCCCCTGATCAAATAACACACTCCTTTCGCCTGATAAAGATATATGTTACTTGTTAGAAGCATGACGGGTGTTTCATTGATCGAACGGCGAACACATGTTTGGATACACTAACGCATAATTAACATCATACAATACATGCAATAGTTAGTTACTTGCATACATAACATGTTTGTTTATAGTCGAACAGAGAAGTAACGGGTCATAGTTGGTCGTCCGACATGATGAACTGAAAGTCAAAACGAAAATATGGCTATGGCTTGAATGGTTTCAAGCTTCCTCTCCACAAGTGTTATAGAAACTATTATAAACATGCAGATGTCACAGATAGACAATGTAAAGGTTTACCCATAGACCACAAATTTTAGACAGCAATAGTAACTGCCCTTCTCTATTCTTTGCTGGATTGAGGAATGATAAGTTGAATTGTTCATCTTAGAATAGGTCCAGATACAACATGCTTGTCATATGATGTAATTGTTAGAGGATTGAGTTATGGGATATATGTTGGTTGTGGAAAAGGCACATGACAAGACAAAGTGGTTCTTCCGCCAAACAAATTCACATGTCATTAATTTATTTCGATACTTCCTAATTATATGAACTAATACTCCCAATTCATGTAGGCTTATTTGTTATACGTACGAAGTAATTTGTCCGACGTACATAAACAAGTTACCAAGCAAATGTTCTGATAAGACATATACATATTTAGGGTTCTCCAAATTTATGCCACATATAGAACGAATTATTTCTCAAAATGCGTCAAACATCATGTCAATTTCTAGTTATATGTTTCTGGACTGCCCATAATTCGAGATTCTAACGATCTTAAACAACGTGCGTATTAAATAATGGAGTTGAAACATAGAAAAACTATTTACCTGCAAATACAAATCAATGTTCTGTTTGTGTATTACATATACTGACTTCAAAAGCATGGAAAAACGCAAATGTTTCCACATAAACACGAATGTCTGCAAATGGCTGACATCACTGACAGCCGACAAAGGTCGAGACCTCTGATCATGTGACGTCACAAGCACTTCCGGTGCAGATGCTCGGTTGGAAAACACCACAAACTGTGTCTGCATTATGTACCATTGCTTTCAGGGGTCACGATACAAATGGTTTCCAACTTAAATAATTATACACACGATTGCCAACTTGGAAAATATAAGTTGCTAGATTAAACAAATTAAACATTATGATGTTTAAACTTGTTGGTTTTAATTTTTAATAGTTTATTGCATACACATTGTTTTCCTGAAAAGCAAGGGAGACAATTGAAACATGTTTAAAAAAGAATTGACTTGCTATGGCGACATAGTGTGGGTGCGGGATGGGGTGGGGTGGGTGTTGCTTAAATAGTTTGTGACCAGTGTATCTCCAGTGTATGACCAGTTTCCACATTTATGTTGAGAAATGTGCATGCCTGCTGTATTGATGCATCTAACAGAAACTTTACAACTGTATTATACTGTCAGCCAAATGGGAAATGCACTAGTAAAAATCGTCAAGTCCATTTATTGTTGTGAGTAAAAAATAGCCAAATAGTTTGCAAATATAATGTTTAAAGTGGTAATGTCTATTTTTGGAGTAAGAAATTATTTCAATCCCTTCTGCATGTGGTACTCGTCCACAATGGGAATAACAAAAAAGGAGACCAGATTGCACATATCTGCTTATAACTGGAAGCATTGGACTGATGTGGATGAACTTAAAAGTGCCAATTGAAAAGAAAATATGATAAGGTGGTGACCGTATGGAAATTCCTAAAGTCTTAGTGCCGTTCTACCTACAAATATTACGTGACCTCCATTGATAAACATGTACACAACATACGAGTTCAAGCGGACTCATTAATGTGTAAGTTTTCCTATCGAAATCCGGATTTTAGTGGATGGGGTTTATTGGATTAGTGGAAAACTCAAAACATAGGTGTGTTCTATTGTTTGGTAATGTATTAGTCCTGTTTAAATCGCATTTTTATAAATGAATGGCAACATCCTAAATATGATTCGAGCAATATACACTCATGTAAAGTCATGTGTTAGGCATTGTGACGCACATTTGGAACTTTTTGACATATCACTCGGCCTCAGACAACGGGAGATAATGTCTTCATTGCTATTTTAATTATTTTTGGCATATCAAACTTTCGCGGCCACCTTACCTGTAGAAAGTCTGCATCAGTAGCGGCGATTTTTATATGGAATTATATAGGAGACTGTTATATTTTCTTACGTAACTTTTAAACTACACTACCGATTAAAAAATCACAGGTCATATTTTAAACTTCAATTATTGTACTTTATGATGATGTTTCGAGCGTGTTTTTAAAATAAGAACATTTTGGTCCTTTTTAGCTTTAAACGTAGCCGGTAGCTTTTATATGATTTATATAGCAAATTGTGATTTGTCTTCTCGATTTTCGTTGGTAAAATTACAAAATCTATTTTTACAAGAATAGTTACAAAAAAAATCACAAGTATTTTCAATTTAACAGCTCATTCATTTTGCTATCTATTGATATACAAATTGTGTTTCTAAGTTAACATTATTTTGGTCCTTTTCAGATAATAATAATGACACTATCTGTTTTCATTTTACAATTAGCGTATCACGGATATCTTCGGCAATTTCCGTGATATTCGTTGAAACGGGCACCAGCTTACGGTCACTCTACAAGCTTATATGTTACCCGAGTAATGACTCTGTTGTCGGTAAAACTATTTGTGAACAAAGTAACCAACATTTTATACTGATTTGTAATTTCAGCATAGACTTTGTCTGATTTGATTATCTCGATAATTGCAACTTGCAATGCTTAATATAATTTCATCTTTATTTGATTTGGCTAGACAAAATTAATGTAATTTCCTTTTTACATGTACGCGGGAATTATAAATGTTGGTCATACTACGTTAGTTTACAAGATTACTTACACTGATTATAAATATTTGTATCGTTGCATGTTTTCTCTTGATTTCAGGGGAATATTAAAGAGATTTATACCGATTATCGAAACTAATATTTGTGAAAGTGTCACAAATTATAAAATTGTCAATAAATGGAAATGTGTTGATTTTAATTACAGGGAATTAAGCAGAATTCGCGAATTATTTACTGCAAACTAAACCTCCTTGAACTATATTTGTACAACCAGGGTAGACCCCGTTCAGAATATGCGGATGCGCAGCTTGATCTGGGTATACACTGGTTTCAATCGCTGTTTTGCTTTAGGCTACATGTATATGGCCCGAAATATTAAGTTAAACAAAGTTCGCCAGTATGAGAATATATATAACGAGTACATCGGTCATCTGTAATTAACTAACTGTTACGACTGTGTGGTTGTTTTCTCCGCATAACTATAGTGCATGCTACATCCTGATTAATGAACAGTGTAAGACCCGATCAGACTCATACACGTACACATTTTAAAAATCGATTAAAAAACAGCATACACGCATATACTGTCTTCATCCGCGGAGTCTGATCATAGCATACACCTATAGCAAGTGACATACTGATTTGTGATTTCAGCATAGACTTTGTCTTATTTGATTATTTTTGAGATAATTGCAACTTGCAATACTTAATATAATTCATCTTTATTTGATATGGTTAGAAATAATTAACGTAATTCCCTTTTTACGTACACGGGAATTATAAATCTTGGTCAGACTACATTAGTTTACAAATTCACTTACGCTGGTTGTAAATATTTGTATCATTGCATGTTTTCTCTTGATTTCAGGACAATATTAACGGGATTTATACCGATTATCGAAACTAATATTGGTGAAAGTGTTAAATTAAATTATAAAATTGTCAATAAATGGAAATGTGTTGTTTTTAATTAATTAAGCAGGATCATCGCTAATTATTTACTGCAAACTAAACCTCCTTGAATTATATTAATTACGTACATCACTCACAATTTATATTGACCTACAAATGCACAAAATATAAAGAAAATAACAAAATTAGTAATGATTTAGAATGAACTGTTTTACGAGGTGAAATGCAGTTCCTGCACTGACCAATACATATATGAACTAACAAGACGTCAACATGGAAAATATATTGTCAATTAGCGTTTCATTGTGTTTCAATGGGAAATAAAACTACGTATATGATATATGATAAGGTACGATATTAGTCCAGTCCGGAGTTATTGTGTCATGTTTCATGGTAGTTTCAAACCGTAACTCCGTTCGTAAATCTGCTACGGACGGTACGGGAGTAAATTGGGGGTTACTGGTCGAAAATAGTCACATTGGTGATAATTAGTGATTTTGCAAACCTTGCGAATTATTCATCAGTGGCATACATGCAGATAGGTGACATATTTTAAGGAAATGTGTCTGCTTTGAAAGGCGTATAGACTAAAAGATGTTAGAGAAACACGATATTTTTGAGAGAAAAAGATAAGTGTCGGTACATAATACTCGTGTGATAAGGCACGTTGTCGCAATATCTTCTTAATGAGCTCTCTATAATAGCTGAACATTAACCTCATAAAATATGCTTTATTTGACAGTGCTTGCTTCTTTTTTTTTACAGTTACCCGTGGTCTGTTTCTCAATTGTAAAAGAAAAGAAAATCAAACAAAAAGCAGGAATCCTGTTGTACACAAATGCCACACACACATACTGACCGTAATGTCACATGTGGAGCTTCATAATTTTTTGTTTAAATATTTTTCCTTTCGGTTAAGAGTTTCCCCAATCTGGGCACATTCGTCTGCCAACAGGCCATAGTTTCGTGTTATCATAACGTTTTCATAGAGCCCCTATATTCTCGTGAATAGTTACAGGCATTCTATATTTACAATCGGTCCACGGGCCGAATGGGGTTCGCTGCGAGAAACTTCGTAAAATGAAAGTGTGCCAATACCAATAAGCTATATGTTCTTTCAATATTGAAACATGCTAACACCTGTAAACATTCGATAGGTTATATTAAAATAATAATACGCATGTAATTCGCAAAAAAATAGGTTCCCAATGAAATTTAGTTTAAATAGATTATCCCGTATGGAGCCTCATTTAGAACGCCTCGTAGCCATAATAGTCAATATTTGAACCTTTTTACTAAGAGCCATAGTGTCATGTGTCCAATTTATTGGACACAGGACACTTTTTTTTTTAATGTAATATACCAACCAATAACAAATTTAAGTTTAACAAGTAAGCTATTTATTGTAAAATGCGATTTTATTTACATGTGTGACGTCGTATCTATAGCTACTATATTCCGTGTTAATTATGGTTAAGTAGTATAGTGGGGATGGAAATGATACCACCTAGGGTGGAGGGTCTTATCAGGGCTGAATAGAGTCCCACCTACCACAGGAAAGTCCTTTTTCTAATATAGGGTCTATAAATTATTTATAGGAGTGTAAAAAACTCCTATAAATAGGTGGTTAGAGATTAAAAATCGATTTCGTAGCCTTTTACCAGCGTTCTATGTTTAATGATATCGGATTTAATTTCTGCAGGAACACCTTTGCATGCCATGAGTTTATGTATCTTTACGGCTAGCCATTGATTTTCCACAACATTCACACAAGACTTTGGTGGGTCTACACGAAGCCTTTCGCCTGTGTACCCCCAATACGCGCGATGTCGCGGATTCTCTGCCACAATCGAGAAAAAAATATGGCTTCATATCAAACTTTGGTTTACATATAGGTTTTGTTTTTTAACATGAAATAGTAGCCTATACAGTTTAACAGATACAGCGCTCAGTGAATAAACACGCCCGATATTTTATTTAGCCGAGTGTATTTCACCTTATCGAGGCCACTGTGTGTATTGATTTAAACACACACAACAGTCGCCGGTGTATTTCTCCAATAATGATTGGCGTCTATTGGTTTAACCAATGGCGACAAGCTATCGAGAGACGCTATATATAAGAGAGGTGACTGTAACACGATTACTTCCTGGTATGGACAGTTTGCGTTTATATAAATGTATGGTGGCCGGTGGGTGACATACTCACGGTGGTGTTGTAACTCCCCCCCCCACTTTATCTCCCAATTTTGACCTAAATTTATTCCAATCAGTATTCTCAATCTTGGGAAGGGTGGCGCACGCCTTACTTCTAATAGTATTTTTTAGATCCTCATATCGAGACATCTCCTCCACCACCGACTCAAATTCAGCGTCCGATATATTGTTATCGGCCAACGCTTTGGACACGATAACGTCGATGCTATTTTTCTTAGACCTCGCGAGAACCGATATTCTGTCGTGCTTTCTACTTTTATTTTCGAATTTTCTTCCCACTACTCTGAACGCCATATACACCAGTTCCGCCCCAGTGGCTACACCAATCAAACCCGCGGCAATAGGATTTGGCACGACTGTAGATAACAATGCAGCGGTTCCGGCCCCACCTAGTATAGAAACGGACGATAACAAGGTGCTCACCCCCTCCGCTATATTTGCAGCTCGTCTATATTTTTTAGCATTTACCCTCCGAGTTTCCCCCTCTTGTTTTAGAATCTGCTGCATCTCGACGATATTTTCCAACCGAAAATCTGAACTTCTTTCGCCAAAACCAATCGAGATTGGAAGCGTGCTCGGAAGCGGTGATTCGTTCATATTTAAATTTTACAAATTTAGTTCAATTAACAATGTCACAACAGTGGAAGAACCCGCTGGGTCAGCGATTTTCGAAACAAAATTAATAACACTACCTTCGGAAAGTCTAATTGGATCATCACCGGCGAACAAAAACACCGCTGAACTCTGTCCAGCGAGCTTAGTGACCCCAATCGCCCGTTCTTCCCCATCCAGTACGAGATGTACGGCGACCGCGCCCACAGGTTTACCCTTAGCATTAACCGACCAGACCACCATTCGTAGAAGTGTACTTGGAGATGTCATGACGTATCCCCCATATCTATTGCTCGCTTTGGCACCAAATGAATATTCATAGAGCCCCTCATTCAATGGGCCCCGCTTCTCAGCCCAAACTGTTATGATGGGTTTTCTGCGGCGTAATAACTTAAACTGCTCTACAGATGTGTCCAACAATGCGGCAAGCTTCTCGATAGCGGTATGGGCCTCAACACGAACCTTTTCAGAGGTATCCTCAAGTGCTTTGTTCGCGTCTTTACGAACACGTTTCAGTTTATCGGAAACTTCCATAAGCTCTGTATGGGCCTCTTCCCGAAATTCGGTTATTTTTCAGCCTAGTTCAGTCAGTGCTGTCTGGTCCTCAGAGCGCAACATCCCATAGGCTTCCGTAAGGTCCGTCTGTGTATCTGATCGGACTTTCTCAATACCTGTCCGGACTTCCTCAATCCCCGTCCGGGCCTCTTGGTGAACTTGTGCTATAGATGTTAGGACGTATGTTCTCAGTTGTGTTATACTTCTACGAATGTACTTTGTAGCTGAAGCCACAGTGTCATCAACCAGTGCTACGGTTTTCCCGGTAGTTAAAAAATCACTCTCTGTGGGGGTGAATCCACCACCTGAACCATCCTTGTATTTCGATGGGGACAACCAATCGCGATTGGAATTGGAAGAACTATCTGGCCCGTATATACTCATTTTTATATGGATATAAATTTGGGTAGCTTGTGTCTAATTCTTCGAAATTTCGAGAACGACCGATATCGGATAATAGTTATTCAACTCTTTAGCTCGGTCGTCGAGAATAGAGACCTTAAATTCGTGGATGTGTCCAGATTTCAAAACTTTCATCTCGGGGGATGGGAAGTCTAAATGTCACAGTCTCCCCAAAATAACAATCACTGGCGGGCACTGTTTTAAGTAGTGTGCTGGGGGCTCCATCCAACAAGTTGTACGACGTGTTAAACTGGGGCGCGTTTCACTAAACTTCTTACGTTACGAACTTTCTTACGTCTACGATACTTTTCGTAGGAACTTCTTGCGAACTTCTTAAGTGCGTTTCACTAACATGGTCGTGCGATAGTTCGTACGAACTTCTTAAGTTACGAAATTCTTAAGAACTCTTCAGTATTGGAAATCAATCAAGCCCTTTGAATGTAAACACCCGGTGCGAATGCATTGTAAGAAAACGAACCATACTGGAGGGACGCCTCAGTGTCAGTCTCACGTCTGCCTTCAAAAACAAGACGTGGCATTGGGTAACTGAAAGATATGTTGCGATCCATTGCATATGGACAATGGTATCACGATATCTCGCTTACTCCTATCGTTTCTTTTTTTTGGGTTTAAGTTGCTATGTCGTAACATAATTAGTACGTTAGTAAAAAGAAATGCCCTAGATCTACGTGGAGCTAGTTTTTTTACGTGATTAATCTTGTCCGAGTCGCTCATTTTCTCTACTTACTAATA
This sequence comes from Conchocele bisecta, assembly GCA_029237695.1. Taxonomy (NCBI): domain Eukaryota; kingdom Metazoa; phylum Mollusca; class Bivalvia; order Lucinida; family Thyasiridae; genus Conchocele; species Conchocele bisecta. Next base: position 86,921,475 of record CM055274.1, read on the forward strand.
TTATTAGTAATACTATACGGGCATGGAGTTGCTATATTGGCCATCTCGGTGTATGCAAGCAATCAATAATTTTACCTCTTGTGGAGTTTGACACATACCACAAATAATTTGACATAGCCATAAATGCAAGTTTGTCCAACGTCCCATTGGTTGTTTTCATCATACTTATATACAAAGTCTGATTTACTATTACTTTTTGGGGAAGTGGCTTTGGTGTAGTATGGACCTGGTTATTATAATTTCAGGGCTTAATATACATTTTTTTCCGTGTAAATATTCCGTTCTGATTTTGGGATTTTTCCCCCAATGCAGCACGTTGAATACGGGATCGAAGCAGTTGGACAGGCCTTACATGACCTTAACCAGTTGTATAGCTTTCTGGCATAATATGTATAGCACGCTGTTGTCATATCTGTCTACAATGTATTGCATCACATTGTAATACTTTTTCTGTCATATTATTTGCTGTGTGTGTCAAACGGTCGAAGTGATGAAACTGTAAGATGGCTGTACATACACAAATGGCAGAGATGGCAACTCGATGTACCATATAGTATACAGTAACACACAACATTGTTTTCTGGAAATGGCTGCGAACATTAGACGGACATGGGTAATATTCCTAATAGGACGACACATTACATATATTACTTTTGAAAGTTATTTGATTTGTGTTTTCATGCATATCACCCCTACACCACACTACACTTATGTGGGTGGTGGTCGGGCGAACGTGACGGCGTAAATTAACGGTAGGGGTTCCTCCTTATAGGAATCACGATTTGCCTGGTTTGGCCCTCAGGTACGTTGTTTATCTTTGGGCTTTTGCTACCTGGGTGTTGAATTGGGTTATTGCCCTTTATAAAAGTAGTAAGATTATTACTGATTCCACTCAACAAACAAACACTACATTTATAGTGAATCACTCCTCCTTAGACCACAGTATATCTGGCTGCATTTTCTGGCTAACTGATCAACAGCTACAAGTATAGTGAGTCACTACTCTATAAGCCACGTTATATCAGGCTGCATTTGTTGGGCTAACTGATCAGCAGGTATAATTATAGTGAGTCACTACTCTATGAGCCACGTTATATCAGGCTGCATTTGTTGGGCTAACTGATCAGCAGGTAAAATTATAGTGAATCACTACTCTATAAGCCACGTTATATCAGGCTGCATTTGTTGGGCTAACTGATCAGCAGGTAAAATTATAGTGGGTCACTACTCTAGAAGCCACGTTATATATATCCGGCTGCATTTCCTGGCTAACTGATCGACAGCTATAAGTATAATGAGTCACTACTCTATAAGCAACGTTATATGGACTGCATTTGCTGGACTAACTGATCAGCAGCTACACGTATAGTGAGTCCCTACTCTATAACCCACGTTATATCCAGCTGCATTTGCTGGACTAACTGATCAGCAGCTACAAGTATAGATATAGTGAGTCACTACTCTATAAGCCACGTTATATCTGGTTGGCATATGCTGGCTGACTGATACGCAGGTAAAACTAGAAAGTCCGGTCTGTCCACGCATTTAGTGCCCTTATAAGTCATTTGAGAAGCTTACAAAAACTTCAAAAAACAAATAAACACACGAACATACAGACGGACAGACAAAAACATAAAAAAAAAACAAAAAAAAAACAACAGACGAACGGACGTACGATCAGTAGTGAGGGTAGTTGTATTAAGGCGGAAGGATTTATCGTTACTAAGTAATGAAAATAAATAAACCGACAGACAGACAGACGGAAGAATAGGGCGAAATGTGCACCGCCGATTATGCACCGCCGATTCTCGGGGTGGGGGGGGGGGGGGAGGTAACTATAGTGAGTAAATTGTCAATAAGATACGTTTTGTAAGGCTACATTATACGGACACTTGGCATACCAAATATTATTAACAACAATAAAGCCGAGATAGTACTTAAAAATAATTCGAATAGTATATGCATGCTTTTCTGTATTTACAATGTTAATAATAATAATAAAATAAATATTGGGCGAGATGATGCTAGGACGAGTGGTGGCTGGGACGAACTTATTCCTGTCTATTTAACAAAAATAGCAACAACTCCATGGTGATTATGCAAACACATTATGTCCGTTTAGCTGAAGAATTGTGTCCAGTAGAGTTACAAAAATGAAGCTTTTGTCGTATTTATAAACCATACCTACCTTTGTCAACGCAGTCAATGCGTGGCTTCGTTTCGACTGAGGGGATACATCCTCTTCTATGAGGCTGACAACGTCTTTAATCGCGGCTCGCGACAACCGATAACGCTCTATCACCTCTCGATCCGACAGCTGATCGATAGGATTTCTCCGTTCGTGGAAATTGTTCCTTTGACGGCGATGTTCTTCATGGAATACATGTATGGCGGCCATGACACTTGCGATAAAAAATATTCATACGACAGCCCAATACCTATCGTAGACTTACGGGGAAAGTTACGAACTTCGCAAGAAAGTTCGCACGAAGTTGACGTTAGTGAAACGCTAAAATGCGCCTAAGAAGTTCGTACTTCTGAAGTTCAAAACTCTCTTTTTGAACATTAGTGATAGTAGCAAACATAATAATATCTTTCAATGGATACCAAGGCATTTAGCTTTAATTTTAATGCAAAGTATCTGGTCTGCGTGGTATACGACACAAAGGATGGCGCTCCCCGGCTGGTGCACCCCACTATCCAAGTTAGCGGCGGAAAAGGCTTTCAAACCAACTTCCCCGACATCTTTGAAAAATATAGGCTGCCCAAGATTACTACAATGGAGGACGTGAACGGGTGGAAAGCAACACCGATACAGTTTTGGCAGAATCAGCTCAACTTCGCCGTATGGTGCGCAACAGCCGGATGCGGGGTTTCCTCTCAGGACCATCTGGTCGCGGAGGATCCCTTCTTGAGGGCAGTTTACAACTTTCACGCGTAATACACTATTAGAAGGATTATCAAAGAACTAGGTATTCCACTACCTCAAGACGACGCCTGGAATCCCATTTCCAACGCATACGACCGTAGGGCGTTCGAAAGACTGTGTAACGAATTTAACGTTTCAAAAGACACGGACTGGAGACAGAAAGCATTTCATTGCAGCACTGGCCTCGGGGACGTTCTCATTCGGGGCCAGTCCGGGAATTGGACGCAGACTGATTTTAGACACGATCACTGTGGCGACGACATCGTCAGTCGGAACGCCGGGAATTTTGACCCCGCGACGATGACCTTCGGGCCGGAAGTGTCTGGAGGTCGGCACTGCGGCGTCTCATCCTGCAATTGGTTACCTCCGAAACGAGCTCACGTCGATTACATACAGCAGGCTGCTGAGGTCCAGGACGCGTGGGGTACATTTATGTTAGATAAGGGTCTAGGGTTCACGCAGGCCGGGGTTACTCGGTTCAACGACTCCATACGTCTGGGCCATCCTCGGCTCACAGGGGCAAGCGCGCAGTTCTATAATAGGAGACGGGAAGGCGTTTGACGCTCAAAAACAGTTCTTGGTCAATGTCGAGGACGCCATCTCATCTCCGGTGGACCTCCCGACGGCGATCAAGCGGTATCAAGACGTTGTGCAGAATGCCAGCACCCCAGTACACTATTCATTTGGATTTGGTCTTTATATGGCGCCGAACAATATGATACTACGAGACGACCCGGTTGACGGTTACAATAATCAGATCGTAATCGCCACCGCCAATCAAAAAATCGGATACAATGGTAACGTGAACACGGATATCATCAAGCGCACCCCCAAGACGGTCAGGTTCAACAGTGTTGAGGTTGTAAGTGGAACCGATTTCATAAAACCCCCAATCCAATCATCAACAATGTTGAAATTGGAAGAATTGGATACACCCAACCCAGTACCCCCAATTCACGAATTGGATGCACCATCAAGTTCCAACAGTTCCCCCAATCCAATCATCAACACCAATCGCAGATTGGGTGAAATTGGAAGAATTGGAACAGGAGCGGGAAGCGCAACCCACGAGGTGGAGAAATTAGGGCTCGTCGTTACCCTCGTGGTGATCGTACTACTAGCGCTTTGGTCTTAGGAACTCTCGGGCGGAGAATAGTAGAAGATCGGCGATCGCCACGATTCAAGCCCAAGTATTTTCGGCGACCCATCCGGCTGTTTTTGATAATAAAGATAACAAGTAGGAGACGACACTCCCGATCAGCCCAGGCAGCGCGGCAGCCGCCTTTCCAGCTAATTTAGCCAGGAGACTGGCTAGAGCTTTTATATGCTTTTCTGCCTACTCCTTTGCGCCGCCGGATGGCGCGGGTGCTGGCGCGGGTGCTGGCGCTGGTGCTGGCGCGGGTGCTGGCGCGGGTGCAGGCGCGGGTCATGGCGCGGGTGCAGCCGCCGCACCGCCTACGAGCAGCTCGATAGCTCGAACTATGGTTCATATGGTCATGCCGAGAGCTGCGTGGATGCTGACTGCTCACCGAGTGTCGTCTCCTCGTGCAGAATCCTCGAGATTGTTTCGCGGATCCGACTTATTTGGGTGCGGAGCGCCTCACGGTTAGTCGATGCAGCCTCCAAACGAGCTTCATTTCATCCCGCAACGACCGCAGTCGTTCGTTGATCCGCTCGGTAGATTCTCTAACGCCATCAGGGGCTTCCCCAAGTTTTCTTTCTTCTAGCGCGATATGTTCATCCAGCGCCGTGAGTTTGGAGAGGTTATGGATCAGTTCAACCCGGACATTTCGTAGAGCCTTATTGAGTCCCCGGAGTTCGCGAAGAGGTATGTCGCCGTTCGACCCTTGGTCGAGGTTGAGTATTTCGTTTTCGCTGAACGTGGTCTCCATCTTGCGAATAGCGTCGGTGGCTACTCGAGGGACCTCGCTGAGCTCGGCAGTTTCTATCGCGGCGTCCGTCTTCGCCAGCGTTTCGTCGGTAGACTGTAGGGTCTCCACAGCGCGGGTTGGCATAATTGTTTTACCAGGCTTCCAATCTGGGAATCCTAATTCGTTCGTTACGATTTGGGCACCGCCTTAGTTTCTTCCGGCAATGGTGCTCAGCGCTAGAGGTTTTCCGGTATTTTCGTTGATGATTGGGACATTTGATGCTGATCGAAGTCGCAACCTGCCGGCCTGATCCACTTCGAACTTGGAGTAGTTACGTCCGACAGACGGGACCAGATCTTTTTCTGCCAAACTGATGTAGTAGTCGTTTACAGCTGACTCGAGTAATTCCCGACTTTGACCACCGGTAGCGCCACTTATTTCCTCGCCGGGTGGATTCCCTATCGCGTCTATGAAGGGTGTTTCGTCGAAGGTTGTGAGGGAATCCTCGAAGTCATCATCATCATCGATGTCATCGTCTCGGCCGCGGCCGAATTCTTCTGTCCAAAAATCGAGTATTTAGTTTCACTGAAAATGTCTTCGAGTCAATACGGCCGCAAACTCAATCCATACCGCAGACTGCGGGAGCCCCTCGGCGCGAAAGGCGTGAGACAGAGCGTCGTTATTACGAACAACCCATTGACGATCGACCAGAACCAGCAGCTCCTAGCCCGCTTTCCTAACCTCGGAGCTAGCGACGTCATTGTGCCGGGGACTGTTCGCCTCGCTTTCACTATTTCGCTGACGTCGACAGACGCGGTCCGAACCGTCTTTCAGAACCTGGGTCGTGCGATCGTCAAGAAGACCATGATACAAATTTCTGGTAATGAGGTGATGTCGATCGATGACAGCGACGTCTACCATTGCTATCAGGACCTGTGGAAGACGGCGCAAGAGCGCGAAAATGCGGTCTATCAGGGTATTGACACCAGCAAAAATAAGAACGTAACCAAACTTAGAATCGGGGCTGGTGACAAGGCAAATAACAACGCGAGCGACAACGCGAGTGTCACATGCCCTACTATCAGAGCGCTTTGGCTGACCGCCTCGAATGCGAACTAACGTTCAACGAATACGGCCGAGTTCTCATAGCCACCGAAATGACATCGACGTATTCGATCGACAATGTTTCGTTGGAGTACGACATGGTCACGATGCCCGAACTCGCGCGATTGATCAGAACCCAGTACGCCGGGCGCGTTTCCATACTTTACGACCGAGTTCTTCGCCACCGCAAGATGACGAAAGACAAAAGCGACACATTGTGGAATATTAATGTCAACGTACCCGCCCGCTCGATGAAAGGTATACTGATGCTGTTCGAGGAGGGTCGGTTCGCGCTCGGGGTTAGAAAAACCGACACATTGTATAACCCCCCAAAATCACGAAGGTCGAGGTGACGATCGAGGGAGTCCCCAATCAACTATACAGCCAGGGCCTTCGCGCGCACCAGCAGTGGGACGAAGCCAGAAAGCAGTTTGCTGCCGGCTCTAAGTGCTCCCCGGAGGTTGCCGCGGTTGCCAAAGACCTGCAGCTCTCGGACGTCTCCCTCGCGGAGTTCCTGACCTCCAAATACGCGTTATGGCTAGACATGCGAGCCAGCGACGACGACCAAATGCACGTTAGTGGACGCCAAGTTGAGAACGCTAGCGAGGGTGTGACGATCCAGTTAGCCAAAGAGGCGGACGGAGCTGGCGCATTGAACGTGTACTTATATATAATCACAGACGCACAACTCAACATCGAAGATGGTCGATACGTTTCAGCACTCTACTAAATCTGAAGATTTAAATAAAAATAAAGTTTGTGATGCCCACTCTGCCATAATATGTGGGCAGACAGGATGCGGGAAAACGGTTTTCATCATCGACTTGCTCGAGGGGTCCTACCGCGATATCTTTCGACACATTGTGATCCTGTGTCCCACTGTGAGGCACAACGAGACTTATCAGCGACGCCCGTGGATATGAACCGAACCTGAGGTATACGTTATTGACCCCGGTGATCGGCTTCACGATTGGTTGCGCGGCTTCTACCAAAGATTCCAGGGCGAGCTCACCCTATACGTGATTGACGACTGCTCAGCCAAGGCAGCGATGACCAAAAAGAAGGACATGCTCTCCGAGCTCGCATTTTCGGGCCGCCATGCGGGGCAAAGCGTATGGATCTCCACTCAGAAGTACAACGCCGTCCTCAAGGATCTGCGCGAGCAAACGAAATGGGTCGCCCTCTTTCACTGCAAGAACCGAGACTCATTCGATGACTGTCTTCGAGAGAACGACGTTATCCCAACGCGCGAGGAGCGCCTGGAGGTTCGACAGATGCTTTCGGAAACTAAGCACGCCAAGCTTCTGTTAAAGACTGATCAACCCACTGCTTACGAAGTTATCAATTAATTACTGATCATTTGCTTCACGCTCGTTAGTATCTGCTGAGCAAATGCTTAACAATACTGAGCAATTGCTGAACAATGCTTAACAAATACTTAACAATGCTTAACAAATGTTGAACAAATGCTGAACAATGGTTAACAATGTGGGAATCAATTTGTTGCTCCGCTGCGAGCTTTGTTGCGAGCATAACGGTGATCATAAGTATCGGGTGGTGTGCTTGGCCATATGTTAGACTTATGAGGCTAGTCAGAATAGTACTAATTATTAAAAATAAAATAATGAACTGCGACGAACTTCTCGATCAGCTAATGGAAGAGACGGTCGTGTCGACTGCCGACACGACTGAACCTGTAGGAACCGACACGACTGTCGACACGACTGCCGACACGGTATCCTTCCTGAAAGAAAATGAAAACACGACGCGACGCGAGCGGCTAGCTGCACTGGTTGCTGGGGGATAATCGGAGCAGTATTTCGGTAGGCGTCTCTCAGTTTGTCAGGTGGATAAAATGTCAGATGTCGAGGTTGATAAAATATATGCGCGATACGAATCTAAATTGGGGGCAGAGATGACATAAACTCTTGGGGCGGCGACTATTCATGTGTACGCTACCGCTGTCAGTGCAATTCTCCCTATATCTGACACCGCGGGGTTGATTGGTTCTTTAGAGACTGACCCTTTTGTAGGACACACTCTTAGAACAGCCGGCTGCTCAATTTATCACAAGTTTGAAATGTACTTAGCTCCGCTGACAACCGCGTTGACCACGGCTAAGCACTGTCAATTTGGACATATATGCCCACAAACTATAAGCTCAGAAAATGATGACACAAGACGCACCCCAACCCTGTTGGACCAGGAGCAACAAGCACCTGCGAGAGTGACGGAACAGCCCTCAACTTCCAATCATCGACATTGGATGAACCCGATTGCACTTCCAACTCCGATTGATCCCCCAGTTCCAATTCGTGAATTGGGAGTGCGGTTGGATGAACCCTCAACATTGTTGAACCAGATTGCCCGACACAAAAACCCAAAACGACAGGCAGCTGGGCGGGCAGCGGCTGCCACCCGAAAAGCCAAACAAGATAAAATACTCGCCGAGCTTCGAGAGGCCAAACAGTCGTTATTTGTTCCAGCACCCCCAATTCACGAATTGGAACAGGAACGACAGTTGGGGACAGAGACAGCAAAACATCCGAAGACAGCTGCGGTTCAATCTCCTGCGGAGTAATCGTGGATTGCTGTAGCTACTACCTGGATCATCCCGTGGGTTGTTGGTGGTGGTCTGGCAGTTGTTGGCACCCTGTGTGTGTGGAACTACCTTTCGAAACAACCAGCCGCAGTTCCGAAGAAAGTTACGAAATCGATTGCGCCCCATTTAAACATTGATCGCGATCCATTTTATATGCAATAGATATAATGGCTGAAAACGAAGGTAAAATAATAGTGAATGCGGTTTATCACGCCGTGGTGATATCGGGTCTCAGTATCGGGTTTGCTCGACTATCAAAGATGACCTTAGGAGGGCCCGCTCCCAAATTGGACATGACCGCGAGAGATGTAGGGCTCGTGACCCTGAATGTAGCGTCCGCAATTTCGACCCAAGATTATCTAATTAAAGCTGGAATTCTACCTGCTAATATATGGAAATGAATGGCTACGATCGGACTAATGCTGTTTGGTGCAGTCGTGAGCGCAGCAGCGTTCGGCGCTATTTATTCTCATTAATAGATAAAAACTCGAACGCGGATGATGAAAAAAAGCGTCACGATTTAGCTGAAGAACAACTCAAGAGCGCAGACGCAGCATGGTCGAAAAAACGAACCGCCCATCTGGACTGGATCAACGAAGAGCTTCGCCGCGAGAGTCACGCCGTGCTAACTTTCCGGAACGTTGACGAAGCCATGCGCGAATACGCGCTGGCATATCTGCAGAAAATACTCGCGCCGCTGGATCCCAAGCCCCAGCTTTCAGATTTCTATGTACCGTCAAAGGCCCAAAAAGACCGCGAGATCGCGTTCATCGTCGTGGGAATGGGTGTGGTAGGTCTCGTCAGCTACTATATTGAAAAAGCAATTAGCAAAAGCAATAAGCAATAATTATTTAAAAAAAAAAACTTTTTTAAATAATATATATATATAGAACGATGTTAGTTGACGAGCTTTATTTTGCTTTGATCGATGTAGGCTACCCGGCCCTTAAACACCGCTTAGCTGGCGCAAAGGGTCTGATCCTTCTGGCCCAAGACTCTCTAGAGACGTGGCGCGAGGACGAAAAAACTCCTGAGCTGGAACTTAACCGGCAGCTGCAGCGAAACTTCCAACAAAGATTTAGTATCGACGACGCAGTTACCGGACGATCTGGCGAGGGCATGTTGGAGACTGTTCGACCTACTAGAATACCTCGCAAACGATGGACACGCGCAAGCCTGATACCAAACTATCGGTTCGCCTAACGCGCAAGCTAGCGAACACATACTACAGCCCCCGCGGCTACTGGAAGGGACTCGAGAACCTCGCGGCGGCGACCAAGGTTTCTGAAAACGCAGCCAAGGAATGGCTAAAAAAGCAGGCCATCTGGCAGATCTATTTGCCTGCGCTTCACAATATTCCGCGCCCGAAATTCGACGTGCCGGTGCCGAACGAAGTCCACCAAGCAGATCTCCTGTTTCTCCCTCACGATCTCGTCGGTCGCAAGACGTACAAGTACGCATTGACAATCGTTGATGTAGCGAGTCGCTATAAGGGGGCTGAGCCGCTGGCCACGAAATAGTCTAAGGAGGTGGCCGAGGCTCTTTCCCGAATATATAAGAGGAGTCCTCCCAAATGGCCGAAAATTCTCCAGGTCGATCCCGGCCGAGAGTTCATGGGTGTGGTCTCTCTTATATTGTCTAAACACGACGTTACTGTCAGACGCGGCCGCGTCAACATCCACCGGGACCAGGGGATTGTGGAGTGGTTCAATCGAACCCTGGCTGAGAGGCTATTCGGACACCAATACGCCAAAGAGTTGGTAGACCCTCATTCGCGATCGACCGAGTGGGTGACCCGGCTGCCCGCCGTGGTCTCCGCACTGAACTGCGATGTGACCACATTTATCGGTAAGAAGCCCGTAGATGCCATCAAGGCAACAACGGTGTCGCACAAACCATCCGCCGTCTCGCGCGGGGGTTGGTTTAGCGGAGAAACGACTTCCATCGGATGTTACCGTCCGGTACCTCTATCAACCGGGAGAGCTCGAAGGTGGCCGCCGTTGCGCGACTGACCAAACCCGATGAGCCCGTGCTCTACTATTTGGATGATGGTCCATCTCGCGGGTTTGTTCGCGAAGAACTTCTCGGGGTGCCTTCTGACACCCAGCTACCCCCGGTCCGTCCGTCGTCATAGTCGGTCAGGCTCTCGTGAGAGCCTTTTCGCCAGTCAGACTCTCGTCTTTGGTTAGTCTTTTGGTTAGTATTCTCCCCTTTTGTTTTCGCTCCATTCATCCCACGCCAACCCCTCGGCCTTCTCCTTGTGGAACTTAAAATCCGTTCCAAAATGGAATTTCAACTACCTTGTGTAATGCATTGCTTCTCCTACATACATCAACGGCTCTGTATGAATATTATCAGACAGTACTCGCCGCTTGTCATACTAGGCGGATAGCTCAAGTTTGTGCTGGGAATATGTCTTTATAACTCCCTAATTCATGCGGAATCCTCTGTTTTCCGCTGTATCATAAGATCCCTCGAGTGCGGTTTTGTATCGGTCCCAATCTACACTATTCGTTCGTTTACTCATTCCTTTGGAGGAATGCTTGGTCGTGCCTCCAACTCCGGTTGGCAAACCCACCTTCTCTACAAAGTAGCACTTGCTCGATAGCGCGATTGCTCGAAATTCCATCTTGAAAAGTCCTGGTTCGCGTCCTCTCCACTTATCCAAGGCCAACCAATTTTGTTCCGATTTTATAAACTCATCCATCAACTCTAGGCGGCTGCATGATTTCAGATCCCTCCCACTAGTGGCTATGTACATACTATCTGTGTCCAGTTGTATCAATTCGAAATCGCTCCGATCCACATACTTATCTAGAAAATCATAGTAAAACTCCAACATTCTCAACTTCGCCAAATGGTACACGGCAATCCCACAGTGAAACGGTCGTTTTACGGATGATTTCGATTTTCTGCTCGATATTTCGTACGCATCTCCTATTTCTGTCAAATCATCGTAGAAGGCTGATCGCAACGCTTTTAAAACACATTCCTCGTCTTTCGTGTAAGTCGTATTCAAATGTCTTTCCGCCACTTCTATCATTTTCCCACAACACGAATTACCGAGTAGTTTCATTTTGTCTGCGACTACAGCTTTGCTGCTATCTACGTCGCCAGTTCGTCTAGCTGCTGTGACATCCTCCGCGAAACATTACGTTAATTGTTAATTAGCCGGTGCGCAGAATTAGCCGAAATGATATATTTTATATGCAGATCAGAATGTCAGTTTTCATAGGATTGATACATGTACAGATATGTATGTCTCATTATTATTGAAGCATGTTATTGTAGTTGCGAACAATAACTCTTGCAATCTACTCCTGTACCGTCTGTAGCAGAGTTGCTATTCTTTATTACTGTTAATAGCTAATCAGATCTGATTTACACTTTAGTTGTTAATTGTGACACAATTTGTATATTTTCCATCTGAAAAAAAATATTATAAAAGTAATACACATGAATCACGATTTGCCTGGTTTGGCCCTCAGGTACGTTTTTATCTTTGGCTCTTTCTGTTACCTGGGAGTTGAATTGGGATATTGCCCATTATAAAAGTAGTAAGATTATTACTGATCCTACTGCTTTTGGGAGGGAGCCATGTGATTCTGGTGTGGCGAGGACCTGGCATCAAACCCCCCCCCATTTGTACATGTACTTGAACATGTACTTGTACAGGTAATATATGGGATTTAGTACTAAACCCATTGACCCGGCCTTAAATGACCGTAGCTGTTGATAGGCCGTTAAACCCCAACAAACAAACAAAACAAAACTTTACATGTTCAATTTGGCTGGGTCACTTGTTGAATTCAGCTTACATTTACTTTATCATGTCATTTACATATCTGCATATGTAAGTTTCTGTCATATTTACTGGAATATGTTATTTTCATAATGTTAACAATCATTTTAATCAAAACTACATAAAATATTTCACAATTAAACATAGAGTCCCACATGCCAGGCTATAATATAGGGAGACATATTTGTTTTGTCCATTCTTTAGATATAACATTTGTCGGGCAAAATAAACATTCATTCACTATTACCCGACATATTAATTGGCATTATTTTTCTTTTGATATGAAACGTGAATTTCGTCATTGATATCAGGGGCGATAACCGTGTTTCCATAAAAGGTTAATTGAAACTATATTCTCTCTACTTAGTTTTTAGCTCGAATATTCGAAGAATAGTTAGAGCTTATGTAGTCACCCTGGCGTCGGCGTCACGCCTTGGTTAAGGTTTTCAGTCAAGCTTGTATATGGAATACTCCTGGCCCTACACCCACTATACCTGGACAACTTCATCACCTAGTGATGTACATCAACAACCCCTGACCTATATTTGACCTTGACCTACATTTAACCTTGAATTACTTAGTTAATTCCCCATGGTTAAGGTTTTTAGTCAACCTTGGTTAAGGTTTTTAGTCAAGCTTGTACATGTAATACTATTCTGCATACATACACCATACTTGAACAACCTTTTGTCATATGGATGTACATCAATAACCCCTGATCAAAATTTGACATTGACCTACATTTCCTCTTTAATTACTTAGTTAATTCCCCTTGGTTAAGGTTTTTAGTCAAGCTTGTAGATGGAATACGCCTGGCCCTACACCAACCATACTTGGACAACTTCATCTTCTAGTGATGTACATCAACAACCCCTGACCTATATTTGATCTTGACCTACATTTAACCTTGAATTACTTAGTTAATTCCCCTTGGTTAAGGTTTTTGGTCAACCTTGGTTAAGGTTTTTAGTCAAGCTTGTACATGGTTTACTATTGTGCATACATACACCATACTTGGACAACATTTTCTCATAGGGATGTACATCAATAACCCCTGATCTATATTTGACATTGACCTACATTTCCTCTTGAATTACTTAGTTAATTCCCCTTGGTTAAGTTTTTTAGTCAATCTTGGTTAAGGTTTTTAGTCAAACTTGTACATGGAATACTATTGTGCATACAGACACCATGCTTGGACAACCTTTTCTCATAGGGATGTACATCAATAACCCCTGATCTATATTTGACATTGACCTACATTTCTTCTTGAATTACTTAGTTAATTCCCCTTGGTTAAGGTTTTTAGTCAAGCTTGTAGATGGAATACTCCTGGCCCTACACCAACCATACTTGGACAACTTCATCTCCTAGTGATGTACATCAACAACCCCTGACCTATATTTGACCTACATTTAACCTTGAATTACTTAGTTAATTCCCCTTGGTTAAGGTTTTTAGTCAACCTTGGTTAAGGTTTTCAGTCAAGCTTGTTCATGAAATACTATTGTGCATACAGACACAATACTTGGACAACCTTTTCTCATAGGGATGTACATCAATGACCCCTGATCTATATTTGACCTTGACCTACATTTCCTCTTGAATTACTTAGATAATTCCCCTTGGTTAAAGTTTTTAGTCAAGCTTGTAGATGGAATACTCCTGGCCCTATGCCAACCATACTTGGACAACTTCATCTCCTAGTGATGTACATCAACAACCCCTGACCTATATTTGACCTTTACCTACATTTAACCTTGAATTACTTAGTTAATTCCCCTTGGTTAAGGTTTTTAGTCAACCTTGGTTAAGGTTTTTAGTCAAGCTTGTACATGGATTACTATTGTGCATACAGACACCATACTTGGACAACATTTTCTCATAGAGATGTACATCAATAACCCCTGATCTATATTTGACCTTGACCTACATTTACTCTTGAATTACTTACTTAATGCCCATTGGTTAAGGTTTTTAGTCAACCTTGGTTAAGGTTTTTAGTCAAGCTTGTAGATGGAATACTATTGTGCATACAGACACCATACTTGGATAACTGTTTCTCATAGGGATGTACATCAATAACCCCTGACCTATATTTTACCTTCACCTACATTTAACCTTGAATTACTTACTTATTTCCCCTTGGTTAAGATTTATTGTCAAGCTTGTATATGGAATACTTCTGTGCCTACAACAACCATACTTGGACAACTTCATCTCCTAGTGATGTACATCAATACTCCCTGACCTATAGTTGACCTTGGCCTACTTTTACCATTGGATTACTTAGTTATTTTCCCTTGGTTAAGGTTTTTAGTCAAGCTTGTATATGGAATACTCCTGGGCCTACAGCAACCATACTTGGACAACTACATCTCCTATTGATGTACATCAACAACCCCTGACCTATATCTGACATTGACCTACATTTAACCTTAAATTACTTACTTAATTTCCGTTTAGTCAACCTTGGTTAAGGTTGTTATGCAGGCCGCGGCCACCTTGTTTGTCAAGCTATGTGTTCATCGACAACCCTCGTAGTCGAGCTATGCTGTTCTCCTACAGCTCTTGTTTTATGTGCAATGATCATACTTTGTAATGTGTCAATAACAATATTTGTTCGGGTGACAAATTTAATTGGTGTAAATAATTTAAAAATGTCATATTTGCATATCAAAATAGCCTGATACCACCGCGAGTCACTATCAGTAAAATCAAGATTACTAAATGATTATATCTGTATAGTGGGCCGGCACTCGTCATTTTTTAAAACTGGCGGAATACATGTACCGTAGTTACACAATTATACACTTATTTAATTATTATAGACAAAATGCTATGCCTACTAGATGGGACCACTGGTTGAAATAAAGGACCGACGTCTATAAATACATTAAATATGCCTAAAAGCATCCATAAACGAAAAAAAAAAGCTAACAAAAATTTTGTTACTCCCTCTATAACACACATATACATACCTCGGTCCGTTACTTCAACCTGTGGATGGGACCCCAACTGTAACTGCTACATGTAATTTGCGAATCAGATCTCTTATTCACTATTCTGCAGAGGAAGACTATGAATGGAAACGTAACTCTGCTACGGACAGTAGTGTTGTAGATTTAAATAGTTACTGTTCACAACTATGAACAATGTGGCTTACTCGCTTACCACATTTATTCAAGTTTTGTGAGTTTGATGCTCGGGTGGGATGTAGATCTCTAAGCACTGTTTCATGTTGGAAAGTTGCGGAATCATTTGCTGAGTAATGGTTAATACTGCCAGTCTGGTAAGAAATTCAATAAAATGATAACCATGTACATACATGTAATAGTGTTTGATTGTTTGTTTCAGGGAAGCCGTCTACAGATCTTAGCCATCTGGATTATTCGTCGAGCCTCTCCAACTTCACCCTGCAGTCGAGGCAGACACCAGCAGGGCTATTAAATAGTATATGAGCGGTCCCAGAAGAAGCAGATAAGGCGGAAATTGGTTCTCATTCTGCTGTTGAAGGACAAAGGCCACCAGAAGAATCGCTGCCCGAAGACACTACTCCACCTGGGCAACAAGTTGCCAAACATTCGCGAAATGGGAACTGATCCAGTTCCTGACCTACACGAAGCAAAATATAGTGTCGCCATGACAGATCAGCGACGTCTGAAAGTATAACCCTAAAGGAACAGCTTGAGACAAGTTCAGTTACAAACAATTAACCATTTAATCGGAGTACCATCCATGCCAGCGGCAGTGTTTGTGTGGTTCTAAACTTTAATTTCTGCTCTAATCATGTTACTCCGTGTGTTGATGGAATTGAGAATGAATCTCATTCGCACAAATCTGACTCATGCAGTTTTAAGATGTGTCAATTTTATTTCAGTCGGTGACTCATTCTTGTGGTGGACAGAATTACATTTGTACATTTCTGATTATGTGACACTCGAAGGACTAGATATTGAAATGGTCAGAAATATATTTACTATGCTTTTACACATATGTGGCTGTGACCACAGGTTGAAGTAACGGACCATGGTCTATAAATACATTAAATATACATAAAAGCATCAATAAGTGAGAGAAAAATAAGCTAAACAAAATGTATTTACTCCATGTGTGATATAAGGGAGTACATAATTTGTTTAGCCTATGTTATTTCACTTACTGATGCTTTTATTTATATTTAATGTATTTATATGTCTTGATCCGTTACTTTAACCTGTGGCTGTGACTGGAGAATGCGGTTTATGGGATTTGTGACCAGTGTAGCTCCTGATCAAATCGTACACTCATGTAGCCTGATAATGATGTGGCTTGTTAGAAGCATGATGTAGGTTTCATTGATGCAATGGTGAACAGTGCAGATCCTGTGCGGATATGTGTATCTACACTGGTCGCAAATCCCATAAGCCCCATTTCTCCAGTCACAGACACATATTTGAGCAAATTTAAAAAATCCTACCGCCAACCTAGAGTGATTAGCATTTAAGGTCCACAGTCTATAAAGTCCGTATTTGGTTCGTTTCATATGGTTCCGGTTATCTTCGCAAAGAAGGATTTTGCTACAAACATCCAGAATAGACCGAAGACAAACTTTGCAGACTTTCGAAGTGAAACGAAAATTTACGAATTAATGATGTATTTTTGTGCTATTATCATGATTATAATTGAAATCAATGTCCAATGGTCAAACTTGTAACAAATTACATGTTTACAATAAATTTTTACTTCGAAATTTGACTTCGAATGAAATGGTGCAATTGGTTGATATTGGTAATTTGCAGTGCATGATGTGAGAAACAACATATTGAGGCATCATCTGTAACACAGTGTCTTCAATCATGATTCATACCCAGTCATACAAAGTATGTCGAGGTGTATATAGTATTTGTATTTTCGTCCATCCGTAAGATTTGTGTTCAATGTTTTTAGGTACCCATTATATCTGCAACCGTAAGTCGCATTGAGTTGAATCTTCAGATACTTCTTTATCGTCATCCATATTTTTATACTGTAGCCCACCGATGCGGCTTTCCTGCACAAGGTCAAATTACTTAAGGTTTTGAAATATTTGCGTCAAACATGTCAACGTTTTTAAGTACACAATGTCTCTGCAACCGCAAGTCGGGTTGACTTGAAACTTCATATATATACTTCTTTATGCAGTTAGAAGATCAATATTTTCTTTCCATATCCCTGGTGGGTGTATGTGATGGGTAATGTAACAATCGCGATTCATCCTTACCGGAATTCCGACTGGAGACCTGGTTTGGCCCTTACATACGTCTTTGACATTTTGTATCCGACAGTTATATCCATTATGTGAGTATTAGACCATAGCTGTCGATAGGTCGTTAAACACCAATAACCAAACATTCTATAGCCCACTCATGCGGCTTTCATGCACACGGTGAAGGTGAAATTACTTTGAAACTTACGTTAAATGTTTTGAAATATATGCGTTAATGTTTTAAGTAAACACTTTCTCTGCAACAGTAAGTCGGATTGAATTGAAACTTCATAAATTTGTCTATCAACATCCATATTTTCATTGTATAGCCCACCCATGCGGCTTTCATGCCCAAGGTCAAGGTCAAATTGTGTTAAATGTTTTGAAATATTTGCATTAAAGTTTTACGTACACAATTTATCTGCAACTGTATGTTGGATTGACTGGAAACGTCACATACTTCTTTATCAACAGCCATATTTTCATTCTATATTTCACCTATGCGGCTTTCGTGCCAAAGGTCAAGGCCAAATGACTTGGCGGCGGCCGGGGGTATGTGTGAGACCCCGCTCACTTGCTCTAGTCCTTAAAAGCAAGAATAACATCTCTTAACATACTGATTTCTTTTGTTTTTTTCGCATATTGATTTTGTGTCAAGAGCATAACTTGAATTCCTTTTTGTATATTCATCACAACGCTTGTCTCACTAATATTCGTGGGTGGCAGTTGGTATCACGCGATGTGTAATTTAACGATCGGAGTTCATCCGTACCGGAATCCCGACTGGAGACTTGGTTTGGCCCTCACATACGTCTTCGGAATTTTATATGTGACAGTTGAATCTGGTTATAACCCTTGTGTGAGTATTACGATAGTCGTAATCCTATTTTAAGGGAAGGTGCCAAGTGACTTGGTATGGTATGGACCTGGCACTAGGTCAGGTTATTCTAATTTCAGAGCTGAATATATTTGTTCTCAATGTAAATATTCCGTTCTGATTTTGGGATTTTTCCTCCAATACAGCAGGTTAAAATGGGATCGAACCCGTTTGCCCGGCCTTACATGACCTTAGATGTTGATAGGCCGTTAAACACTAATAAACAAACAAACTCACTAATATTCCCTTTGTTTTTTCACGCATAGATTTTGTCTGGCACATGGCGGTATTTCAAATTTGACCAAATATGGTCCTGATATATATCAAATCGAAGGTATCGTGGAGACAATCACTCTGGATAATTTTTTGTCAAAACTGGATGATACATCATACAAATCAAAGATGGCCGCCGACAGGTCATCCTTTAATTATAGATTTCGTCTTCTTCTCATGTACCGTTTGGCCGACACTGGTCACAGACTTCACAGTTGTGGTGCGTGGGTGAAGCATTTTCATATTTGTTAAAATGGAGGTTGTCGCATAATCCAAGATGGCCGTCGTAGAAAGTCTGGTAAAATTATTAAAAAAATAATATCAACCATGTTAATTTTACATTATTATTCTTTTTATATCAAGCTTGAATTGCCACTTTAATATCAAGGGCGATAACACTGACTCCTTAAAATGTTAATGGAACCAACTATTTATTCTCTCTATTTATCTTTTGGTGTGCAATGATCATATTTTGTAACAAGTGAATACAAATATTTATTCAGGTGACACATTTAGTTGATATAAATAATTGAAAAATGACCTGCCTCATTTACAATCGAAATAGCACGATGCTACAACTTATCAGTAGAAACTTAAGATTACTAAGTGAATATTTCTGTGCATAATAGTGGTGGAATAGTCACGTCGGAAAATCAGGTTCGGAAACCACGTGATCCCATACCCTGATATCTATAACTTTACAAGCTACTTGCAAACATGTAGTTGGCCTCAATAATAATAACATAGACTCAAAGCGTTCTTTTATAACATGGTCACTCATGTTATAATTGTTCTTGTTATTATTCCATTCGATTTTGATGGCATAAGCGAACGGATCGTGCAAAAGTATGTCGTATCCAATTGATATGTTTGTGTGTAGTCGGACGGTTCCTGTTCAGTGCTGTTGTACAAAATTAATCTAAAATACCATTTCATGTAAACACTACTGACCGCGTCACCGCACCGCACTATTTTCGCTTACCTCCAGCGTCCAACACCATGTATTTAGAGCCTCTAGTAAACAGGGACAATTTCGAGGACACTCCGGACATTTTTTCAATCGGCAGAAACCTACAGAACAGCGACGCTGCCTCAGGCTCGAGTGCGATAACCAACCTGTCGTTGTCAATTCCGGACTGCAACAACAAAACAATAATTTAAATGAGAGATCTTACGATGTACCTGAGTGATGTTTAGTTAATAATGACAGTTTGAAGGTCTAGCAATACAGTTATCAAGTATAAGTGAATCCGAACAGGAAGTGATCGCTGAATAAAATGGCAAAGTATTTACGTGTAAAGAACGTACTAGTTAATATTGGATATACTTTCCAAGATAGTAAGTAAAATGATTTCTGATGTGCAGGCATTTGAAAGTGAATACGGGTTGATCAGTGAGAAATAGCAACGACAATCATGGATTGATGGAATATACCTTCCTGACGAGGAATCCGGTATCGTTTAACCTGAATACGGGTTGATCAATGAGAAATAGCCACGACAATCGTGGATTGATAGAATATACCTTCCTGACGAGGAATCCGGTGTCGTTGAAACTGAATACGGGTTGATCAATGAGAATCCGGTATCGGTCAATCAAATAATATGGGACAGGGTCATGCTATTTTTGTGTAATTTAATGCACTAAGGTCACGAGTTCAAAACACAGTATGTGTACATACAATGCCCGATCTATTCATGATGTTATTGTCGAATATTATTTCGTTGGACTTCTATGAAATTAACTGCCAGTTATCATCATGTTGTTGTAAATATTTTCTTATTTGATAATTATATGCAATTGTATAACCCTGTGTACACACTAATACAGTATTTATTCGTCTGTCATCTGTTAAGATTGCAATGTATAATTTGATCTGTAACATGTGGTACAGTTTTAGTTGCAAGTTAGACGATTTTCACGTTGGAGACGGTGCAATATTGAATTACGTAGACCTGAAAGTCTTACCTGATTAGCACAATCCCTCATGAATTGTTTGGCCGAGTCATCCCAAATGGCGGGAACGGTCAGCACCCATTGTATGTCTCTTACATCTATTTCTGGATTTCGGTCCCGGCACGACTTCAACAGATGATCTTTAAAATAGCCGATTGATGCAGAACATACTTTCGCTGCAGACAGTGTCTTACCCACGTTGTCTTCAAGTGTAAATGATTTTATTTTCTGCAAATATACAAAGACCATGTAAATGGGAAATAACAAGTGAATGAAGAACTATTTATGCAGATACACAATGTTATATAAAGTATCGCCATAAAATGCAGATGTATTCCTAACACCTATACACGATATATCTTAAGAGAACACAACTTAAATTGTGTCTGTCTATAATTTATTATTCAATTTATTATTAATTTTGTTTTTAAATTATGTCAGGCTGACGTCAGATGATATTCATAATGCCATGGCGTCAGATCGGTTCATATTTATACTACGTCATACATGTACCAATTCTAGTGTATGTGTGACCCATAAAGGGAAGTTAACCAGTTATGTAAAAACGTTGAAATGTGAGTGAATACGTTTTCTGAATCTCAATTATTTTCTCATTTCAAAAGTTTATTATAATAAGTAGTGTACGATATGACTGCCAATATTACTTTAATTAATTTATTCAAATACATGCCTAACGGGAAACACTAAAACTGGACGCCCACATCCCAGGTTGTAATATCTGGAGAAACATTGTTTTAGTCCATTATCAGGATTATTTAGATGTGACATTTTCGGGTAAATACATGTATACATTAATTTACCATTTCTGGATGTGCTAATTGGCATTATTATACTTTGAAACGTGAATTGTCGCTCTTGATATCAGAGACGATAATCGTGGCCCCTTAACAAGGTTAATGGAAACAACTATATATTCTCTCTATTTATTTTGTGATGTGCACTGATCATACTTTATAATATGTCGATAAAACTATTTTTTCAGGTGACGCATTTAATTGATATAAATACTTTTCAAATTCACAGTGTCATTTTCATAACAAAATACCCGGATACAAACGTGCGTATCTTTAATTAAATATTACTAAATGATTATATATGTATAGCGGGAACTCATAAATATTTAAAACTGGTGGAAAATTTACAGATTTATACTCCTATTAAATTCGTATAAAGAGCATTTAGTTGTGCCTAATCGATGGGACCCCGACTTTAATGAGTTTCAATAACATTACGTCATCATTTCAAATCATCACTTAATGAAGTGTTAGTATGTACGTATAGATGTTTTGTATTGCCCAACTCCCTAATAAGTTGATATTCCATAGTTTTGACTAATTCCCCGGTGCATGTGCAATAGTTCCGCGTGCCCGGTCAATAGTTCCGCGTACCAGTGGAATAGTAAAAACTATTTCACCCATGAAAATCATGACGTCATTATTTTTGTCCACGATTACGTCATACAATTCAACGTAGATCGGTCTGTCAACGCGCCCCACGCCAAATATTACGTTCATTGTGTCAAGCGCAATAGTGCCTCGGGTCGTCCACAGCACCTCGGGGCAATAGTTCTCCGAATGACCATGAAATAAGTGTATACTACCATGGAAGACGGAGGATGGAATGAATTATAACGTTAATGTATGGGTGCTACATTACGTTCGGAGCGCGATACGCCTGCCGTACCGGCATTGTCAGAGTGTTCAGTTTTGCTTACAGGTTAGACTATACCAAATGGCTCGAAATCGTAGCATAAGTAGTCCGGTATAAACAAAATAGTGCGGGCGTTTTGAGGTCACAGACACTGTTTGCTTGCAAATATTGATCCATTACTATCCAGTTTAACTTGAGGAACATTTTTGGGTGCTTTTAACACCAGTTTTCAGCATATTTGTAGCATTTAAAAGAAAACACTGAACCTGTTGGTCACGTGATGTAAACAGAGTTTCCGTGGCCAAAAAAAGGAAAACAATATTGGGTGATATGACGAGGTTGGATTTTTCTTTCTTAGGAGTAAGTGAACCTATTGTTAAATTCATGCAGAACCAGTACAGACTGGCTGCAGGTCATGTACAAGTAGGTCCCACAGCATCCATACGAATGGTGAAAGTAGGAGAGACTGGCCTTATTGGATGGCATTCGGTTAAATTATATAGTAAAACTATTTGGTGTGGTCTAACCTACATAGGGATTATCTAGTGATCAGTTTTCTTTTCACATTGTAGTATTGGGGCATATGCGGGTATGCCACCCTTTATCATATAGTTACCTCGTTGTAACGGAGCTACGTGTCCGTCCGTGCGCGGAGCGTACGTTTTAAGACGATTCATGCGTCCGTCCGTTCGTATACTGGTAGTTCCGAACCTGATTGCGCGCTGTTATCTGTATATAATTTACGTCTGTCCGTCCCTCCTTCTGATAATTTTATTAGTAAATAGTGATGGAGAACAGTATACAAGAGGCACGCACTGAACATCGCGAATGGGAATAACCTGTTATTGTGATTGCGCTTTCCCTGTATATAAGGTGCAGATACTGTATCACAACCCCTTACAGCATGCATAAACAGCAAATGTTCTGTGGTGTCTCCTATGGCATGCTGAAGGTGCTGGGTCTCGCACAGGGTCACTGGGTTACTACGGCAAAGCATAATATACATTGTCACCGAAGAAACCGCTAGTGCAACAAGCATAGCCAGTAAGTCAGGTCAGTGTCAGTTCCGACGACCACCACTGGCTTCTCGGCCTCGGGATCATCAACCAGTGTTAAGCTTGTTGAAACTATCAGGACTTCTGCCTCTTCCTCTGCCTTTTTCACTCATATGCCAGCAGCTCTTGGATCAGGAAGTCAATACATCGCCGTTTATTGTTGCCATTGGCCAAGAATGCAACTTGTGCAGTCGTGATTTTCATGATTACGTTAAATATGATGGAGCGTGTTGTTACCTTGATGGCCCTTCTGTTGTGCCCCATGGCTTTGGCTGAGGTGACAGCATGGCCATCAAATACCACAACCGTCCCAACACGAACAATATTTAGGGTGTATGCGATATGTGATAGGAATGCGTCATGTTAGGTAGATGTATGTGACCATACAACTGTATGTAGTAGGTGCCCACCGTCCAAAACAAATATTGCATTGTCTAGGATAGTTGGTTGTTGTGTAATGAATAACTTCAACAATATACCCAGTGTACTTTCCATGGGCTTTCGCATTAGGCCATCAAGGAATAGTGATGGACGGGGGTTCCGGAGACAGCTCGTGTGCCAGGAATGTTTCCATTTCAGTACTGTCATTGAGAACAAAAGTGAATATGTTAAACAACAGAGTTGGGCTAACAGTCTTGTGCATACCACTGATGGTTTTCACCTTATCTTTTCTGCCCGTCATCTTGGCAGTGGCGGCGGTACCAACATCAACTGCTTGGCCACAATACACTAACGAATCGGCCGCTAGTCCAGTGGATAGAGATACGACTCGATATGGTTCATATTCATAGACTGGTGAATGTGTTTGCCGCCATTCTACAAAGAGACCAACATCTTTGATATCTCTTAAGTGGACCCTTACCCGCAGGTCTTTGTACTGAATAAAATTCCTCTAGTGAGCTACAAATATGCAATATGCATACACCCACTCTGTCAACGTACTGTCTGTGATGCCCCTACCATGTGGCATACCACCGGAGGTTTTACCTATTCGCATCAGGACCTGTTATATAGTGTGATCAGAGAAGTTGCCACTCCAGTACTCATCAGCACGATGGATAGTCAAATATCTCGTGTCCGTGAATTGGGCATATTCAGCTGCTGACATCACCTTTTGCAAGGACCCCTTCTGTTGTATAAAATAATCGTGCAAACTTGGCATAGTTAAACTATAGCAGCATGAAAGTATGGAATAATATTTTCCAATTGTCCATTCTCTCTGCACGTATGACACGACGAAGGAGGGCGACTTGGTCAAGGTACTGGACCCACAATATGCCAGTTCTACATTTCTTTGTAACTGTTACCAGGAGTTGTGATATGATGCCATTTAATAGCTTTACACATTCGTCATCGGTCTTGAACATAGCCTTGACACATTGCAAAATCATATGATATGGTGTTTTCAAATGATCTTTATCAATGTCCTCCAGACAACTTGGTGTTTTATGTAATTGCACACAGATAAGGGACGCTAACGTCAGCATGTGAGCTCGATGTGCTCGCGAGTAAGTAGACATGACCTGTCAACATATGTACAACAGATCCCTTCACATACACCGTTCCCCACAGATCTGCAAGTCCACTATCAGTCATGGTATATATCCAATGCTACATGGACAATACATGAGTAGATGGAAGCCACTAAGTCGAACAATGACTTTCTTTAGATCAATTGTTGCAGTCACTATTTCTACCGCCTTTATGTACAAATGATGGTGACTGAACATATGCCGAGACTATGTTTCTGACAATGTTCTTGGGCAAATACTAATGCTGTATAAATTGTACTCGGATTACCCGGGTCCAAATTGATGAAGGGAAGTACTTCACTTCTAGTTGATCAACGATTTCCTTTTGATGTGATAATTTCATGAAGCCACTCCATTTTGGACAGGGGGGAAACATCAAGCACATAACCAGCAACACAGAAACACAATTGTGTGTCTAAAGCATTGGCAACGATGCCATATTTAGGTTCCTTTTTAGGTGCTTAGATTGGTTCGATAATAACATACTTTAGACCAGGAAAAGCAGGCTTGCTATATGTTTGTATGGAAACGTTTCCACAAGCACCGACCATTTCCATCGGTGGTACATTGCCTGTGCGTTTTACAGGCCTTTCATCAACCGTACACGGTGGTGTGACACAAGCGATACCTCCCAAACCTTGTAACATTCAACAACTTCCCGGATTACTGATGCTCATCTTTTATCTCCAGACTTGATTTATCATATTTGGCGTTGCTGTGTTTTATTATTTCTATAAATGGTGTTGATTCATATGTGTTTCTAATAGGCATATAACAATTAAACACTGAACACATTTTAATGCTACTCGCTTTGGTGCGATTTGGGATATATTTTGGCGGCCATCCTGAATTGTATGTATAAATAGTATCTATATATAGTGTGTGTTTGTTACATGTATATACTTATGGATATTTTGATGGTTTATATATATATATTTATCATATATGATATAAGCAAAAAATGGCGGCCATTTTGGACGCCATCTTGAATTGCCAAGATGGCACAAGGTTCATTTATGGGGACTTTTTATGATAATGTAGACATGATTCTGAACATATTCTGAAATTGTCAGCTTCTTATATTTGTTTAACTTAAATCCTATTGCTCCTGGACTATTGACGGATATATCAATATATCATACCATCTTTTCGCAGAGGTCCATCTTGAAGCGACGGAATGATTCATATGTGTTTCTAATAGACATTTAAAAATTAAACTCTGAACATTGAACATCGGAAAAGACTTTCAGGATAGATAAAACAATTTTAACCGTCGACATTGTAATGCTACTCGCTTTGGTGCGATTTGGGATATATCCTGAATTGTAAGTATAAATAGTATCTATGTATAGTGTGTGTTTGCTACATGCAGTTACTTATGTATGTGTTGATGGTTTATATATATATATAGCTAACAACCATGATATAAGCAAACAACTAAAATGGTGGCCATTTTAGACGCCATCTTGAATTGCCAAGTTGCACAATGTTGATTAATGGGGACTTTTTATGATAATGTAGACATGATTCTGAACATATTCTGAAATTTTCCACTTGTTATATTGGTTTTACCTTAAACCCTATTGCTCCTGGATATATCAATATATCATACCAGTTGTTCGTAGAGGTCCATCTTGAAGCGGCGGAAGTAGTACCACTGACTGTGCTTTTTATCCAAGGACAGCTCAGCATATTTATCCTCAGCCTCGAATCCAAACGAGCAAAAGTCTTTGTTAGGATGGAACAGAGCGCATGTAGGTGTTTTCAGTGAAAGCAAACGCGATGATCCCGCTGTCCATGTGTTGCAGGATATTTTCGTGGGTTCGCTAAGGAAGGAACTTCGGTAGGAGAAGGCATATCCGGAATATGCTGTGCCGATGTCAATTGCCGCCACGCAGGTAGACATGGTCCCGCTGGCAATAAAGAACGACAATTTACTGCTTGTAAACAGTTTAACATATATGTGACTGTCAACTTAATGTCACATGATTTCAAAAATGTTAACTCCGTTAAAAAGTCGAAATGTGTATTCTCATCATTTTATTGCATAACATGGGTTCTCGCAGTGTAATAACACAGTGTAATAAAAAACATAATACATAAACTAATATAATAAATATGCAAATTAGCTCGTTACAGAAAACAGGTTCGATGACCACTACAGGTTCAATGTATGACGATGTACTTATGCAATAAATATAATCTATGCGATGATTTAATATGATATTTATTAAACTCGTTGATGGCCCTTCTGTTGTGCCCCATGGCTTTGGCTGAGGTGACAGCATGGCCATCAAATACCACAACCGTCCCAACACGGCAGAAAACAGCATAGCACAGCCTCGTTTCTTATGAAATCAGTAAACTCGTTTAATAAATATCATACTAAATCATCACTGATGTAAGAGCCTTTATATAATGGACAAAAATTTGTGTAATAAATAAAATAACCATAACAATTGGG
The DNA here is from genome assembly GCA_029237695.1 of Conchocele bisecta. Classification (NCBI taxonomy): domain Eukaryota; kingdom Metazoa; phylum Mollusca; class Bivalvia; order Lucinida; family Thyasiridae; genus Conchocele; species Conchocele bisecta. The sequence continues at coordinate 86,948,838 of CM055274.1, forward strand.
AGATACTAATATAAATGGTGAGATGTACATCGAACAAATATAAGGAAACTTTAAAAACGGTTTGAAGGGATGTTTTAAAAGCTCATTTAAATGTACACAATACTAAAATATAGATGAATTTCTTTCTAGCCCATTATATTTAAATAGAGACATCAAATGTGGGAGCACTTCGTCATTAAGTCATGGTTTGAGAAGAGAATATGTGTTATACATGAAACTGTCAAAATGATGATCATAGGAACTTTTGTATCTCAAAATGAACGGAAAAAACATTTCAACATTAATATACACTTCATCAATATGCTTGCCTTGTCAAAGCAATGAAAATGGGGTAAAGACGTGAAAATTAACAATATTTAATAAAATTAAAAATGCCAATTATTCCATACAAACTATAAATGTACCTAAAAACCGGGACAAATGACATGTATTTCAGATTGAACTCCAATGTGTCTGAAAATCAGAGGCAATGGCGTGCGGATTTGTCGCACGATTCGGCGTAAAAACTAAAAATGTACCTAAAAACCGGGACAAATGACATGTATTTCAGATTGAACTCCAATGTGTCTTAAAATCAGAGGCAATGGCGTGCGGATTTGTCGCACGATTCGGCGCAGTAGCTGAAGACACATGTACGGTTGTTGTTCTCCACTGACGATGTAATTTTGCATTGGGTAATGTACTTCAAACGCCATTTGGCTGTTAAATCATGCACAGGAATTGTTAAATGAGCCGAATTTGGACATTTTACTAGTAGTATTTTCACGCTTTTACCAATATGCCTGTGCATGACTTTATAGCGCATTATATTTTACTTTCGAGGTAGGCGGGAGATTTGAGATTTGACATGAACGTGTTCTGTCCTTTTCCGAACATAAATCGGTCGGAGAGAGTATCATAAACACAGATATGTGACCAAAAATTGATTGACATGTCGATTGTCAACACCGGTTCCAAGGCGGCACACATTCGCATTTTTCTACCTTAAATGTACATGCCCATTAAATAAGCACAAACTGTTCAATATATCAGATACATCATCTGAGACATTTTCTGGCAAAATAAACATTCATTTACCATTACCACACGTATTTTTGGCATTATTATACATTTTATATCAGACGTAAATTTCTACGCTTATATCAGGGGCGATAACCGTGTTTCCTTAAAATGTTAAAGGACATTACTATTTATTCTCTGTATTTATTTTTTACGTGCAATGGTCATACTTTATAATGTGCCGAAAATATTATTTTTTCAGGTGACGAATTTAATTAGTATAAATATTAAAAAATGTTATACTTCATTTGCATATGAAAATGGCCTGATACAACCGCGAGCCACTATCAGTAAATTAAACAATACTAAATGATTATATATGCATAGCGGGCATTAGTAATGTTTAGCACTTGTGGAATAGTGACACTATTATACACTTAATTACTTCCTATAAAGAACATGTTGTGCCTACTGAGTGGGCATGTACCTAATATCTGGATGTCGCCTCAATACGTGAATCATCTACTTCAGCTTCGCGAACCGCGCGAAGCACGCTGTTTATCACACACACCCCTTCCCACTCACACACAGCTACACGTTTCCCCAGCTTCATGACTCGCCCTCTCCAGCTTCTTCATGAACCACGCAGTAAGTAAAACACCCACCACACACACCACACGCACCCACACGCACCCCCACACGCACCCCCACGACACGCACGCACGCAGCACGCACGCACGCACGCACATATCTCCTCAGCTTCGTGAGTCACCCACACCAGCTTCGTGAACCAAGCTGTATGTCAGCCCCCATGCCACCTCCGGCTTCGTGAAGCCCGCTATCCGCTATTTGACCCCCACATTAGTTACATGAGTTTTCAGCTCCGTGCATTCCCCCCTGCAGCTTCGTGAACCCCGCTACGTGACCCCTAGTCAGCTACATGAGTGAAAATGAGCTCCGTGAATTCCCCCTCCACCTTCGTGAACCCCGCTATTTGAACCCACTCAGCTACGTGAGTTTTCAGCTCCGTGAAATCCCACCTCCAGCTTCGTGAACCCCGCTATATGATCCCACTCAGCTACATGAGTTCCAACACCGTGAATTCCCACCTCCAGCTTCGTGAACCCCGCTCAGCAACATGCGTTGCCAGCTCCGTGAATCCCCACTTCCGGCTTCTTGAACCCAGTTTTTTGACCCCACTCAGCTACATGAATTCCCCTTGCAGCTTCGTGAACCCCGTTATGTGACGCCACTCAGCTACGTGAGTTCTCAGCTCCGCGAATTCCCCGCTCCAGCTTCGTGAATCCCGCTATGTGACCCCACTCAGCTACGTGAGTTCTCAGCTCCGTGAATTCCCACCTCCAACTTCGTGACCCCCACTATATGACCCCCACTCAGCTACATGAGTTCCAGCTTCGTGAACCCCGCTATGTAGCTCCCACTCAGCTACATGACTTCTAGCTTCGTGAATTCCTCACCTTCGTGAATCCCGCTATATGACCCCCACTCAGCTACATGAGTTCTCAGCTCCGTGAATTCCCCACCTCCAGCTTCGAGAACCCCGCTATGTAACCCACACACAGCTACATGAGTTCTCAGCTCCGTGAAATCCCCCTCCAGCTTCGTAAACCCCGCTATGTGACCCCACACAGCTACATGAGTGTCTAACTCCGGGAATTCCCACCTCCAGCTTCGTGAAGCCCGCTATGTGACCCCCACTCAGTTACATGAGTTCCAGCTCCGCGAATACCCACCTCCAGCTTCTTGAACCCCGCTATGTTACCTCCACTAAGCTACGTGAGTTCTCAGCTCCGTGAATCCCCACATCCAGCTTCGTGAACCACGTTATGTGACCCGCACTCCGTTACATGTGTTGCAGTTCCGAGAATCCCCACCTCCAGCTTCGTGAACCCCGCTATGTGACCCACATTCAGCTACATGAGTTACTAGCTCCGTGAATTCCCACCTCCAGCTTAGTGAATCCCAATATGTGACCTACAGCCAGCTACATGAGTTCTCATCTGCGCGAATCCCCACCTCCAGCTTCTTGAACCCCGCTATGTGACACCCACTCAGCTACATGAGTTCTCAGCTCCGTGAATGTCCCCCTGCAGCTTCGTGAACCTCGCTATGTGACCCTCACTCAGCTACATGAGTTCCCAGCTCCGTGAATCCCCACCTCAAACTTCGTGAACCCCGCTGTGTGACCCCCACTCCACTCAGCTACAGTAGTTCCCAAATCCGTGAATTCCCACCTCCAGCTCCGTGAACCCTGCCGTGTGACCCCCACTCAGCTACATGAGTTCTCAGCTCCGTGAATTCCCAATTCCAGCTTCGTGAATCCCGTGATTCCAGCTCCGTGAATCCCCATAGCCATGAGAATCGCCAACCTCGGCTTCGAGAGTGCCGCATTGTTATTTCCTCACAGTTTCGTGAACCCCGCTTCAGTTTGAACATTTATATTGTATAGTTTATTGTGTATCATTGTTTCATATTCTATTGGCTGGAACAGATTATAGTACGTACATTAAGTTCCTGCTTTCGTTGCTAAGCATACAATAACACTGATGCACATGTTACGGGGCGCCAAGTGGGACATGGCTCAATTTTGTCAACAAAATTCATTTTTGTGCCACAAAATTCAATTCTGTGTCACAAAATTCACTTTTGTGCTACAGAATTCAATTCTGTGTCACAAAATTCAATTCTGTGTCACAAAATTCACTTTTGTGCCACAAAATTCAATTCTGTGTCACAAAATTCAATTCTGTGTCACAAAATTCACTTTTGTGCCACAAAATTCAATTCTGTGTAACAAAATTCAATTCTGTGTCACAAACAAAATTCAATTCTGTGTCACAAAATTCAATTCTGTCAATTCTGCACACGCATGTAAGAAGGACTACCATTGGTCAGAAACTGCACTGGAGAAATGGGTCACGGTCGCCGATCTACACATTCAATGTCGATGATTCATTTCTCATTTTGCCGATGATTCATTTCTCATTCTGCCATTTTGCTTCAAAGATCTCCAAACAGTCAAACGTTGACAAACCCATTCGTATTTTAAACTCATTTGCGTTATAATTGTACACATAATTCATGTACATGTAGATCTCCCGCGAGTACTGACCTCATTTATTGTGTATCGTAAGGTACATCTGCCCCAGTTAAATCAATAATACACGCGCTGTGACCTGTGTTCTGACTGCTGTCTGTATATAAACAGAATGTGTGTATTGGGCCATTTGAGGAAAACCATTTGTAGTATTTGTGTAGATACCATGGATACTAAGATGGTGTATACTGTAAATAATGCATGTAGACACATAGTTGCGAACACGTAACTTCGCAACTAGTAGACACAGATCCAATACCATTTGCTTCACAAGGTTAGATCTACTGTTAGAATACGACGTCATCTAATGTCATTTTCGAGCATAAAACGTTACCTGATAAATAGAAATACCAGGCTAGTGTATTTTAATATCAAGTTTATCAGGTTCGGCTCGGAAACGGTAGGAATTCCTCGGCAAGCCTCGGAATTCCTACGCGTTTCCTAGCCTTGCCTGATAAACTTGATATCAAAATACACTAGCCTGGTAGTCTCTATATAAGGGCATGCTCTCAGGTCTAGCTATGTCCCGGCTACTTTATGTTTGACCCTGTTTACATAATTGAGGGGAAATTCTGAATATTTTTCTTATTTCTCCTTCAAAGTATATATGCTTATATGGTGTGACCACTCATTTGTAATCATAATATAAACCAAAATAACTGTCCATAAAGAAGTATAATATTGATATATTGGGTTATATTTTCGCATTGAAATATTTAAACCTGCAAGTGTACTCCACCATCTAGTAAAATGGACTAAGACCGATCTCAACCAATCAACGTAGAGATGACATAGACTATCCTACGCAAACTATTTTTTGTGGACAAAAATGAATTCTGTCCCACAAAACTGAATTTTCTTCACAAAACTCAATTCTGTCTTACAAAATTGAATCCTTTATAACAAAAATGAATTTTGTATACGAAACGTATGCAGAATTGAATTTTGTGACACAGAATTGAATTTTGTGACACAGAATTGACAGAATTGAATTTTGTGACACAGAATTGAATTTTGTGACACAGAATTGAATTTTGTGATTTTTAGTGTTACAAAACTCAATTTTGTACACATAATTAACCTGTCCTGCATGGCGCCCCGTATATATCGTATGTTTACTTATTACTTGAAAACCTTCTTATATCGTGTTGTAACTCATTTCATAAATGTGGTTTTGACTGGAGAAATCGGACTTAAGGACTTTGCGACCAGTGTAGATCCAGATCAGCATGTGCATCCGCAAAATATGATCAGGATTTGCAATGTTCGCCATTCCATCAATTAAACACCCGTCATGCTTCTAACAAGGAATATAGATCAGTATTCGGCTACAGGAAAATGCTATTCGACCAGGAGCTGCACTGGTCACAATCCCATAAGCCCCAATTTCTCCAGTCACAGTCAAACATGTGATATGGCACACGTGTAATAACACCTGCAGCGAATTTGATAGGCTCCAAATGACGTCCCTAATTGCACGACAAAGCAATGCTATCTTGACGCTGACATCATCACGTTTTAAAAGCCATTAGAAGCATCCACAAGGTGCATGATCACGTTGTTACAACAACAACAACGTCGCCCACTCCAAATTAAGTATTATTTGATATGTTCCTTAATATGCAACGGACTTTGATGAAATATGGCACAGCAAACGCGTTTTCATGAGCTGCATTTGGTGGTCCAGACTTATGTCGTTTTTGCGAAGAATCAATTTCCGTGTCTTCGCAAAAACGACAGAAGTTTGGGCGAAAATACAAAGACCACCAAATGCAGCTTAACAAGACGCGTCTGATGCGCCATATTTCATCAAAATTTGTTACGTAATAAAGACAATATAAAAGAATACGTACTTGGAATCAGATGGTTTCTGGAAGCTTCAGTACTTCTTGTTGTTGTTAGTATAACGTGATCATACACCTTGATCCATGACTCATTAAAATTACTGCAATTGTTAATTGTGATTCCGTTTGGTACTATTGAGTGCTAACACAGAACGGCAAACAATAATATTATATACGTGTACCGGTATGTTTAATAGTATCGACTTAAAACTATTTTTCTATGTGAATATCTGCAGGGTTTTTGCAATTTTATGCACCTCGCCCGAATTCGTTTCATAAATCTCATACCAAATGGAAACTCGTTTAAGATCCTGTATATAATATTAAAACACATTGTAGCAGTTATATTCTACCAAATAATTGGTCGCACGGTGTCACATGGCGTTACCGAATGACGTAAGTATTATCACGTAACGTACACAAACTCCGCGTTCTTTGCAACGAAAAGTATTCTATAGTTGACTAGTGGCAAGCATAAAACTGTACCTGATGAATAATACCAGCCTAGTTTATGTTGATATCAAGTTTATCAGGTTCGGCTGGGAAACGGTAGGGATTCCTCGGCGAGCCTCGGACTTCCAACACATTTCACGATAAACATGATATCACAATACACTTGGCTAGTACTCTCGATTTCCCACGTTTCGAGCTTAAAGGTGCATGCTCACTCAGTAGGTTATAATATAGGGAGACAGGTAGTTTTGTATATATGACATTTTCTGAAAAAATAAACATTTATTCATCATTACCCCACGTATTGATTGGCATTATTACGCATTTTATATCAGAAGTAAATTTCCACACAAATATCAGGTGCGATAACCGTGTTTCCTTAAAATGTTAACGGACATTACTATTTATTTTCTGTATTTATGTTTTGATGTACAATGATCATACTTTATAATCTGACGAAAATAGTTTCCTTTCAGGTGACGCATTTAATTAGTATAAATAATTAAAAAATATCATGCCTCATTTGCATATGAAAATAACCTGATACCACCGCGTGTCACTGTCAGTAAAATAAATATTATTAAATGAGTATATCTGTATAGCGGGCACTCGTAATTGTTAGAAGTGGTGGAATAGTGACACATTTATACACTTATTTATTATATAATTCCTATAAAGAACAGTTTGCGCCTACTGAGTGGGGCATGTACCTCTAAGCTATGATTATGGCTGGTCAATGCACATTTGAAATGCTATAGAAATATCCGTAATGTTGTTTGCGGTCCGGGAATATTGTTCAGTTGATCCCAATTATAATGAGGACATCTCAAGTACGACTCGATCGAAACATCGGACATAAATTATTTGCTACATGTAAGATATCGTATAATATTTACACTGTCCTTAAATTCATAATGAAAAAACGAATTGAGCGTATAATATTGCGTTTTCATGGTTTTATATCCCATTAGTCGCACGTGACGTCGCGCGACGTTGTTAATTCGTTAAAGTTTGTTTGAAATTCATAACGTTCATCGTCGTTGTCAATAGTGTCACGCTATTGACTAGCAACGTCGCTGTTTTATGAAATGTGACAAATGACATAAAACAATACGATTCCTAATTGTAATGCCATATTTGGTTATTTACAATTCTGAAACAATCAGAACATGCAATGTAAATATAAGTAATACAAACATGGACACATGCTTTTATTGTAGTATGAAAATATGTTGTCCGTTTAAAGTTTGCGAGTTTGCACTTTAAACAGACCAAACATTGTTCATGCTACAGTAGACGCAACAGCCCATAATTGTATTCCTTGATTTAATAAGTAATGCGTACCTGACTGTCCTGTCGTTCGTTATGGCTGCACCCCGATAGTTACGTTTGTTTGTGCGCGTATCCGTTAAATCTGAAGGCTGTACGTACCTATGCACAAGATAATAAACCTTATTAGAAATATTGCAGAGACAAAACCTGGCGAAAATAAATAGTAAAAGATTTTGGGAAAACGTGGCTTTAATATTGCTAAGTACATTGATATATTTATTATAAGTAATAACACGGTGCTTGACAATCAAAATACACCAACTTGACATATGCAGCACTGTTTTCGTGTTTTATCTCGGATAATGCGTAATTAGCCAATTGTCACATTGAATAAAGGTTATATTTATGTCACGTCTATTGTACCTCTTCCTAGAAGACCTATGCATAGACAACCACTGTGACAGTATCTATACACAGGGTATGTGATCACGTGGTCTATTGTTTACACTGGATTAATGGCGGGGCCCATGATGTCTCAGGTAAATCTTATTTTTCAGAAATACGACTGCGGTATCTTCTTTTTAATCATGACAATGTTCCAGCCGTTTACACAACGAGTCCGCCAATACCAAATTTAGCAGCATTACTTATGTAGTTAGTCTGTACATTCTGCAGAGAAATTTGAATCGGAACAAGTTTAAACAACGTTCGATTCAAATTGCTTTATCAATACGAGGCCTCCGTATTGACCATCTGCATTACTCCAATATAGACAAAAATCAAACGATTTAATGTGTATTATTATATTTTCGGCCAAAAGCTGACGGTGTGGTAGGTGACTCAAACTAAAATTAAATAAATACTAGTAAATAACAAATAAAATTGAAAAATGTATAAAACCCAATTAGCAACATAAAATCAGCAATCACTGTTATCATGATAGGCTAATATAGCATTCTGATGCAGCACACTAATGCCTCAGTCACAAATGGCCTGTGGCGTATTGGCGGCGGCCGTAAGTCCCCAAGATTGCCATAACCGTGCGGTGGCCGTACGGTAGAATACGGTAGCCGTGAGGCGATCTCAAGGTTTTTGGCTTGTCGCAGAGGCTTACGATTTGACATTATACTTTTTTCGGAAATCGCAAGGCCGTAGGCCGCAACCCCGCCGCATGTAGTATCGCAAGGTCACTGTACGGTGGCCGTGAGGTGACCTCAAGGTTTACCCTGTCTGGAGTGCCTAGAAAAACGTACGGCAGCCGCAACAACGGTGAGGTATCCTTACTGTCACCTCACGGTGGTCTTGCGGCCTCCGTCAGATGGCCGTACGATGTTCTAAATATTGGACGGCGGCCGTGCGATTGCCTAGCGGTCGCCGTGAGGGCGCCTCGCGGTTTGTTAACTAGCGCCTTGCGGTCTCCTCACGCATTTGGATTTCATGACTTTTACGATTGCCGTGCGGACCCCGTAACATTTGAAAACGCTGCTTCCGCAGCCCGTAAAGCCGTACGATTTGTAAAAATCATCTCTAATCGCCAACCAGCTATACTATATCACACTCCGATAAGCTGATGGGTGCTATAGGAGGCCTCGAAATATAGGTTACCATACTTGCATAGAGTATATTTGGTGCACACTTTTGGAGCCTGAATAAATGCAACATTTATCGAAATTCGGAAATATTAACAAGATCGACGACCATCCCGGGTATGGAAGGTGTTCGAGCCAATTCCCACCTTTAAATATAAGCCGAATTGAATCGAGGCCTCCGTGCCATTCGTCCATAGTCTTGCATTCTAGAATGTGTTACATACATCGACTAATTGGTCGATGCTGGGCACGAAAATTGTCGTCTGCCGTTGTTTTGTATTTTGTCTTTTTTATCACTAAAAACATGGTTGATCGCACTTTGAAATAATTTCCATAGGAAATGATTCTAAAGTGCTGTTAAAACATGCTTTTGATGAGAAAAATAAACAGCAGACAAAAAAATTGTATTCAGCAGGTTAATGGTTAAATTAATGAAATTACTCTGGTGCGGCCCAAATAATGCATTTTACCGGCCCAAGTCACGATTTCCTCGGTTACATGTGTGAATGGCTTGTGTCGGCGATTGTCCAGTATGGTAGAAATAGAATGTCCACTATTGAAATACTATGTAGTATTTGCAAAATATTTTACTAATAGTGGGTGAGCAGGAGGGGTCACCATTACCAGTTAGGGGAGTGGGTTGGGTGCACAAATTGACACTATATTTTCTTGAAAGGTCTATATCCCAGCATATCATATCATTTCCGCATGATAGCAATTTATAAGTATTTGTTTAAAGTTGTTATGCCCCTATAAGTGGACCCCCCCCCCCCCACAAGACATCACTACATTACTTTTTTTTTTTTTTTTAGCTTATATTTAACGGCGGCACTGGCTCTAGGACCTTGCATACCGTCTCCCAAGAATGGGAGAAAGAACAGAGGTAGAGATTTTTGAGAGAAGCCGGTAATTCGTATTTACAGAGCAACTACGAATTATCGGTACCCATTTACAGCTGGGTGAACTGGAGCAGTGTGGATAAAGTGTCTTGCTCAAGGACACAACGCACGCCGCTAGTCAGGCTCGAACCCACGACCCTTGGATCAGTAGTCAGATACACTGACCATTACGCCACGTCGCTCCACGTCTACATTACATTACCCCTCCACACTAAACCATATATAGAGAATAGTAGGTTAGTGCCGTGAATGGGAAAACATATCTGGCAATGCTTAGGAAACGGGATTGGCGAGGCTCTGCCGAGCACATCCCGTTTCCGTGCCGCGCCAGATATTTTCCCCATTCACGGCACTAACCTACTATTCTATTTATCCCGCCAATACCTACAAATGGCTTTAAAATGCAAACAAATAACCCCAGCCACCGCACATATTCATACGCAATGATCAGGTCGTATTAACTGGATATCAAAAATGTTTCACGGCACCGTGTTTCACGGCACACACGCACTGTGTTGACGGGATAAATATAAAACTATTTTATATGACCAGTTATTGGATTATTCGTATTGGAATATATTTGATAAGTGAAATAAAAGCGTATAGAAGCTTATACTACTTACATATGTATTACTTGAGAAATTATGTATGTAAATCCAAAATGGCCGCCAACAATCACAATCTCCGTTAATTTGCCACCGTGTCACTTATATATTATCATTTAACATTTCAAAACATATTTACGTACGATCATACGTACACAATAAATGGCCATGACAATAGCAAAATATACTTGGATAATTGTTTTGTGCACCAAAATCCATGATGGCCGCCAACTATCACGATTTCTTATCAATTTGCATCGTGTTATTTATTCGATGGCATTAATCATTTAAAACATGTAAACAGTATTATATTGACACAGTAAAACAAATGTAGCACATACTTGGATACATGCCTAGTTCACCAAATTCTAAGATGGCCGCCATAAGTTTACATTGTACCGCAGCAATTTAGTATTATGGGCTATATACTATTGGATAAGACGGCTACCGTAATGTTTATTTTTCTGTTGTGACCCGCTTTATAATTTGGAACTTATTATAATATACCTGAGTAAGTATGGCATTGATATGAAACAGACATAGCCATTTTGTTACTTTGATTTTGGTATAGTATACTTGAATTCCCTAAGCAGTAATATTACGCAGGGATGGTGAAATATTTTAAATTATACAATTACACGTTCATATTAATATTTCTGAGGTTGGGCGATATGAAATCCAGTATATAGCCTTCATTAAATCAAACAGTAAACGTTGGTTTGTTCCACTGACATAGAAATAGTACAGACATATCTGCATACGCACTTAAGTGTATGCGTCAATAATAAATGATACATTTGAATGCAAACAGATGATAAATCATACTGATATTAACAGCATCGCAGATTAATCAAACACAATGCATAGCAACTTCACTAAGAACATGGCAAACAATAAGCATGTACATGTAAATGGTTTCGGAAAGGCATGGCTTTATTCCAAATTGAAGCATAATACACAGTGGTTAATTGATCAGAGCGTCGTGTGTCAAATACACACACGTGTTTGGCTTTGACACACCAACATAAAGATATGTTTAACACACAAACTGAAAATGATAGACAAAACACCGATACATGGTGGAATACTAATTTCGGCAGCCATCTTGATTTTACATAAGTACCATCAATCAATATTCAAATGAAAGCTGGTTTTGATAACACTATCAAACTAATTGATCATCAAAAAGTCTCTACCTCCGTTCATTCTCCCATTCTTGGGAGACGGCATGCAAGGTCCTAGAGCCAGTGCCGCCGTTCAATATAAGCAAAAAAAAAAGATCATCAATTTGTGCTATAATGTCTTCGGACAAGCATGGAGTAAAGTGTAGAAATGTTGACATCTGGCAGCCATCTTGGATTTATATATGGAATTTAGGCTATCACAATATGTGTCACTGCCCGTCCAGATAATAGAACAAGGTGATGAAGTTTGTATACACTATCATGTATTGCAACGTAACTATACTTTGATTGTGTTAGCGGTGGGTTGGCTTGGTGGGCGAACTTGTTATAATGTTTGCGGTCATTTTAGATCTTGATAGCAGTTTTTGAACAAACTGAAAGTTCCGATGTTCTATAAATTGCAACCATTGATAATCATGTTTTCATACTGAGTTACAATGTGTAAATGCAAATTTGCTTTGATGCTACATGATTTTTAAAACTCTCAGAGATGGTCTGGATGAGCAACTGTGATATTTGGCGGCCATATTGGATTGTTTACATACATTCCAAATTGCTACATATTTATAAACATGTTATCTACGTATGTTACTCTTAGAACATAGTTCAACCTGAAACGGACTTCTGTTTTGCCAACAATTGATGTAGTTCGTACATATTGTATGTGGTGGTGGAATGTACATGGGTTTTGGCCGCCATCTCGTATTTTGGCGGCAATTTTGGATGAAAATGGTCAATTTAGATTTCATGTAAATAATAATTACCGGTTTTCGCGTGCTTTTTCGATGTGTGAGTGCGAGTTTGCATTGTTGTTACTTGAATGGTCTCAAACCTGCTCATTTTTAGCAGAAAATATTGCTGTTAGTGGGTCCACTTATAGGGGCATAACATCTTTAAGTACCCGTGGGGCCCATGCTCATCTAATGGTTCATGCATAATTGCTTCGTAAATGTGATGGGATATAACCATAACATACATGTGAACATTCTCTTCTTACTATATCCTACACAGTTCATTGAGTTCCCATGTGGGTCATCTTAGTGTGTAAAAGCCATCAGCCAATTTTACCTCTTATTGTGTTTGACACATCACACTAATAATATAACAAACACAAGAATACAAGTTGGTGCAAATTGATGGGGAGACATCTGACTACAGCAATGTATGCATTTTGTTCATCACATTTATATACAAAGTCTGATATCTGAAGGGTTTGTTGACCCTTTGTTAAAATGTTTGAGAATTCAGTAAATACTGTATAACAGTAAGAACAATGCACAGTACTGAACCATAAATAATGTATCGAATTCAGTGACGTGACTTGTAAGCAGTTATCTGAGTGTATTGCCACTACTGTCCACTTGCCTGCTATGCGAGTAAATACGACTTTTACCTATGGCAGATGCACTTCTAATAATAGACAGTGCATCAGTTTGACAGATTATACATTGAACACGTGTCCATTGTATATTTTGTGAGTGATGGTGGACATGTTCAGATATCTAGCTTTTTGTGTAGTTTGCTGGAAAAATATTTATAGGACGTTGTCATCCTATATATGTGGGACATATTGCACCAAATTTTATTAGATTTTCTGTCATATTATTTGCTGAAGGTGTCAAACACTCCAAGTGGTGAAACTGTCCGATAGCATGTACAAACTAAGATGGCGGAGATGGCAACTCAATGCTCTGTATAATAGACTCAAAGAAGAATAGGGTCAGATATACTTTATATAGTTATTCAGTCACATGTATGATTACACTACATTTGAAACAAACGGTGGTAATGATACTCATGTGTTCATGGTTCTGGTTCACTCACTATAACAGTATATTGGCCTGCTGAGCGATATATTGGTCCTCAAAAAACAGTACTAGTGTATGAGCCAGATACAAACAATATGGACATCATTACCACTTGATGGGGGGGGGGGGGGTTTGACTGCCGCTATAGTTTATGGAACGGTATATGTATATTTCCTCATTGTGAAAATTTGGACTTAAGTTACATGGTATCAGTCGAATTTGTATCATGTTCTACCTTTTCATATGAAAAGTGTAGAACATGATAACAAGTCGACTGATACCATGTACCATGTAAGTCCAAATTTTCACAATGAGGAAATATACATATACCGTTCCATAAACTATCGATCCCATGAGGTTGCCCTCCGGATTATGATGTCGGGGATATGTAGTTTCCAAATATATGTGCAAAGCAATAATAGCAGTGGGTGTATTAAAAGTATTTTTAATATGTTAATATTTGATCTAATCTAAGTAGATATTTTATTGTATCTACTAGAGGGACCCGGATAGATGTTATCATTTACACACGAACCAGTAAACGTGTTTTACTGCTGAAAGGATGCATAAAATAAAAGTGGATGTACGCCGTTTGTTATCATTTACAAATGAACATATTTTCAGTTTCTGATTTCTATATGATCTATTCTTTTCTATATTGGCTACAATTTGCAAACAGAATGGAGACAATAACTCTTCACATGTTATGCGTATATACATTTACGTAGACCCAGTGCCAAAATGCATAGTGCATATTAATAATAACATCACAACAGTTAAGCGGGGGAATTAGCACAAAAACATAAAATAGACAAAGTGAACCATACCTATACACTGTTAGTATTTTTGCTACGTGCACTAATACAGCCGGGCATGAATGCATGTATAATATGGTTACATTGACGTATTGGCGATTGAAGTCCATAGTTTAAGTTACAGCCTCATAGCACATGAACATCTCGGTACATATGTCAACAGCAGGCGCCATATTTTTGATACATAGTCGGCAATTGGTACTCTTGAGCGACTGTAAATGCTATGTGACATTCGTACTGCCTTGACCTACTTTTTCTCAATATTATTTATCAGTGCATTTTCAATAGCATGTGTATTGCGCTTAACACAATTCCCTACTACTTTTGTAATTGCATACATGTACGTTGGATCCAGTAAACTTCGATATATTCATAATATGTCAAAGACTACAAACGTCTTGTCATTCCATACATTTAGCTGTCAATCCGTCAGCCCATCTATACCTATGCACACCCGCGACACCATTTGAGATATGGGTTTAGACTTAATATAATATGCACCGAAACTAGCTCGAGAACACCCGTATCGCATACTATTATTGCTGTGTAGTATACATGACATTACTCGCAATAATTCGGGCGCAACCTTCGGGTGGAGCTGATTTTGAAATTTGTGTTGGAAAGTTTAAGGTATCGATCTCAACTTTGCAAACTTGCTAATGTACATTTGTGTTTTTTTTTTAAAACGTTGCATCCCATTAAAACTAACTATTTGTCAATGAACAGTTTCCCCAAGATGTCCATATTAGGCATCTTTGCCGCATGTTAAAGTTACACAGGAAATCATATTGAAATGGTGTCCTTGTTGTGGTATCTTAGCAATAAACAAGCAAAACAGCTTTAGAGAGCATAACTAGCAACCAATATACGCTGATGTTCGTCGCCAGTTGTCATATATAAAATATAAAATAATGAAAACCTATTTGAATGGATTTGAATACAATCAATTCGGTGGTACATCATATACAAACATAATAAAATATTTATGTTTTTGGTACATTTTCATGTTCATAGCAACTACAAAATAGGCACCACATGGGGGAATTTAAAAAAACACCCCTAAAAAGCTAAAACATATTTTAGATTCGTACTTTCAATCCTAGCGCTGTTGTAAGTATGATATCTTACAAATATATACACAATTTCATATCTTCAGGGTCCATACTATAACATAGAATGCAATACTCTTCTATACTATTCTATACTTATGCTTTATTGACGGAAAATGAAAATTCAAAATGGCCACCCCCAATAACACATATTTGTCGATGTAGTTGCCAAGACTGTGCAATAGTTTTAGTGGCAAACCATATATTAGCAGGCAGGGTTGAAGTTGCAGATACCATCCACTAAATTAGATGGTAATCTTCCATATAATTATTTTAAAGATGACCGCCATATCAAATAGTTTTATTAGCAGCATTTGTGTTGTCGTGTGCATAAGTATAAATTGCAAATAAGTGTCTTCAAGAAACAAGATAGCTTGCACATTGATTGCTCGATTATCTTATATCGTTCTACACACAATTAAATTCCCCACCCACACATAACACCAAGGTCAAGGTAATTTGCTATTTGCTATAATGTTTCTATAAACTTAAGAATTCGTAAGATTCGCCTATTAATTTATGTTACCCTTCAATGAAGACTTTCATGCTTGGCTGGCGTCCTTCTAGTATCAGTCAGCATCCTTCTACACAATATGCCCCACCCCGCCCGAACCAAATGTCAATGAAATTTGCTTATTTTGTTGTCGGAATAGTTCATACATTTTTTCTTCTAAGTTCTATTTTCAATGTGACGGTAACTGGTACTGTCCAATTACCGGTTCCTCCTCTGTGTAAATGTAAGGCGTAAAACGCAGCCTCCAACGGGCTCCACGAATCTTGCCAAAAAAGCATTTTTGGCAATATTCGTGGAGCCCGTGGGAGGCTAGTGGGCTAACTAGAGCGGTTGGTCGGGACCATTTATGTATGTTTCGTATATCTAAAATAGTAGAGCTTAACAACCGGTTGGGATATGTTAATTGATGGAGTTTATTTGCAAATCTGCTCAATCAATTAACATATCCCAACCGGTTGTTAAGCTCTACTATTTTGGATATACGAAACATACATAAAAGGTCCGGACCAACCGCACTAGTTAACAACACTTTGTTATTTTGTAATCAAATATGCTCGTATATAGCCTTGATATCGCAGCAATAATGACATTCCTATGTTATTTTTCTGCTCAGTTATTCATTTTTGTTGTGTAATGTACGTCTGACAAAATCGTTGATGAGATTCAGCTATCCAACAGTTACTGTTAAGACATGAACCTTTCAAGATGACCCCAAACGTTAATATACGATTGTAATCAATTCAGCTGTTTAAAATTGCAGTTTGTGATGTGCATAATTGGGACAATGTTAATAATATGATTTATTGATTTTCTTGTGACAATAATTTCAATAAGGCCGCCAAATAAAGACATATTTTTAGATGATAATTTGCTATTTCAGTAATCAATTAGAACTGATGTACTATTTGTTGATAATATTATTACATTTAGTTTAACTTGTTGTCTGAAACATACACGTGATTACATGAATATATGTATAACTATGAGTTATATGAACTTGCTTGTCTCATATATGGATTTAATCCGAAGATTACTTTAAACGCATGTGAACATCTGAGGCACACGTGTGAAGACTCTGTGCTATTTAGGGCAAAATATGTGCAGATCGTAAATAAAAATGCATGTGAAAATATCACAATACTACGTTGAATCAATGTATTCTCTACATTAGGAGTTATATATGTTTTACAACACAACATAATTTATTCTGGCTAATAACATGACTTACATGTTTTTGTCATAATTATATAATTATTATTAAATACAGTACAATGAGACAATACATAAACAGAAAATAGTTCATATAATTTAATTTACCTTAGTTGAGGAGCTGAGAATATGAAACATGAAGGAAAATATCGACTAATTGAAATATCTTGAAGGCGTGATAATAGATGGCAGATTGCAACCACAGCGACATTCGAGCTTAGACGTCCATGCGTTTACCGTCTGAAATTGTCATTGATGCATATCTATAAAGATATTGGTCTGCATCAAAGAATGTTGCGATTGATATGTTGCACTTGCAATATATTTTATAAACATCACGATCGTTGGATAGTGTTTGTAACTACCATGGTGAACATAGAAATGGTCCCATTGGAAAGTACAATCTTATACGTTTGCTATGTTTCTTACTGTCTGTGTATTATGGTAGACCACGCATTGGTATTGCCTCTACACGGCCATCTGTCTTGCAACACAATGCAGGCCTGGCATATTACACAAGGATAACGGTAACTATCTACTGATACGACCATAGAGACGTCCATACATAAATACCAAACACAAATAGGGTTCGTTCAACAAATCATTCAATTTAATTCATACATTTGACAAGTTTTGTGAAAAACGCAATTGTGGTTTGGATATATCATACGCGGGCACATTGACTGAATTAATCATTCTGTATATCTGGTAGATAAGGTTATCATGATTGCCATCAATGTAAACCTAGATTATCCTCACCCTCCTTTATATTTAAAGCTCTGCCGTTTTGCAAATAAATGTCACATCCATTAACAGCGTGCATGCCAATTTACCGTTTAATTGAATTTTATTGTCAACTACAAAATTTAAAGTAAATTGTTGGATAAATGTAAAATAGAAATAGAAAACACAAACAGACAGACTAGTCAATGTTATGGAAATTAACGATGTGCTATGAGCTATTAAATACTTGTAGGAGAGGTTTTCTACTTATTTTGAAACACATTCAATATACCATACCCATCACACAATGACAGTGCCAAATCCTTTGTCTTGAAAATATAGTGAAATGATATATGCCATCACCTGATGTATGCATAAGCGCAGACGTAACTTTCGTTATTAAACTCTATATTCAATATACGTACGGTGTATTGTCAACCATGGTATTTTTGTTGAAAATTGGATCCCGTACGTCGTTACAGCATACTGTTACATTTTATCTTTTCGCTAAGTACACGATCATGATAGCGAACGTTTTTTTATGGTACAAGAGACCAATGGCGGTTATCTTCTTTCTTATTTTTCTACGGTGAATAACAATATCAAAACCAGCACCACTTGCTCGGTACTATATTACAGTCAGAGAATAGCATGTAGTAATAGGAATTTAGCTTATTATTACAATCAGTGACTGAGACGAGCCTTTCGTGTATACTAGTAATCTATAGTAATCGTTGTTGCAGCCATACTTCCCGGGATAATGCTGTCAAATGGTTACTAAACCAGGACATTAGAATGTGTTTGCTGGATTCATATACACATTTTCATGTCAATTGATTGTGATTTCCAAAAGCGGGTGGAATTTGAATATTGTCTGAAATTTCGCTAAAGGTCGGATTTTATTTTTCACATTGAAAGTGGGTGTATAAATGTAGTGGTGTCGACATATGATTACGTTGATTGGACATTTAACTTATTCTCTGTTATGACCTTCAAAATATACTGTTTAGCTGGTGCCGACCAAATGCCAGTCTTTTATTGATTTTAAACAATTTAATGGGTAAAAACTATTTTCTTGGAGAAAGACAGTGCTAGCAGTATGTTTATCATATTAACATTGTAATGATAACTACGGTTGCTCAGGAAATATTGTTAATTCAAATGAGTGTCAAAATATATAGGAACGCCCCTCGTTGTGAAACATAATATTTTCTCATACGTCAATACAATTAGATATGTATATTGGCAGATGTATTAAATTTAATGGTAAACTATAGTATCTCGACACAAATGCGTAACCATCTTGGAATTTTAATACGAAACTACAAGTAAGAATGATATGTTGCCATATCCCATGATACATTGCTAACTGACGAACTTGGGTATACCATTAAACAGCAAACACAGGAAAACATACCATACCAATACATGGCGGCCATATTGCATCTATGTTATTGTGATTATTACCTAATTTTGAGTAGTAATAGCTAGACGATGTGTGATGTTGATATACCACATTTGGAAATTTAACTAATTGAATATATCATTAACTGAAAACCATTGAGAAAATGTCGACATTTGGCAGCCATGTTGGATCTATATGAGCGCAAAGCATATCCAGTTACATACTAAATCGGTTCACACGATGGACTGTAACAGCACGAACCAGTATATAGGACTAAGTTACTTAATTTTAACATTAACTGAAAAAGTTGATTACATATTAATAGTTGGCGGCCATCTTGAATTATAAATAGAACATAACTGCAAAATAACTTTAATTTATCACATCTGTATCAGTAATAAATAATCATCGATACAACAATATTATTCTATTAATATCGTTCCGCTATTCAGTCGAGATATTAAAAAGTGAGAATTTACTTTGTTAGATTTCGAGGTGGTCGCATGAAAATGTTTATAACATTGTAATTAATCATACGATTTGCTATGTGGATTTTATTTTGTAATTCGGGTTGAATGTAGAATCAATTCCATATAAACTTCCCTCTCATTGGTTATTGTGCTAGAAGTGAAAATAAATACCAAACATCAAGACTCCTGCTATTACGATTTAGAAGTTTTACAAGTTACAAGGCAAAATGGTGAAATTCTATGTTGAAATAATCTTTGACCCAGGGTTCGAATAACAAATCGAAATAAACTTTGCGCATCTACTCATTATACGGAAGCTACATATCAAGTTTGTAGCAAGTAAGGTTTAAACGTGTTACATGTATGAGTTACAAGGCACACGAATTCCGCCACGTAACCGTCAGAGAAATGCATACTTAAAACACGAAAAAGGTCAAGGTTAAAGAAACATTTTGACATAAAAAAAAGGTTAATAATAAGTATTTTCACAACCATGTGAAGGTCAGAAAGGTCAACGACATGCATCTGAATTTATCTTTTGATGATATGTTGCTTAAATCTGATTTACTAATTCTTGTTTAGGAAGGCACAGAAATGACGCCTTCTTGAAAATGTTGGCTAAATAGAGAATAGTAGGTTAGTGCCGTGAATGGGAAAACATATCTGGCGAGGCTTAGGAAACCTTTTCTTGTTTCCGTGAGAGCCAGATATTGTTTCTTATCCACGGCACTAACCTACTATTCTATTTATCCCGTCAACAGTGTCAAACAAAATTTAAATCACCTAAATTTAGTTAATTTAGTCTTGAAACGCGAGATAAGTTAGGACCGAATTGCATCAACCACTCCTTTGGGCTCACAAGATAGTTCGATATATTATGGTTGTAATATTCCCTTAATGAACAGCCACGACAGCAAATTGATCAATACTTGTTTTAGCCTTTAGGTACTTTACTCATCAAAATGTTTACAGAATAATCTTATCATGTTACAACGATTTTGTTTCTATTCATTTCATCGTTCATGAATGATGGAAACAAAAAAAACAAGATGGCGGCTTTGCAAATTAATCCTATTGAGAATGGTGACCAGCTCAATGAATGCGTCCAGAATTAACCATTACAATATGTATACTTATTGCGGGTTTAACAGATGAATGTTCTGTTGATACTTTATATTTTGTCACCGACAATGTGAAATTACACCTTCTTTTCAACGAAATATACTGTCAAAATTGACCAGACCCATCCATTTTCATTCGGAGCAGGTTCCGGTCCAGAATAATAAGGCCTAAAAAAAAGGTTTGTTTCCTGTTACGGGCCCGAAAAAGATAGGGTCGGTAGGTAGGGATTTTTTTTTCTTTTTACTGTACAGTGTATGTATCATTGTAATTTAGTCAGACCGGGTCGGGTGAATCAATTGTTGACACCGCTGCTATTATACCTACTGCCCTGTGGAAGAGAAAAAATGTAGGGGGTGGATGTGGGCGTGATCACCACAAAATGTAGGGAGCGTGACGAACAAAAGAAATGTAGGGGATGGACTGTGTCACATGAATATCTCTTCCACAGGGGAGTATGTATGTTTACCGGAATAGTCCAATATTGAAGCATTAATATTTGACAGGAAAAATAATCAAAAGTCATAGTGTATCTAGAATCTATTGTAAACAATTACACAACTGTAACAACACTTTTTTTTAAATTTCATGTCATATTAGGAAATAACTTATTTTTCCTTCAAAAATGTCATGCCGCGAAAACACATGACACACAATTCTAACGCTGTAAATCGCCAATACTTACAGAGCAAGTGGCCTTAAATGGCGTAGATTTGGTGTGGACCATGTGGTAAATGCCATTTATCGACGAGCCATGGTCTACCACCCGAATCTCGTTGACCTTGCATCAAAAACATCGCAGAGAAATCAAACTGTTGCTCTCGTCGGCCATGTTAGACGCGGGACAGGTAAACAAAAAAATAAAAAAATTACAGTCGGGGGTAAAACTAGACGGTCGGTCGGATAACAGGAAACAAACCTTCTTTTTCTTTACGCCTAATCAACACGACAGGCAACTATTTTATTTGTTTATTTCCTTACCTGACAGGAATCACTGGGAGCGCCGTAGCCATTTGGACTTACTGACGTACTTATGAGTATGACGTCAGTCATGTCTGAATGACGCACGTAATGGGGAATAGAGCAAACAATTGGAAATTGAGGGTCGTAATGGAAATCGCGTTGGCATGAACTTAATGTTAACAATTTTATTTTCCGGCGATAACGTTTTTATTTGCGAAATTTAACCCGCACGTAGACTGTGAACAGTCCCATTTTCACCAGTCTGATCAATCAGGCACTGGTCAACACTGTGTTTTGGACATTTCTTTGTAACCGCGTATGAATTGTGATTAGGTCAAATATGTTTCACGGCACCGTGTTTCGCTGCGTTGACGTGATAAAACGGAGTTTGCACATACATATGGGCAGCGCTCTGTGAAAACCAGACTTAATGACAACGTCATGAAAGCTTGAAAATGAAGTCGCAACGTTACGCTTTTTACCAACGTCACGTCTGATTTTGACACTTGCAATAGTTGCGATAAGTTGACGTTGTCCTATTTATAACCGTACGCTTTACTATTTGTGGCTCACAAACATATTAATGCTGGATACGCATAGCAGAATTTTACAGTTGTTTTCATAGTGATAGTGGTTCAGAGCGGTCGGAGCGGTCGGACGACCCCCCCCCCCCCCCCCCCCACCCCCCCCCCCCCCCCCCCCCCCCCCCCCCCCCCCGCCCAGCCTCGAGGTTCACTTTTTTAGCCTTGAGGTCCACTTTTTTAGACCCCCATATATACTTCAGACCCCTTGAGCCTTCGAAAACACGACCCCCCCCCCCTTCAAACAGGTAGATACTTCAGACCCCTTGAGCCTTCGAAACGACCCCCCCCTTCAAACAGGTCTGGCTACGGGCCTGATCATGATACTTGTAATACAAAATTGTAGCCACCAAGGACGTAGCTTACTGTATTGTATCTGTATCTGCTACCAGTTACGTGTACATTGTCACGTCATTTTTAGCGACTTTCAAAAATATCACATTGAATCAGCCGTACGATTGCCGTTGGATAACAATGTAAATATTCTTTAAAATAACCACGTGTAAATATGGTTATATGAATGTATAGCAATTTTACTAGTATATTTGCAATCATTGCAGACACTGATCAGACTGCACAGATGCACAGGTCTCCAACATTTACACATTTAATAAGCCCGAAGTCAGGTTAGGGGGTGCCCCCCCCCCCCGGGGGTCTCCTTAATTGAAATAGTTTACTATATTTTCGAACTAGCACCGTTTGTTCGTCGACCAAGCGGAGCTGGGGAGACTGCACAGGTGGGTCTGGCGGTATGCCCTCCGGAATATTTGTGATATCTACACCCCATTTTGCTGCGTTATGGCGCATTTTATGGCGTTGAATGTACTTTTTCTGAAACGCAACAAAACTAAATTGAAATTTCATTTTAAAATTAATTATTCCCGACTAGAGAATATACTGCCGGTATTGTTATCGGGAATATGTAACAATTATACAATCATGTATGTTACATCTCCATAGTTTCTCGGCAGTGGCGGCGGTGGTCAGCCGACGGAGTGGGGGTCAGCGCAGCATTTCCCCATATACCTGCTAGTACGGGGTACATGTACATTAGCTCGTCCGTCAGCCATATTGGCTACACAGGAAAATGTTCCTCCCGCTTTCTGAGATGTAAATTTAATTCCGAGAGTCGGGGAATGGACAGTCGATTTTTAATTTGTTTAAAAATGTCCGGGTGTGTCCGACTACCCTCTAGACCCCATCGGGCGCTGAAGCCATTGATATGTGCAGCCATCAAAATTCTGGTCATTCATTTCTACAGAAAAAAATGCATTTGTCTCAATCACCGATACGATGTGCATATAATTTACAATTTCCAACACCGGGAATGCCGTTTAGTGTTTTGGTCTTTGTTGACGTAATGTTTAAATCAATAAATGACATCACAATTAGCTGTAAATGACGTCAATGATATTCTGACCTAAATTCTGAAATAATTACAATGTATTTTCTGACGACACATGTATATGAATATATTATGGCGATGGTGTTAAATTACGAAGCCACTGTTTATAAAAAAAATAAACATTTTGCATGGTAGCTCGTGGTTTCCAAGAAAACAGGCGCGCAATTACGGGTGTTCTCTTCACAGTGTATTATTTCTAAGGAGTTGACTACGGGTTTTCTCTCACAGCGAAGCCCGTAAAATAATTTGCAAGAGTGTAAAAAATAGGATACATGTATTCCATCTCACATGGTTGAACAGCGGAAATAATACACTCGTGTCCGTCGGCGTCCGTGCAAGCAACTCGTTCGCTACGCTCACTCGTTGCTTACGCGGAAGCCGACGTGTATTATTTCCCGCTATTCAAAATGTACGATGGAACATCCTCTATAAAATCGATAGTTATGCGTTTGTTTTGTTCACTACATGTACATATCATAGTTTTATTTTGTTCGATGTTTGATAGTATACATACTAACACTTGTAGATACATTTAGTGTAACTTATCAGCAAAGACAGTTTACAGCAAGCACCGTCAATGAGTCTATGAACATTTATTTCTACTGTAGGCTGTTGAGTTTTTTCCGACCGTGATTCACATGGTGCTACAAAAAGTGAGATAAAACAAAAACTGTTAAACATAATTGCATTTTCTTTTCAGAATATTGTTTTTGATAGGTGTCCGCATCAGAAAATGTAAAAAAGTGAACATATTTTTTTTTGTTATTAAGGCTGGTTTTCACAGAGCGCGGCCCATAGATTTATATATTCTATAATATTGCATCTTCAATGAGATATGACAGAGTTAGTACTCCTAGTCATGGTTTTAAAAATTTGAAAATAAGCAAGATTTGGACAGGTATCATGTACCTTTAAACCCGATTTTGAGAGTGATTTTGAGAGTGAGTTACATCGATCTCAGCAGGTTGCCCTCCGGATTATGAAGGGTGAAGGTATGTAGATTACAAAAGCAGAGGGCAATCAGTAATAGCACTGGGCGCTCCGTATAATGACGGTGCTGCCTTGCTATAACCATCAAAGTAAAACACTGTCATTGATGTCACCTGTTATTCGGGTTACAAATGTGACACTGTATCGTCACGAATAGTGTACACACGCGGTACTTGTATCCAATGGAGCCTCTCTAAACCGGACACCCTGAGAGGTCCCCAGAGTGTCCGGTTTAGAGAGGTTCCACTGTAATTGAGGCATATGAGCACACACATCATGATTATCACCGTGACGTTGTGCTTTGCACTTGATGTGAAACGGTATAATTGTTCTACATAAATTCCCGTGAAACGCATCCAAATGAAATATTAACTTTTTTCTGGGTGTCCCGTGTAGAGTCATTTTACTGTGTTCTTGTTTCATTGATTTAACTTAAACAACGGCGGCTTGTTCACCCGCCAAGTTTCGTTACGTTAATGTATATCATTGTGACCGAAGTCGCATAAGGTATTTAGCTACCTAGTGAAACATGAACAATCGGACAAGTCACGTCGCATCGCAAACAGGACAGATATGTACGTCTTTGGTGTTTCAATACCGATCTGGGGTTGTATGCGCTCAAAGAATGTGCGTGGGGTTGGAGCGGGGTTGGTTTATGGCGCTTTGGTGGCATGGCCGTCGGGCACCCACGCGGAATAAAAAACCATAAACAGCCACGAACAACAAATATATCTAGACGTGTGCATTACACGCCCAGCACTGAAATACAGTGTCCTGATACAGTGCCAGACACCCTTACTACACCAGCTCACTTGGTCCCAGGTGCGAATGCATGCGTCGCCGGTAACCCCATATTGTGAGCAAAGTCGTTGCTAGACTCGCCGCCTGTCCACGTAATAACACAAGGATCGTAACAGAATTCGGTATATTTTGATCACGGCGAGATGAAGAACCATATTGGTTTTCAGTGAGTTATCTCCCATGTTTGACTGGCCTTGCCTCGACGGGCGTATGTTAATTGCGACCTTCGGCACTATTGTAGGAAATCGCATGAAATTGTGTTTTGGGTTGATACAGGTCAAGGGAAACACAGTGCTGTAAAAGTAACTGGGTCTCAGATGATGGTCTCAGATATCCAATAATGTGGCCTTTCGCTTCATGCACAGTAGATGGCATATGTGTCTGTGACTGGAGAAATGGGGCTTATGAGATTACTGACCAGTGTAGCTCCTGCTCAAATAACACACTCCTGTGGCCTGATAACGATCTAAATGTATATTGCTTGTTTGAAGCATGGCTTGTGTTTCATTGAGGGTATGGTGAACAGTGCAGATCCTGATCAGACTGTGCGGATGCACAGGCTGATCTGGATCTACGCTGCTCCCATTTCTCCAGTCAAAGCCACATATGTCAATCAATCGCACTATTTTGTTTGAACATATTCGTACTATACAATAGAAAGATAGTAACTTATCTCCTAATTATGAGTTAGTATCTCTTAATTAATAGTTAGTATCGGAGATACTAACTCATAATTAGGACATACTAACTCCTAATTAGGAGATACTAAGTCATAATTAGAGATACTAAAGATACTAAGTCATAATTAGGAGATACTAAGTCATAATTAGGAGATACTAACTCCTATTTAGGAAATAGTAAGTCCTAATTAGGAGATACTACCTCCTAATTAGGAGTTAATATCTCCTAATTAGGAGATAAAAATAGTTTAAAATTGGCACTAGGACGCTTCCATACAATTGGGTTCAGAAATACGATACAATTCTCCAATTAATCTATTGTTTCCTATTCTGTTTCAATACTGTCTCGGCATATCTGAGACCCAGTGCCTTTAAACAGCAATACGTACACTATTACATGTAGAAACGAATGTTGATACCCCGCTCCATACCTCTCGCAAGGGTACATGTAGCAATTTAACCCCATCTCTTTAATGTAACACATGGAAGAGTGATTTTTGCAACCGGTTAACCGGCATGTTTGATATGTTAGCGATTTAAAACTGGCAAAGCTATATCAATACATTATTAATAAACAACATACACATGTAGAAATTTGTTACTTTACTGTGTCAATGTGTTTATCTGACATTTACATGACCCTATCAGTATGTCCACAGTGTCATCTTTTCGCGTTTTAAAACATTATTTAGCGGACGACAGTGATTTCTGTTCAGTACTGTAAGAGTAGAAGAGTGTGTATATGTATATAGAACTTGATGACATGAATTACACACAGTATGACAGAAAACTTGTATACGGTTTGTGGGTGATGACCCAGACAATACATGTAACTACAAACCAAATTACATGAAGAGCCTATAAAACCTTCCAATACGGAGGCTGTCACAAGTTTTATTTGATGCCGGGATTATTGATTATCTCTAATTTTTAGACTTGAATTTCACATGTTTGCCTTCTAAGTCGTAAACCTTTTAAACCCTAATATCTTAGTTATGCTGGGATTTATCAAATTCAACGTGAATCTAAAACTCTATTTGTAATACTCATTTGTTATGACGCATAGTAAATATAACAGCTTCAGAGATTATGTTTTGCAAAAACAATCTGCTGACTTTGAGATAATTTGGATATGTAAGAAAACACCAGGCGCTGAAGTCGTTTTTTCTTGATTTGGATGGAGGTCGTCCTATAATCAGATGCTCTGGTAACAACGATGTGCGGAATAGACTCGCAATATGTGTCTCAAAATCAGAGGCAATGGCGTGCGGATTTGTCGCACGATTCGGCGCAGTAGGTGAAGAAACATGTATGACTGTTGTGTTCTCCACTGACGGTGTAATTTTCCAATGGGCAATGTACTTCCAACGCCATTGCGCTGTTAAATCATGGACAGTAATTGTTAACCCTTACACCGCTATCTTAAATGTTTTGTCTCTGCTGTTTATTTTCCATTTTTATCATCACAAACATGCTTTGACAGCACTTTAGAATAATTTACATCATGCTTTGACAGCACTTCAGAATCATTTCCATGGGAAATGATTCTGAAGAGCTGTCAAACCATGTTTTTATTGATAATTAAGGCAATATATAAAAGCAACAGCAGACGACAATTGTTGTGTGTAGCGGTCTAATGTAATGGGTAATGTATTTCCAACGCCATTGCGCTGTTAAATCATATACAGGAATTGTTAAATGAGCCGAATTTGGCCATTTTACTAGCGGCATTTTCACGCTTTTACCAATATGCATGTGCATGACTTTATAGCGCATTATATTGTACTTTCGAGGTAGGCGTGTGATTGAGATTTGACATGAACGTGTTCTGTCCTTTTCCGAACATAAATCGGTCGGAGAGAGTATCATAAAAAAAGATATGTGGCAAAAAATGAATTGACATGTCGATTGTCAACACCGGTTCCAAGGCGGCACACATTTGCATTTATCTACCTTAAAGGTATATGCCCACTCCGTAGGCACACACTGTTCTTTATATCAGATACATCACCGGAGACATTTCATGGAAAAATAAACATTCATTTACCATTACCCCTCGTATTGTTTTGCATTATTATACATTTGATATCAGACGTGAATTTCTACACTGGTAAAGGGGCGATAACCGTGTTTCCTTAAAATGTTAAAAGGACATTACTATTTATTATCTGTATTTATTTTTATGTGCGATGATCATACTCTGTCGAAAATATTATTTTTTCAGGTAACAATTTAATTAGTATAAATATTTAAAAATGTCATACCTCATTTGCATATGAAAATAGCCTGATACAACCGCGAGTCACTATCAGTAAATTAAACAATACTAAATGATTATATCTGTATAGCGGGCACTAGTAATTTTTAGGGAGCAGACCGTGGCCGAGAGGTAACACCGTCGGACTGCCACGCTGACGACCCAGGTTCAGGGTTCAGTTCCCGGGCGTCAGTATTTCTGAGGTACTTTGTATTTCCTGCTATACTAGTCCTTTCGGATGGGGACTTTAAAAGACGGTCCCGTGTATCAGATTTGAAGGAGAGTCTGGGCACGTTAAAGAACCAGAGAGGACTATTCTAATAAGAGCTATGCTCCCTGGGGCCGGTTTCCTCTGTCACCGAGGTCATCGAGCCAGTGCCGTCATTAAATCCAAGCATCCACATCTACAGTAATGTTTAGAACTTGTGGAATAGTGAGTGACAATTATACACTTACTTAATTCCTATAAAGAACAGTTTGTGCCTACTGAGTGGGCATGTACCTTTAATATCGGGATGTCGTCTCAATACGTGAATCATTCACTTTAGCTTCGCGAACCGCACGAAGCACGCTGTATATCACACCCACCACCACCCCACTCAAACACAGCTACACGTCTCCCCAGCTTCATGAATCACCCCCTCCAGCTTCGTGAACCACGCAGTAAGTAAAACACCCACCACACGCACGCACGCACGCCGCACGCACGCACGCACGCACGCACGCACGCAGCTTCGTGAGTTACCCACGCCAGCTTCGTGAACCCCGCTATGCGACCTACACTAAGCTACATGAGTTTGCAAGTCCATGAATCCGACCTCAAGCTTTTCGACAACCTCTATGTGTTCCCAGCTCATTGAATTACCCCCTCCAGCTTCTTGAACCCCACTATGTGACCCCACTCAGCTAAATGAGTTCCCAGATCTGTGAATCCCCACCTCCGGCAATGTGACCCCCATTCAGCTACATTAGTTCCCAGCTCTGTGAATTCGAACTTCCAGCTTCGTGAACCCCGCTATATGATCGCCACTCTGCTACTTGAGTTCTCAGCTCCGTGAATTCCTCCCTCCAGCTTCGCGAACCCCACTATGTGACCCCACTCTGCTACATGAGTTCTCAGCTCCGTGAATTCCCACCTCCAGCTTAGTGAATCCCGCTATGTAACACCCACTCAGCTACATGAGTTCTCATTTTCGTGAATCCCCACCTCTAGCTTCGTGAATCCCGCTATATGACACCCACTCAGCTACATGAGTTCTCAGCTCCGTGAATTCCCAATTCCAGCTTCGTGAATCCCGTGATTCCAGCTCCGTGAATGCCCCTAGCCTTGAGAATCCCCAGCATCGGCTTCGAGAGTGCCGCTATGTTATTTCCTCACAATTTCGTAAACCCCGCTTCAGTTTGAACATTTTCATTGTATAGTTTATTGTGTATCATTGTTCATATTCTATTGGCTCGAACAGATTATTGTACGTACATTAACGTCCTGCTTTCGTTGCTAAGCATTTTAATAACAGTGACGCACACGTATGTAAAGAGGATTTTTCGTAATAAGTTTACTTATTACTTGAAAACCTTCTTATACCGTGTTGTAACTCATTTCATAAATGCGGCTGTGACTGGCACACGTATACTAACACCTGCAGCGAGTTTGATAGGCTCCAAATAACGATAAAGCAATGATGTATTGACGATGACGTCATTACGTTTTAAAAGCCATTAGAAGCATCCGTGACTCATTAAAATTGCTGCAATTGTTAAAATGTGATCCCGTTTTGTACTATGAAGTGCTTACAAAGAACGGGAAACAATAATATTATATACGTGTACCGGTCTGTTTAATAGTTTTATCGACTTAAACTATTTTTCTCTGTGAATATCTGCAGGTTTTCTGCAATGTTATGCACCTCGCCATAACTCGTTCATAAATCTCATACCAAATGGAAACTCGTTTGAGATCCTGTATATATTATTAAAACATATTGAATTTAACAATTATATTCTACCAAATAATACTATGGAATGATGTTGATTTCATCGCAACATCTGATCAGGTAAAGAGCTTTGCATTGACATTGACGTACTGATCGATAATATAATGTCTTAATAATCGTATCAGGCATTGAACTGATTACGATTATTCGGGTTACAACGAATTGAAAAGTGACGTTTCATTGGTCGAACGGTGTCACATGGCGTTAACGAATAAAATAAGTATAATCACGTAACGTAAACAACTCCGCGTTGTTTGCAACGAAAACTATATTATATTTGACCAGCGGCAAGCATAAAACTGTACCTAATGAATAATACCAGCCTATTTTATGTTGATATCAAGTTTATCAGCCTCGGCTGGGAAACGGTAGGAATTCCTCGGCGAGCCTCGAACTTCGAACTTCCTACGCATTTCACGATAAACATGATATCACAATACACTTGGCTAGTATTCTCTATTCCCACTTTTCGAGCTTAAGCTATACTTATGGCTGGTGAAATCACATTTAAAATGCAATAGAAATATTCGTAATGATGTTTGCGGTAAGGTAATAATGTTTAGTTGATCCCAATTATAATGAGGACATCTCAAGTACGACTCGATCGAAACATCGGGGATAAAGTACGTGTTACATGTAAGCTATGGTATACTATTTACACTGTCCTTAAATTCATAATGGAAACACCCATTGAACGTAATTGCGTTTTCATGGTGGTTGTATACAGGCGCGGATCCCAGGGGGGGGGGGGGGGGGGGGGGGTCGCACATGGCTCACGCCCCCCCATATTTTTCGGGCAATGGTCATTTTTTGTAAAGCCAAAAGCATTGTTCGTGTAGTTGTGGCCCTGATGTGCCGGGAAATTGTCTCAAATGATGTTTTTTTCCAATTTTCCTGGGCCAGACCCCCCGCTGTGCCTTCGCGCCTTCGGCACTCGCAGTCGGTCTTCGACCAACTTTTGCGCCCCCCCCTTTCTCAAATTCCTGGATCCGCCCCTGGTATATCCCAGTACAGTCGAACATGTGCTAAAGACCAGGGGCGCCGGAAGCATCGTAATATTGGTCCCGCGAATCTACTGGGTGCCCCCGCTACCCACCCAAAGTGGTTCAACCGAGACGGTTCAACTGAGTGGTAACAACATACACGTTTGATGAGAAATTAGTGAAATGCGCACCCGCGCACGCACCCCCCCCCTATTTTTCGGGGCAATGGTAATTTTTTGTAAAGCCAAAAGCATTGTTCGTGTAGTTGTGGCCCTGATGTGCCGGGAAATTGTCTCAAATGATGTTTTTTTCCAATTTTCCGGGGGAGGACCCCCAGAACACCCCCCGCTGTGCCTTCGCGCCTTCGGCACTCGCAGTCGGTCTTCGACCAACTTTTGCGCCCCGCCCCCCTTTCTCAAATTCCTGGATCCGCCCCTGGTATATCCCAGTACAGTCGAACATGTGCTAAAGACCAGGGGCGCCGGAAGCATCGTAATATTGGTCCCGCGAATCTACTGGGTGCCCCCGCTACCCACCCAAAGTGGTTCAACCGAGACGGTTCAACTGAGTGGTAACAACATACACGTTTGATGAGAAATTAGTGAAATTGCAAAAAAAAAATTACATTTATTTTTTTATATGAATTACAAATATGTCTAAATTATTGATCCGGCAGTGGCCGGACCTGCCGGACCTGTTCCGATGCCCCTGAAGACCACCTCCGAATAGCAATCACCTGGCTGTAAAGGCAACAATGGCACATGTAGTATATAAATGACCATGCGAATAATGACCACCTCCCATGGCTGGCCTTTATTCACAGGTTTGACTGTATATTACATTCATTAAAATACCTGACGTTCATCGTCATTGTCAATGATATTGACCGGCAACGTCGCTGTTCTAATAAAATGCGACAAAATGACATAAAACAATACGATTCCTAATTTTAACGCCGTATTCGGTTATTTACAATTCTGAAACAATCAGAGCATGCAATGTAAATATAAATAATGTAACCATGGGCAGTTGCTTTTGCAGTAGTATGAAAAACATTTGGTCAGTTTAAAGTTTGCGATTCGGACTCCATGCTCTTCAAAACAGACCAAATGTTGTTGGTTTTTTTTCAACTACATAAATACAACAGCCCATAAGTTTATTCCTTTATTAAATAAGTAATGCGTACCTGACGTGTGCTGTCGTTGTTAATGACTTCACTCCGATAGCTCTGCTTGTTTGTGCGTTTTTCCGACGAATGAACCTGACGGTTGTACCTATGCACAAGATAATAAACCTTATTAGAAATATTGCAGAGACACCTGGCGAAAATAAATAGTAAATAAGTTGGGAAAACTTGGCTTTAATATTGCTAAGTAAATTGATCTATTTAGTATAAGTAATAACACGGTGCTTGACAACCAAAATACACCAACGTGACATATGCAGCACTGTTTTCTGGTTTTCTCTCAGATAATGCGTAATTAGGCAATTGCCATATCGAATAAAGTTTATATTTATATAGCGTCTATTGTACCTCTTCCACGAAGACCTATTCATCTATTCATGCAACGTCACTCTGATATCGTCTATGCAAAAATGTATAAATTACACACATCGGATTGTGTTAAAGGCGAGTACCTGTCAACCAGTTTAGTAGTGAGCCTATAATTCGTGTCACTTGTTGCTCATCATACAAGGCCTCCGTGCCATTAATTTTCGAACACTTCTGGAATATCCAAACTATAGTACGAACCTCCTTGCCATCGTCCATAATATATTATAGTATTGCAGAATGTGTTATATACATCGACTAATTGGTTAACCCTTAGAATGCGGGGCACGCAAATTGTCGTCTGCTATTGTTTTGTATTTTGCCTTATTTCTCACTAAAAACATGGATTGACAGCACTTCGGAAATGATTCTAAAGTGCTGTTATGTCCAGCTTGTCAGGCGGTGCAACACATATGCAATTAATAGTTTGTTTAGTTCTATAACAAGGACATCGTTATCACTAAGCTAATCCCCTCGCTGTCAGCCTTGGTGATAACAAAATGTTAAAGCATTTTCCTTACAAACCGTGAATATGATTGATTATTCATTGATTCAACCTATCACAAAATTCCCAAAATCAGAACGCAACATTTACAAAAAACTGTATATTCATACCTGAACTTAGAATAGACTGACCTGGTGCCAGGTCCATTCCACACCAAAGTCGCTTAGCTCCAACCCCAACAGGATTTAGCTGACAAGTATCAAAAGTCCGAAAATGTACATGAGGGTCAAACCATGTAAGTCGGTATTCCGGTAAATGAAAGACCCCGATCGTCGTATTCGGTAAGAATTGAACCCCGACGTCGCATTACGCTTCCCGTGCTCCCAACCAACCACCCACAAGCAAGGTGAACACAAGTCCTCACTGACCTTGACCTTTGGCGGTCGGACGTGGGTCGAGTGGAAAACAACGCACCATCGCGAGATAGACATTGTGGCCAAATATTATCGCGGTTCATAAGTTATTGAAAAAATGAAAGGTGTTTGTACTAACGTATACACGGCGCACATGCACGTACGTACGTACATGGACGAACGCTATATCCTGTCTTCCCGGCGATTGGGGTAACAATATACTTCCAATGCAATTTGTCTTAGAAATGCGCTGAAAGTGGGGAATCAGATCACTAAAGCATATTTTGATTATCAATTCGCATGGTATTTATGAATCTAATTGTAATTATTACCCAACTCCCTATATACATGTACATGTAAGTTGATATTCCATAGTTTTTACTAATTCCCTGGGTTTTGATGTGCCTGTGCAATAGTTCCGCGTGCCCGGTCAATAGTTCCGCGTGCAAGTGGAATAGACATAACTATTTCACCCCTGAAATTCGTGACGTAAACTTGACCGATCGTAACCAAATTCGGTTTGCATGTTTACAACGGCGAGAATAAGCCTATAGATTAAAAAAATCCGATTACTTACTCACCTTGGCGGACATTTTTAATTTATTAATTAATACGTAATAACACAAGGATCGTAACAACATTCGGTATATTTTGATCAAGGCGAGATGGAGAACCATGTTGGTTTTCAGTGAGTTATCTCCAATTTTTGACTGGCCTTGCCTCGACGGGCGTATATTGTGACATTCGTCACTCTTGTAGGAAATCGCATGAAATTGTGTTTTTGGTTCATACAGGTCAAGGGAAACACAGTGCTGTAAAAGTGACTGGGTCTCAGATATCCAATAATGTGTTATTTTGCTTCATGCCCAGTAGATGGCATATGTGTCTATGACTGCAGAAATGGGGCTTATGGGATTTCTGACCAGTGTAGCTCCTGCTCAAATAACACACTCCTGTGGCCTGATAACGATCTACATGTATATTGCTTGTTTGAAGCATGGCATGTGTTTCATTGAGGGTATGGCGAACAGTGCAGATCCTGATCAGACTGTGCGGATGCACAGTCTGATCTGGATCTACACTGCATTTGATTTGAATTTTCTCCAGTCACAGCCACATATGTCAGTCAATCGCACCATTTTGTTTGAACATATTCATAATATACAATAGAAAGATAGTAACTTATCTCCTAATTAGTAGGAGATAAAGCATTTTAGCATTGACACAGATAGCAAGTCCTAAATAGGAGATAGTAAGTCCTAATTATCAGATACTAACTCCTAATTGGGAGATAATAACTCCTAATTATGATATACTTACTCCTAATTAGGAGATACTAAGTCATAATTAGGAAATAGTAAGTCCTAATTAGGAGATACTAACTCCTAATAGGAGATAATAAGTCTTAATTAGGAGATACTAAGTCATAATTAGGAAATTAGTAGTTCTAATTAGGAGATAGTACCTCCTAATTAGGAGTTAGGACCTACTAATTAGGAGATAAATATAGTTTTCAAATTGGCACCAGGTCTCTTCCAATACAATTGGGTTCAGAAATACGATACAATTCTCCAATTAATATATTGTTTCCTATTCTGTTTCAATACTTTCTCGGCATATCTGAGACCCAGTGCCTTTAAAAAGCAATACGTACACTATTACATGTAGAAAACAATGTTGCTACCCCGCTCCATACCTCTCGCAAGGGCAGCAATTTAACCCCATATGTTTAGTGTAACAATGAAGAGTGATTTTTGCAACCGGTTATCCGGCATGTTTAATATGTTAGCGATTTAAAACTGTAAAATCTGTATCAATAAAGTGTCAATGTGTTTATCTGACATCTACATGTGTATCTTGTAAATTCGAAAGCTTTATTTCGTTAAGTTGAATGTTGAACAACAACAAGAGAAAATATAGTTTCCATGGGGAAATGATTCCCTGCTCTATTATATTTGGCAATTTACTAGATTACATCAACGATTATTTGTTTAAATGTATAAAATATACAGTTTACTCAATTTTGACCTCCATGCAACAAGTTTGGGTATGGGTCAAATTGTAGCCGTAGATAACTTATCGGAGGCGAATTATTGTAGCTAGTACATGTAGCTGTGCACATACACCTGTTAATAGAATATTTATATTCCTTATATGACATTGTATTTGGATACCCTGTTATATTTCTGATAATTTCATGGGCGTTGAACTATATTACACGGAAATGTCGTACGTTTTTAACGACGCAATTATATGCTGTTTAACGTGTAATTATTACCAAGTCAATACTTAGTACAATACAATGTATATGGCTGTGACTGGAGCAATGGGAATTATGGATTTTGCGACCAGTGTAGATCCAGATCAGCCCGTGCATCCGCACAGTCTGATCAGGATATGCGCTGTTCACCATTTTATCAATGGAACACCCGCCATGCTTCGAACAAACACTATAGATCACTATCAGGCTACAGGAGTGTGCTATTTGATCAGGAGCTACACAGGTTACCAATCTTCCTTTTCATTAGCAACCGAAAGCGTACAACATAGCGTCTCGCTGGCAGCCTTGATAATACAAAACAAAACAACTTTACAAACTTTCCAAACAATGTGAACATAAGTCCTCAGCGACCTTGATCTTGGGCGGTCGGACGTGGGTATATACAAAACAACGCAGCATCCCTAAACACAGATTGTGGCCAAGTATTATCAAAATCAGTGAAGCGGTTAATACGTTATTGAAAAATTAAAAATTAAAGGTGTTAAAGTTACTAACGTACGTACGTGCATGGACTAACGCTACATCCCCTCTTGCTTATCGGCGAGGTGATACTGAGGGATCGTAGCTAGTTATTTCCCTTTGCAAATATATTTATAGAGATCCGGTCCTATGTTTTGTTTTAGTGTTTGTTTCTTACTGAATAGTGCAAAAAATAAAGACTGTGAATATGTTAGACACATCTGTGCAGTCTACACTGTTGGCAATATTTAATAATTGTGAACAAATAGTGCAGTCCCGGATCATAGTGAGTAGATAAATTGGATGAATCTGGTCGACACTAGTAGAAAACACTATCATGGCTCCTTTATCCAACAAATCGTGATACATTCGCGCTTTCGACAAGCAATAAGGCCCGAAAACACATAGTTTGGACCGGATTTCTATAAATAAATTAAAAGAACTAGCTATGACGAGCTCCAATTCCTTTTTGATTGTCCGAATATATTCATTTAAATTTAAATTTAAACTTAAACAGTTTGTTCCAAAGAACAATCACTGGAATGCAGTTCCAAAACCTAATCATTTTCGTACAAAAAACCCCACATCGTTAGCATTATAATATTTGATTGCGTGTGTCGTGTTACTTCGCGTTGAGTGAATACACATATTGTATTGTATTGAATAATTTTGAAAACTATAAACCGTTGAGAATCGAATTGATCGCGGAACGTTATACCTTACAAGTAGTAGGACTGCATTCTTATGCAATTAACCCTCATACCGCTATCTTAATTTTTTTGTCGTCTGCTCTTTATTTTTCTATTTTCCATATTTATCATCAAAAACATGCGTTGACAGCAATTTAGAATAATTTACAACATGCTTTGACAGCACTTCAGAATCATTTCCAAGGGCTAAACGAGTTTAGGCTCATAAATAAATCTCTGCGGAAATAGACAGGAATCATTCAAAATCAGACAAATCAGACAAAATGAGACGGGAAATAAAATTAGTGTTATCACATTAAACTATTTTTGTTCGTATGTACGACGCGATAATCCGCGCTCTTTAGAGAGTGGGTTATATCTCATACATGCGAACACACATAATTTAAATAACTTGTCATAATTATGTATGTATTATGTCTGTACAGTGACTATGTGCTGTGTAAATATAGAAATAAACCTCGATGCAATACCAAGAAAATAACATATGACAAGTGTCTCTAGAACACGGATGCTCCACATACCGCTTTGAAACACGGATTACGTGGTAAAATGATCTAGGTCTGAGTTACAACAAAAAGAAAAATGCGAAATACGATACGGGGATATAATCCATGATCCATGTGAAGCATTAAAGATGGGAAATCGCAGTGCGCGGCTATAAATCATAATGAACCATTTTACCCCTAAGTATCTGACATTGACCGTTGCATTCTCATTTCTGGAATATTCCATTAATAAGAGGGAATGTTTAAGAACATCTTACAAACACTGTAGATCCTGATGACAACGCTCATCAGGATCTACAGTGTTTGCAAATGTTTGCTTTATCATTTATGTTTGTGTATTGGTGTTTAATGACCTATCAACAGCTAAAGTCATTTAAGGCCGGACCAACGGGTTCGATCCCGTACTTAACATGCTGCATTAGGTGGGGTGGGGGGAGGGGGGGGGGGAGGGGGGGGGGGTGGGGCGAGGGTACCAAAATCAGAACGGAATATTTACATTGAAATAAAACATATATTCAGCTCTGAAATTAGAATAACCTGACCTGGTGTCAGGTCCATACCACACCAAAGTCACTTGGCCCCTTCCCTTAACAAGCCCGCTTTATGCTACACGTATATGAAAACTATTCATTCAGTGAAACTAGGTTCAGCATATGATAGCATAGGTTCAGAACGGAATATTTACATCGAAACAATATAAACATTCAGCACTGAAATTAGAATAACCTGACCTGGTGCCTGGTCTATTATACACCAAAGTCATTTGCAAACAAGAATGCGAAAGATGTACCTGAGGGCCAAATCAGGTCTCCGGTCGGGATAAATCCCGATCGTTAAGTTACCCATCGCATACTCCCAACCAACCACCACACTGTTGCGTAGAACTAGATCAGAATACACTCGACGTTGTAGTCTGATCAGGATCTACGACTTTCATTATTTCATACAAATTCAACAATATAACGCTCAGGACATGCTTAACATATAGTATATGATAAAATGTTTATATAAGTATTGTTTGTATATATATATATATGTGTCAAACATGGCATAATATAACATTTATATAACAGAAGGCTATTGTATTTATATTTTTCTACATGTAGACGCAGGTCAGAATGGACACGGAAGCGCAGTCGAATCTGGGTCTACATCACTCAGTATTGTTGTCAAAATCAGCAACATAACATTCACGACACGGTAAATGTACTCGATATAATTATACACGACAAACACAGGAAACTATTGTATAGCCAGCATACAATCGTTGTTGCAGTGTGATCCGGGTCTACACCACTGATTATGGTTTACAAAATCATCAAAATAACGCCCAAGACACGGTAAATGTACTCGATATATACACGACTGAAACGAGTAACTTATGTCTGTTCTATGTTTTGCTGCCGACGAACGTTTGGCTATTACTAATAGCCAACAGTTCGTTGGCAGAAAAGGTTCACACACATCAATTCTAAAAAATATTTAAATACAAGTACTTGTACATCAATAACATAAAAGTCACCCTCCCCCAAGAAAATATTTAATGAAATTCCGTCAAATATTGATTTTATTACGAAAAACACGATTTTCCTATGGGAATTTAACATGGGAGCTAAACTAGATTTAAAAAATATGTGGTCCGATTTTCAAAATCTAACTTGTTTTTCTTAGATACAATATTTCCAAGCTATCTCGCCAGTTTACGGAATCAATTTCCAAATGTTTTCCTGTTTTTACCCTCCTCGTCACTTTGGAGCCCCATTTTTTCGCGATAAAATAAATAGTTGTTGGAATATACACAATAGATACAAGCAACTACAGTTACGGTGGCGTCGACTCGTGTACTGCGGAAAGATCACACAAGTAACCGTTGGTCCACCGTGGCCGACCACTATGCTGTCCGCTATGTCCACCGTGGTCACCATGGAAACATGGTGTTTCACGCCAATCAATTCCGTTCGCAGTCCCACGCATGCCAGCAAGGTCATATCGTGTTTCCTCGCGAGCCTAGTGACACTGTCGCGGCTTCACGCTGTAGTGGCAGCCTTTCTTACCGTGTGGAAGCACGGGTCGGTCCACGTCCACTGTGGAGCGTGATGTTTCCGCAATGCACGACTGCAGTACTGTAGTGTATATTTGATTTGATTTGATATACTGGTGTTTAACGGCCTATCAACAGCTAATGTCATTTAACGCCGGACCAACGGGTTCGATCCCGCAATAAATATACTGCATTGTAGGTGGGGGATCCCAAAATCAGAACGGAATATTTAAATCGAACACATATATATATTCAGCACTGAAATTAGAATAACCTGACCTGGTGCATGGTCTCTACTACACCAAAGTCGCTTGGCCCCTTTCCCTAAAATCAATAGTATTAGGTATAATCGTATTACTCGTTAAGTGGTATAACCAGATTTAACTCTCACATACAATAATGCCAATGACCTATTCGAGGGCCAAATCGGATCTCCGGTCGGGACTCCGGAAAAGGAAGCATGTATCCCGATCGTTAAGTTTAAGTTACCCATCGCATACACCCAACCAACCATCACACTATAGCGTAGAACCAGATCAGAATACACTCCACGTTGTCGTCTGATCTGGATCTACAACTTTCATTATTTCCTACAAATTCAACAATATACCGCTCATGTCATGGTCAATAACTATGATATATAACCAATTGAAACAAGTAGCTGGTGTAGAAACAAATACGAATGGACACGGAAGCCCAGTATACACCACTCACTATTTTCGACAAAGTCAACAGTATTGTAAGTCTCATGCCACAGACAGTTTAATATATATATATATATACACACGCATGTAGTAACTAGTGCATAACCAAATCTGAATACAAGCAGCAGTCTAATTTGGAACAACACCACTCGGTATTGTTATCAAAATCAGCAAGATAACATTCATGACATGGTAAATGTACTCGATATAATTTATAATACACGACAAAAACAAGTAACTAGTGTATAACCGGCATACAACGGGCTTTGTAGTGTGATCCGGGTATACACCACTCAGTAGAGTTTACCAAATCAACAAAATGACGCCCAGGACACGGTAAATGTACTCGATATATACACGACTGAAACGAGTAACTTATGTCTGTTCTACGTTCTGCTGCAGACCAACAAAAGTTCGTCGGCAGCAAAACATTACACACATCAATTCTAAAATAATATTTAAATGTAACTACTTTTCATCAATAACATAAAAGTCGCCCCCCCCCCCAAAAAAAAAAATTAAACACAACAAAACAACATGTTTAATGACATTCCATTACATATTGATGTTATTGCGAAAAACAAGTTTCATATGGCAATCTAACATGGGGGCTAACTAGATTAAAAAAATGTGGACCGATTTTCAAAATCCAACTTATTTTTCTTAGATACACTATTTCCAAGCTATCTCGCCAGTTTTCAGAGTCAATTTCCATGTGATCTTACTTTTGATGAGTTTCTTGGTCATTTATCTCAGGTGATAATGTCTGTTAGTGATCGCATAGCATACAACTATGGCTCAGGGGCCCGTTTCACTAAATTTCGTACGACTAAAATGTTCGTAAGTGCAAATTAAGGATCATCTGTAAATTTCAATCGATTGATTTACATTTATTGAGCATATGCTGTATATGCAGCCTATGCTCAATAAATGTAAATCCAATACTTGTTTACAAGAAAAAATTGTTAATGTAAAATGTACAGACTATCATAAGTTTACACTTGCCTGCGATATGGTTATCGTAGTGGAGAGATAACGTAGTGGGGTAGCAATTTTGTTTCTATGGCTCATATTGATTAAACGCCTGATTTACAGTGAAACCTCTCTAAGCCCAGGGTGTCCGGTTTACAGAGGTTTCACTGCTGATAGTAAAGCATAACGTTAGTGCACACCATTAACGTGTTAAGTAAAACAAAAAATATTTGTTATCGTACGGGGTTTAGTGAAACGGCACACAGTTTCATATTTCGACATTAGATCTTTGTCTTTTTTCCAGGACAAATCGCAATTTTGCGATCAGTCGGTCATCAACATATGGTGTTACGGATGAATGGGTGGTGTAATTAAGGAAAGATCATGACTGCTATTTGTGTTAATTATTTACGTCCATCTGATTTGTATATTAAGCGGATTTACCGAGTTTAAAGATTAATACTATAAACGCAACGTCGGGAATTCGGACAAAGTTCATTTACGACAACATATGAAACACGTCAGATGAATGTTTAACTAAGAACATGTGCGATTTTATTACGAAATATATTTACTGAAACTGTGATATTTTCTGTAAATGACGTCGAAAGTTGACGAAATTTTCATATCAAATGCGGAATTCCGCATTTGATATAAAAATTTCGTCAACTTTCGACATCATCTACGCAAAATATCGTACAATTAGTAAATAATTTTCATGAGATACCGCACAATGTTCGTAGGTACAAAATCACATGGCGTGTCTCATTGTTATCATAGTTGCATGTAACCTGGTGCACATACCGTCTCGATAGAAAGTGCAATGTACCCTCATTGTTACGGAGCCCCGTAGGGGACATGGACTTTTTTTATTAATTCGTTCCCACGAAATAACAATTTGTTCCCTCAATTTAACAATTCGTTCCCTCGAATTAACAATTCGTTCCCACGATATAACAATTCGTTCCGTCGAATTAACAATCCGTTCCCACGATATAACAATTCGTTCACAC
Organism: Conchocele bisecta; assembly: GCA_029237695.1. NCBI lineage: Eukaryota > Metazoa > Mollusca > Bivalvia > Lucinida > Thyasiridae > Conchocele > Conchocele bisecta. Next base: position 86,991,723 of record CM055274.1, read on the forward strand.
GAATTAACAGTTCGTTCCTGTGGGAACGAATTGTTAACTTGAGGGAACGAATTGTTAATTCATGGGAACGAATTGTTAAACTGAGGGAATGAATTGTTATTTTCCATGTCCTCTGCGGGGCCCCGTACATTGTTATGTAACACACGTGAGAAGTACAGATTGCATGAAGTACAGATTGCACAAAGCGTCTTATCAAAATGAATATTCGCGTGAATCTGACACATAATTGAGACCGACAGAACTCCAGATAAGGTGCGTATTTGCGTAAATACCCAATTAAAATTGCCAAAACCCCAATTGAAATCAGAAGTAGTGGGTATCAAAAAGCAATGATAAACGTGTGGTATCTTTATCATGCAGCAGAAAACAATAAACAGACCACAAATATAGCATATTTTCTTATTTTTCCATGAAAACACAATCTTGGTATTTCATTAGAATTGTCTCCAAGAAGACAATTCTAATGAAATAACAAGATGTGTTTTCATTTAGAAGCAAAGCTATTCAATAAGTGCGGTCTGCTTATGTGTAAACAGTAGTGTGATTCTATTTCACACGCTTAAATGTGTTATATACCCAATTGCTTCAGAAATGATGGAGTGACAACACTCAATTACTAATTCCTTATCTGGAGTCCTGATTCTTGTGACCGTGTACCTCAGAAGATGCGCGATTTTTCCGGAAGCTATTTGCAGAAACGGTGTTATTTTCTGTAAATGACGCCGGAAGTTAACAGAATTTTCAAAGCAGAATAATTTGCTATGAACATTTCGTCAACATTCGACGTTATTTACGGAAAATATCATAAATATTGTAAACATTTTTCGTGAGATATCGCACATCGTCTTAAGTAAAAAATCGCATGGCCGGTGTGTCTCATATGTTGTTCAATGTTCATGTTTTTGATTATATTGAACGCATGTTCATGATAGCAAAAATCACAACCATGTCTTGGCGTGCATATATACCGGCATTACATTGGAACCTTTCTAAACCGGACACCATTGGGACCTCCCACGGTGTCCGGTTTAATGAGGTTCCACTGCAATACTGTCAGGCGAGTACCGTGACGCCGTGACTCCCTTTGCAATCATGAACATACAGTGTTACCTGTGCATTCGAGGTCCACTGTTTGAATCGAACCTCAAAAGTACATGCACTACAGACATTGACGAACGAGTATTTCAGTATAGCATGCATTTGGCATTCAAGACACGTAACTAGCTTAATGAAACGAAGTAAGCAAAAGATTTACAGAAATTTTCCATCACTTCAATTTTAAGTCTGTCCCGGTTGTTAATCGGATAAACAGCGTTTTAACCTCATAATTGTATAATGCTCTCTTTATGTACCCACCAAAATAAGTTGTTTTGTCGAGAGTGCACAACTTGGGGCTTTTCACGGAGTGGCCTGGAAAATGAAGGCCTGAATACGTAGGCCGACATCTCTTTGAACCAGTTACAGTAAACAAAACCTCTCTACATCGGCCATCAACATCAAGAAAACCTACACGCCCCCCCCCCACCCCCGAAAACCACCTTCTCGCCCCCTTAAACATATAATAATTATATCATTGACGTTTCCATAATATTTTTTTAAACTACAGAGTAACCTCTCTACAACAGCCACCCATGGGAAGACGCAAAACTGGCTGTTATAGAGAGGCGACTGTTGTAGGGAGGTTAATGCTGAATTAGATTGTGTCATCCACTGTTTATTTATTTTCTTCCATAATTCTCATCAAAACATGCTTTGGCAACATTTTAGAATCATTTCCAATGAAATGATTCTAAAATGCTGTCAAAACATGTTTTTATTGAGAAAGAAGGCAAAAACAACAGCGAACGACAATGTTAGTGCTCAGCAGTCTAAGAGTTAGATACAGAGGAAATCATCCATTTGGGATATAAAATAGCGGCTGCCATAGAGAGGGTGTAGTAGAGAGGTGGCCGTTCGGGGAGGTTCGACTGTATTCCATTAATACGAAAGTGCCGATTTGTATGCCCCCACCCCAAACCGAATAGTGAGGGGGTGGGATGGTGGCGTATCATATACTGTTTTTCATATGAAATTCATATGAAAATTGCATAGATTTAATAACATTGTAAATGGGTCTTCATATGAAATTATTATGATTTGCAAATGAAGTTATTATGATTTGCATATGAAATGCATATGAAGATTTTGCATATGAATTGCATATTGGCTCACTTTATATCATTTGCATATGACATTTTCATATGGAATTCATATGAAAACATATGAAAATCATACCACACATTTTGTAGTGTATGTGTCTTATAAGTTCCGTTTATTTTCACGTTGCTACATATGCATGTACTTCATATTTCACACATGCATTCCTCTGATGGTCCTCTATTATGCTTTGACAAATACACGATCCTCCGGCATTTTGTGTTTTCAAATGTGCCCTTGTTTTATTTGGCTGCCAGCGGGTGCCGACATACCACTTTCTAGTTATTTTAGAATTGAACAATACTGACAAATACTGCAGATCCTGATGAGACGGCTCGTGAACCGGCTCGTCTGGATCTACAGTGTTTGCACACATTGGCTGTGCGGCCTGTAAGGTTGAAAGGGTTAATATTGGTGGGTATTGTATTGTATCTGCCATTGTCTGTTCATGATTGCAAAACATACACAAATTTCGGAGTGCTCCTACCTTATTCTATGGAAGCGTCCTGGTACATGTACTAGCTCCTAATTAGGATATAGTAAGTCCTAATTAGGAGATAGTAAGTCATAATTAGGAGATACTAACTCCTAAATAGGAGATACTATCTCATAACTAGGAGTTACTATCTCCTAATTGGGAGATAAATATATTTTAGCATTGGCACCAGGACGCTTCTATATTATTCGGAGTGCACCCTGTTCAAACCGGACACATTGGTCGTGCTCAACACGTGTGCTAATACAATCACATGTTGACGTTATACATTGATAATCAATCGTATTAATAAAACACAATACAAGACTTCAAGATATCCATGGTAATGGTAATATATGTGACAAAACAACCGTATTTGTATGATGCATGCAGAATAAACAGGCTGGACACACTGGTCAGAGTGGGTGGCAGGTGTGAGCAAGCGATTGGTAATTTAACGATCGGGATTCGTCCTTACCGGAATTCCGACTGGATACCTGTAGCCGATTCCACCAACATTGCAAAGTATACTTTTCTAGCAAAGTATACTTTGAGGGAGTAATCATTTATTTTTCAGGAAATGCATTATTTCATATAGAACTAACAACTGCATATATATATTTAATGATTAAAAGTATGCAGAATTATTATACTGAATTTAAATGGCTGTGATAATGTAATAAATTCAGTATAATACAAATTAATAAATTTATCATAAAATTTTTAATTTCTCCCTCAAAGTATACTTTGCTAGAAAAGTATACTTTGCAATGTTGGTGAAATAGGCTACTGGTTTGGCCCTCACGTAATCCTATTTTAGGGGAAGGGGCTAAGTGACATTGGTGTGGTATGGACCAGGCACCAGGTCAGGTTATTCTAATTTCAGGGCTGAATATATGTTTTCTTGATGTAAATATTCAGTTCTGATTTTGGGATTTTCCCCCCAATGCAGCAGGTTACATACGGGATCGAACCCGTTTTTCCGGCCTTACATGACCTTAGCAGTTGATAGGCCGTTGAACAACAACAAACAAACAAACATACAAACAAACATACAAACAAACAACACGCTGGTTAGAGACATAACAATACGGTTGCTTTTTGTCAGATATACTACATTAACCTGTTATTCTATTAGTATCATAGTGACGAAACGTATTAGCCATCCACACCCCTTATTCGGCACAGAAACGTACTTTAAGATACGACTGATTGTTTGCTTTCTCTCATTCCCTAAAACCCTGCACTGGTGCTGCACTCTGCGCCGGCTTGAAATGCACCGGTTGTCGGACGAGATGCCAGTAATCTCAACCTAGAACTATCGCATTAACGCATTTTCGTCTAGTGACCGGCGCAAATATCATGACAATGTGTGTATGTAGTATCTCGTGCATGGGAATTCGTCAGGAATCCGGCACCTTTGTCGATGTGAAACATTTTGACGTCGCGCACGCTGTTGCCTGTTTGACATGGGCGTTTCTGGTAAAATCTTGCCAATTCTTCTAAATTCTAAATTTTGGCAAATATTCAGAAATATGATTCGGCAATACAATTATGTATCCATGCTTGCCGTAACCATCATACATACAGCCGCTTGGTGGGGGAATCCAACTGCTGTTGCCAACCAGTATACCACCAGACTTGGAAACTGACATACAGTTTCCTATGGCAGCCCATTGCGTCCTTCTAGTCGTCGTCTTTTCGCATTTTAAACATCCGAAATTGGTGCCAATGTTGCCAATTTCGGATGTTTAAGATGCGAAAAGACGCACATTTTCTCGCTGCGATATTGGCTAAATATCGACAATAGCGTCGAAATTATGTGTTTTCGACAATTCGGGTCCGAATGTTCTTCCGTACTTCCCACTTTCGTGTCGCATGTCCGTATTCTTTCAGTGATACTATTGTTCCCCTATCATTGGTGGTCGTTCAACACAAACTGTCTAGTTTTGATAGGCTACTAATGGGGATTCGTAGCTAGTTATTTACCTTCGCAAATCTATTTATAGAGATCCGGTCCTTTGGTTTATTTTAGCGTTTATTTCTTACTGAATATCTTGCAAAAAATAAAGACTGCTAGCAGGGTAGACCCAGATCAGACTGCACATCTGTGCAGTCTGATCTGGGTCTACACTGATTGCAATACAATAAATACGTGTGAAAACATGAATCAGGGGCTCGTTTCACTAAACTTTGTAAGACTAAAATGTTCGTAAGTGCAAATTTAGGATCGTCTGGAAATTTCAATTGATGGATTTACATCTATTGAGCATAGGCTGCATATGCAGCCTATGCTCAATAAATATAAATCCAATAATTGTTTACAAGAAAACATTGTTAATGTGAAATTTACAGACTATTTACGTGATTTTGTACCTTTGTAAATATAGAAATAAAGCTCGATGCAATACCAAGACAATAACATATGACAAGTGTCTCTAGAACACGGATGCTCCACATACCGCTTTGAAACTCGGATTACGTGGTCAAATGATCTAAGTCCGAGTTACAACAAAAAGAAAAATGCGAAATACGAAATTCCGATAAGGGGAGATAATCCATGATCCATGTGAAGCATTACATATTGGAAATCGGAGTGCACGGCTACACTGCATAATTAACCATTTTACCCTTAAGTATGTGGCATTGCCAGTTGCATTCTCATTTCTGGAATATTCCATTAATCAGAGGGAGCTTTTAAGAACATCTGATAAACACTGTAGATCCCGATGACAGCGCTCATCCAGATCTACAGTGTTTGCAAATGTTTGCTTTATCATTTATGTGTGTTTGTTTGTTTATTGGTGCTTAACGGCATATCAACGGCTAAGGTCATTTAAGGCCGGACGAACGGGTTCGATCCCATACTTATAATGCTGCATTGCTGTATTGCGAGGGTGGTGTGTGGGGGGGGGGGGGGGTGCTCCCAAAATCAGAACGGAATATTTCCATTGGAATAAACATATATTCAGCTCTCAAATTAGAACCCGACCTGGTGCAAGGTCCATACCACACCAAAGTCACTTGTCCCCTTCCCCTAAAAGTAATACGGGCGACGCAGTATTTGGCATGAAGTGTCAAATGCTTCACAAGCCCGTTTTATGCTACACGTATATGAAAACTTACCATTCAGTGAAACTAGGTTCAGCATATGATAGTATAGGTTCAGCCTGTTTTATTTTACAAATGATGAGTCTCTGATGTCTCATGAACACGGTTTATGTCTCACGGGACAGTGCGTGGCTAGCTTTAAAGAGGTACGGTTTCGTCTCAGAATTTAAGGTATTTTTCGGGCATTTGTATCGAAAATTTGCGGTGGTTATGACCCCGCTTTGGAATCATTTTTCAGGAAATGGTGTGGTGTTACAAGTGATAGAACAAGTCATAACAAAGCATCTGTGCATCATTGTATTGTTTGACAGAAGAACATGTCCCAAGATAACAACAAGTGACTTAAACCTGCTGCATTGGGTGGGGGGGGGGGGGGGGGGGGGGGGGGGATTCCACAATCATAACCGAATATTTACATCGAAAAAACATAAACATTCAGCACTGAAATTAGAATAACCTGACCTGGTGCTGATCTATACTACACCAAAGTCACTTGCAAACAAGAATGCGAAAGATGTACCTGAGGGCCAAATCAGGTCTCCGGTCGGGACTCCGGAAAGGCTGAATCCCGATTGTTGAGTTACCCATCGTATGCTCGCAACCAACCACCACACTATAGCGTAGAACCAGATCAGAATACACCTGACGTTGTCGTCTGATCTGGATCTACAACTTTCATTATTTCCTACAAATTCAACAATATAACGCTCAAACATGTTCAATGTATTTTGTCACGAGTTTGGGTAGCGTGGGCCGCGACTGATTTAAGGGACCTAGTAAGATGGGAACAACAATTAGGTGTATAACTACATGTATATTTTACTTACATACTATTCATAATGGTTACAATTGCAAGTCAATAATAATCTAGGTCGTGTGGACCTATCCCTTTCTGTATGATGGTATGCTTCTGGGCTGAGGGGGTCTTTGATTGAACTTGAATTATTTACCGACAGGCAGAGACAAGTAGAGACGATGGTTCTTTAACTATGTAGCTAAGGAAATATCTCCTGAGGTTGCAAGAGGGGTATATGGACACTCCATCGCTGATCAGGATCTATACCGGTCTAAGGGAAATAACTCCCTACATCAGACAGCTTTCCAGACTTAAATATGGGAGCTAATGATAAATATGGAACTCACTCCTCCTATCTTAATATTCTCACAGTAAGGGAGGTAACATTCACTTATCTAATATATACCTGTTGATCTAGCAGCCAAATAACTGGCCAGTATAGAATAGTGGTAATCACGGTAGTTGGGATAATAAGGAGGAGGGGTATTAATACAAATACAATATTTCCCCAAAAACCCACACGGACCGACTATGCGCAAATTACACTCATCCTAACAATACCCACCTATATTAGTTAAAGCTAGATGTGACTTAATGTAAGTCAGGTAATATATAATTAAGTATATTTAAAACAACAGACTTCTTAGTGCATACATATGTAAAGTCAGAGAATAGCCTATGTATATAACTGTCATCTGCTCTGCCGTCGCCCAGAATAATCTCATTTGAATGTGCGCGGGTATTTAGGGATATCCTCGGAAAACACGCTGAAATTCCAAAATTAAATCAATATTTAAGTCACTTTCCTGCATTGACACGCTATGCGGATCAAGCACAAAGTTTACAGGTAAACTAATTATTAGAACTAGACCGGATTAGCGACCGCTACTATGTAATGTTATCCAACAGACCTAGTTATATATCATTGATATACCGAGATTTACCGAACTTAGGCGAAACCAAAATTAGGATGTCATTGTGATCACTGTATAGCAGGATATGTTCAATATATATTATATGATAGAATGTTTATATAAGTATTGTTAGTATGTGTCAAACATGGCATAAAGTAAAATATATTTAACCGAAGGCTATTGTATTTATTTTGTTCACCAATCACTATTTTCGACAAAGACAACAGTATTATAAGGTTCATGACACAGGCAATTTAGTCGATATATACACGCATGAAACTAGCGTAGAAGCAGATCAGAATACAACCGACGTTGCAGTCGAATCTGGGTCTACACCACTCAGTATTGTTTACAAAATTAGCAACATAACATTCATGACACGGTAAATGTACTCGAAATAATTATATACGACAAAAACAAGAAACTAGTGTATAGCCAGCATACAATCGTCGTTACAGTGTGGTCCGGGTCTACACCACTCCGTATTGTTTACAAAATCATCAAATTAACGCCCAAGACACGGTAAATATACTCGATATATACAATACTGAAACTAGTAACTTATGTCTGTAACTAATAGCCAAAAGTTCTTCGGCAGCAAATGATAAAACACACATCATTTCTAAAATAATATTTAAATGTAACTACTTTTCATCAATAACATTAAAGTCGCCTTCCTCCCCCAAAAAAACATGTTTAATGACATTCCATCAAATCTTGATTTTCTTGCGAAAAACGAGATTTTCCTAAAAGAATTTAACATGGGGGCTAACTAGATTAAAAAAATGAGGACCGATGTTCAAAATATAACTTATTTTTCTTAGATACACTATTTACAAGCTATCTCGCCAGTTTTCGGAGTCAATTTACAAATGTCTTTGTTTTTTGCCCTCTTCGTCAATCTAGAGCCCCATTTTGTACAATGTAAATTTTCATAGGAAATATTTTTTTCGCAATAAAATCCAATATTTGTTGAAATATACACAATAAAAACAAGCAACTACAGTGGCGTCGTGTACTGCGGAAAGATCACACAAGTAACCGTTGGTCCATCTTGGCCGACCACGATGCTGCCCACTATGTCCACCGTGGTCATCATGGAAACGTGGTGTTTACGCGTCAATCAATTCCGTTCTCGGTCCCACGTATGCCAGCGAGGTCATATCGTGTTTCCACGCGAGCCTATTGACACTGTCGCGGCTCCACACTGTAGTGGCAGCCTTTCTTACCGTGTGGAAGCTCGGGTCGGTCCACGTCCACTGTGGAGCGTGATGCACGACAGCAGTACTGTAGCGTATATTTGATTTGATTTGACATACTGGTGTTCAACGGCCTATCAACAGCTAATGTCATTTAACGCCGGACGAATGGGTTCGATCCTGCATTAAGCCTGCTGCATTGGGTTGGGGGATTCCAAAATCAGAACGGAATATTTACCTCGAAATATATATATATAGTCAGCAGTGAAATTAGAATAATCTGACCTGGTGTCTGATCTATACTACACCAAAGTCACTTGGCCCCTTCCCCTAAAAGTACTAAGATTAGGTATAATCGTATTACTCTGTAAGTGGTATAACCAGATTCACCTCTCACATACGAGAATGCGAAAGACGTACCTGAGGGCCAAATCCGGTCTCCGGTCGGGAATCCGGAAAGGATAAATCCCGATCATTAAGTTACCCATAGCATACTCCCAACCAATCACCACACTATAGCGTAGAACCAGATCAGAATGCACTCGACGCTGTAGTCTGATCTGGATCTACAACTTTCATTATTTCCTACAAATTCAACAATATAAAGATTAGGACGTGTTCAATATATACTATATGATAACATGTTTATATAAGTATTGTTAGTATGTGTCAAACATGGCACAAAGTAAAATATATATAACCGAAGGCTATTGCATTCTACATGTAAAAGCAGGTAAGAATGGACAAGGAAGCGCAGTCTGGTCAGAGTCTGCAGCAATCACTATTTTCGACAAAGTCAATGTTATTATAAGGCTCATGACACAGGCAATTTAGTCGATATATATACACGCATGAAACTAGCGTAAAACCAGATTAGAATACAACCGGCGTTGCAGTCGAATCTGGGTCTACACCGCTCAGTATTGTTATCAAAATCAGCAACGTAACATTCATGACACGGTAAATGTACTCGATAAATGTATACACGACAAAAACAAGAAACTAGTGTATAGCCAGAATACAATCGTCGTTGCAGTGTGATCCGGGTCTACACCACTCGGTATTGTTTACAAAATCATCAAATTAACGCCAAGGACACGGTAAATGTACTCGACATAATTATACACGACACAAACAAGAAACTAGTGTATAGCCAGCATACAATCGTCGTTGCAGTGTGATCCGGGTCTACACCACTCGGTATTGTTTACAAAATCATCAAATTAACGCCCAAGACACAGTAAATGCACTCGATATATACACGACTGAAACTAGTAACTTATGTCTGTTCTACGTTTTGCTGCCGACGAACGTTTGGCTATTACTAATAGCCAAATGTTCTTTGGCAGCACAGTTTTACACACATGAATTCTAAAAATTATCTAAATGTAAGTACTTTTTCATCAACAACGTAAAAGTCAGATTCCCCGCACAAACAATATATTTGATGAAATTCCGTCAAATATTGATTTAATTGTGAAAAATACGATCTTCCTATGGAAATTTAACACGGGGTAAACTAGATTTTAGAAAATGTGACCGATTTTCAAAATCCAACTTGTTTTTCTTAGATACACTATTGCCAAGCTATCACGCCAGTTTACATGGTTTACGGAGTTAATTTCCAAATGTTTTCGTTTTTTTACCGTCCTCGTCACTGTGGAGCCCCATTTTGTACCATGTTAAATTTTCATAGGAAACTCGTTTTTTCATCATAAAATCAATACTTGTTGAAATATACACAATAGAAACAAGTAACTACAGTGGCGTCGAGTACTACTGAAAGATCACACAAGTAATCGTTGGTCCACAGTGGCCGACCACGATGCTGCCCACTATGTCGACCGTGGTCACCACGGAAACGTGGTGTTTCCGCGTCAATCAATTCCGTTCTCGGTCCCACGTATGCCAGCAAGGTCATGTCGTGTTTCCACGCGAGCCTAGGGACACTATCGTGGCTCCACGCTAATTACATGTAGTGGCAGCTTTTCTAACCGTGTGGAGTCACCGGTCGGTTCACGTCCACTGAGGAGCATGTTTCCGCAATGTACGACTGCAATACTGTCGCGTATATTGGATTGAATTTGTATACTGGTGTTTAACGGCCAATCTAAGTTAATTTACGCCCGGACCAACGGGTTCGATCCCACATTAAACCTGCTGCATTGGGGGTGAGGGTCCCAAAATCAGAACGGAATATTTACATCGAAAACATATATATATATATATTCAACACTGAAATTAGAAGGACCTGACCTGGTGCCTGGTCCATATTACACCAAAGTCGCTTGGCCCCTTTCCATAAAAATACTAGTATTAGGTATAATTGTATTACTCGTTAAGTGGTATAACCAGATTTAACTCTCACATACAGGAATGCGAAATTCGTACCTGAGGGCCACATCGGGTCAACGGTCGGGACTCCGGAAATGATGAATCCCGACCGTTATGTTATCCATCGCATACTCCCAACAACCAGCACAATGTAGCATAGAACCCGGTCAGAATACATTCGACGTTGTACATTTTCTGATCTGGATCTATAACTTTCATTATTTCCTACAAATTCAACAATATAACGTTCATGTCATGGTCAATATACATGATATATATACACAACTGCAACAAGTAACTAGTGTAGAAGCAGATAAGAATGGACACGGAAGCGCAGTCTGATCGGAGTCTACACCACTCACTATTTTCGACAAAGTCAACAGTATTATAATTAATCGATATATACACGCATGAAACAAGTAACTAGCGTAGAACCAGATCAGAATATAACTTGCCTTCTGTCTGATCGGAGTATACACCACTCAGTATTGGTAAATGTATTCGACATAAACACGCCTGAAACTAGTAACTACTGTCTGTTCCACGTGTTGCTGTCGACGATCATTTGGTTATTAAACACATTAAATCTAAAAAATATATTTAAATGTAAGTAATTTTTTCATCAATACCAAAAAGGTCACCCTCTCCAATTTTGATTACTTGGTGAATTCTATCAACTATTGATGTTACTGCGAAAAAAAACATGGGGGCAATAGGAGCTGCAGGAGCTGCAGGAATAGTAGCACAAAAATAATAATGAAGAAATGGGCTCCCAAACTTTCTAGATAGTTTGCAAATGATGTAACTAAGAAAACACAAGTTAGATCTTGAAAATGGGTACACAAATTATTTGTTTTAATCTCTTTTAGCCCACATGTTACGTTCCCATATGAAAATTGTTCTTTTCGAAATAAAATCAATATTTGGTGCAATTGCATTTTCGAAGAGTGACTTTTTTGTTGCTTACATTTAAATAATTTTGGGACGTAATGTGTTTAATGGCCAAATGTTCGTCGGCAACAAAACGTGGAACAGACAGTAGTGGATAACCAGATCAGAATACAACCGGCCTTGCAGTCTGGTCTGGGTCTACACCACTCAATATTACCCACACAATCAGCAACATAACGCTCGTAATAAATGTACTCGACCAACATTAATCGACATATATAAGCACACGCATCAAACAAGTAACTAGCGTAGAACCAGATCAGAATACAACCAGCCTTGCAGTCTGATCTAAGTCTACACCACTTTTAATCATCAAATATATGCAGTAGCTAGTTCTATACTAAATAATGCATTTCGGGGAAAATAAATGATTACTCCCTCAAAGTATAATTTGCTAGATAAGTATACTTTGCAATTTTTAATGAAAACGGCTGCAGATCAATTTTATTTGATATTAAAGGTCTATTTTGCATTGTCGTCTATGGCAGACGAGAACATGTTTCATATTTATGGCACGCGGGTACAATATATTTGATTGTGTATGCTGAGAAAGGACTGTCATGTCATCTGCTCCGGAAAACTTCTTAATCGAAGTTCAACTTAAAAAAAAGTCAAGGTCATATTCAGGGCAGCCTGAAAATGTGGCATTTGTACACAAGTATGATGAAAATAATTATTAACGTAATCCTTCGATGGATATAGAAGTTATGGCAAGAATTGAGAAATTCCGTCAAACTTCTCAATCGGACCGACACAATGTTCAAACAATATATGCATCCGGCTCTACAGAGACCGGGGACATAAATAATATACTAAAATGTTGGTAATACTCATATTTAAATGATTAAACCCTTTCAACACCATAGGCCTAAATAGTGGCATTGGCAAACAGTGTAGATCCAAATGCGCCGGCTCGTGACGAGCCGTCACATAAGGATCTGCACTTTTTGTAAGTAATTTTCATATTTTTGAGATCAACAACACCCCTTTTCATAAATGGACTTGTCTAATAATCATTGTGTGATTGACGATTGGATTGGTTGCAAAAGTACCATAACAAAATCCATTCCAGTTACTTAGAGGTGAGAGGGTTAACGACCCGAACACAATCCCTTTACGTGGAAGAGACAGCAACCTGCGCATAATAATATAGTGGGCATTAGAAATCACACTGCATGCATTAGACTCCGGAGTTAGTTCTGACCCAACGTCACCATCACAATGGTATAATTACTATCGTTTGACGTATATTTCTATAGTTGCCTATTTCACTAAAAATTGCAAGTATTCTTATCTTGCTAAGTATACTTTGAGCGAGAAGTTTTCAATTGTGTTTATTTAAGACTCATTATTGCCGATCGGCACAGCCGTGTTGCTTATGAAATAAGTAACCTAGTTTAATAAATATCACATGACATGTAAAGCCTCAGTCATGTGAGATCTTCAATATAAAACGTGTTTGAATGCATCTGTTGTATGCGTCTGATGTAAGCGGCACTGCCAAGGCGTTGTTTTCTTACGATCAAAAATATCGAATATTATGGTTAAATTTGGATAATTTGAAATAAAGTTTAGTGTGTAAACCAACATTAAATGGATATATATCAGTCAGGTAATTATAATATCTGAGTATATCAACATATTGTGGTGAATATGTGTAAAACACAAAACACAATGGAGCCAGCCATTGAAAACCAAAACAAACATGGCGTCCCCCTTGTGTTCCTGCGGGAGCGAGAACTCTTCGGTGAACGAAAACCGACTAGAGCAGAGTGGCTATCACACGTTGAACTCTATCAGGCAATATCAAAAAAGATCGATGCATCCCACATAACAGGTATACATCGTGTAAACGGCATGTGGAGGATATATCTGGACAATCTGGATGACAAAGTGATATTAATGGCTGAAGGGGTGCCCATACGTGGGAAATCGATCCCTGTACTAAACACCAACCCCAATCGTTTCGACAATGAAGTCACAACAAAGGTGCGTGTAAAAATGTCCCACTTTCTGTTGAAGACGGCATATTTACTAGAACACTCACACTGTTGAAACTCGAGGTTATCTCCCTTTACCGTGATAAACTTAGAGTAGATGGGAAACTAACCAACTGTGAAACCGGCGACCGGGTACTCATTGTAAAGTCATCAACACTCACCGGCTCTCTTCCAAACTTCTTGACCTTCGGAAAATTCGTGGGACGTGTGGTCCACTTTGGACAAAATAAGCGTGACACAAACACAATTCCAAAACGCACAAAGTGTCTTGAAGAGGGGCATACGTTCTCCCAATGCACAAATGACTGGATCTGTAAAACCTGCAAACAGGCCGGGCACAAGCAACTGAATTGCATGTTTATAGATGCTGCCGTTGAATCAGATAACGAGACTATATCAACCAAACATACCCAAGAATCTGATCAAGTTGTACACGTTGTATCTCCGAATACACAACCAAATGTAAACAATGACATCTCGGAAATTCCGCCAGCTATAAATAGTACACCGACCCAGAAATCCACTCCGTCGACGCGAGGCACGGGCAAATCGAGCCTGACAAGCGGACAGCGGTCTATTGACCAATATCTTGGCAATGACACCCCAGGTAAAGCGGAGGGCACGACTGTCATGGAGCGATCGCCGCCTACACCAGTGGAGGTTCTTCATGACAAAACCCAGTCACGTCGGAACGCGAAACGGTCTAATAAAGATCGATAGACACAAACTTTCCGAATTGATGTACGTTTCCATCAACGAAAATTATTCTCCCAAACGGACAATGAATATGGATATCGTTTTGGCAATATCACATAGGCCGTTGTTAATTTTAACAATGGAGAACCGCCATATTTGTATGGCAACCTTACGACCCTCTGAGGGCACTCACTAAATATAAACTATATAGTTATTTGTGAACAGCATTTGGAAACAATATACATATTCTATTTCAGAGTAGGGTAGACAAGGTAAAATACTTATGGGGACTGTTGGTGATCATCACTGTCCACACTTTACTCGAACAGACCATTTTATGTTCACATGAAAGCTTTGTGAACACTGACAAACCAGATCAGAGTCAGATGTCGGTTTTCAATGGTCTCGAAAATAATAATACCGCTTTTGGCAGATTATTGTTCATTATAATGTTTTGTTCACATGATAGCTTTGCGAACATTGATGACCCTGATTGGATTGCACACAACCGCAGTCTAATGTCGGTCATCAGTGGTCATACACATCAACATCGTAGTTTAATTTGCCAGGTTATTGTTCATTGGACTACTCGATACAAAAGGAATGTGTTGACATGTATATATTAACAATTTCACTTGATCATTGCTGCAAGGTAAATCCGTATATCACACAGCATATTGTATATCCATGTGATATATCTGCAAACATTGACAACCCAGATCAGACTCACATAAGCGCCGTCTGATGTCGGTCTTCAGTGGTCACGAACATAATAACTACCTCTTTTGTCAGAGTATTGTTTATTAGAATTGTATGTTTACTTGATATCTTTGCGAACATTGACAACCCAGATCAGACTGCACATAGGCGCGGTCTGATGTCGGTCTTCAGTGGTCGCGAACATACTAATACCGTTTTTTTTTCAGATTAGTGTTTATTATAATTGTATGCTTACTTGATATCTTTGCGAAAACTGACAACCCAGATCAGACTGCACATAGTCGCAGTTTGATATCGGTCTTCGGTGGTCACGAACATAATAATACCGCTTTTGTCAGAGTATTGCGTATTAAAAATGTATGTTCACGGATAGCTTTGCAAACATTGATAACATAGAATAATTTGAAAATATCAATTATAATACTTGTGTACAAGGGATGTATATATGTGTGTGCATATAGTTATGTGTATGTATATATATATATGTATATATATATATATATATGATATATATATGTCTATATGTGTGTGTATATATATATATATATATATATATATATATATATATATATATATATTAAATATTTCACTTGGTCATTGCTGCAAGGTAAATTCGTATATCACACATCCTATTGTATGTTCACATGACATATTTGCGAACACCGACAACCCAAATCAGACTGCACATAGGCGCAGTCTGATGTCGGTTTTCGGTAGTAACGAAAATAATTTTACAGTTTTTGTCAGATTATTACTCATTATAATTGTATGTCCACGTGATAGCTTTGCGAACATTGATAACCCAGATCAGACTGCGCTGTCAGATGTCGGTATTCATTGGTCGAGAAAATAATAATACCGCTTTTGACAGATTATTGTTCATTATACTGTATGTTCACGTGCTAGCTTTGCGAACACTGACAACCCAGATCAGACTGCACATACATGTATGCGCAGTATGGTGTCTGTCTTCAGTGGTCGCGAAAATATTAATACTGCTTTTGGCTTATTATTGTTCATTGGAATTGTATGTAAACTCTGACAACCCAGATAGGACTGCACATAAGTGCAGTAAGATTTCGGTCTTCAGTGGTCACGAAAACAATAACACCGCTTTTGGCGTATCATTATTCATAGAATACACGATACAAATGGAAGATAATAATTTATATGTATGAATAATTTGAACATATGCATTATATTACCATACATCTAGACATGTATATATCTAGAATATGTTCTTGCACAACTGCAATTGTATAAATCACTTATTGAATATTATATTACACAGTAATAGCATATGCACATTGCATGATCTTTCAACATCTGAAAGAGACGGCATATATGTGCCGATTCAATACACACGGCATCGCTTACCCGTTCCTTTTAGTGTATTTACATGTACCTGCATGTAGTGATCTTACTTTTCGTTTCACTAAGATCACACGTCATTATGCAGAAACAAGCATGCAAAGGAAGTTATAAACCTATTGTGGGTAACATAATTGTATAAACTCACGGAAGAAAATGTTTTATTGCAGAAACGAAAAATATAAGTACATCACGTGACTTTTCTAGATTGGCAGAAAAGTATTGTATTGCTGTTTACTCAGCTCATAATCATGGTAACAGAAGCGTTATAAAACTCGCATATTCATGGAAAGGCCCCGCCATAGTTTTTTACATATAGTCTCTTTAAATACTCAGGGACTTCGAGACACTGCTAAACGTGCAAGATTATTACAATGGCTTTCACAACAGAAATGTGATATTGAATTGCTTCAGGAGACACATTTCACGCGTAATCTATTTAACCAGATCAATAGTGAATTTAAAGATTGGAATACTTTTCACACATTTGGAGAATCTAACAGTAAAGGATGTTCAATTTTAATAAGAAAATATATTCAATTCACCGTTATATCAGAGCTGTATGACACTAACGGTGGATACATAATATTAAATATAGAAGCACTTGATAACACTTTTACATTATTAAATATATACTCTCCTAATGAAAAGACAACTAGGAATTATTACTTTAAATCGCTAACTAGCATTTTAAGTGATAATGCACAGGGAATTAAAATAGTTGGTGGTGATTTTAACGATACTCTAAATAAAACGGATAAAGTTTTTAAAACGTTTCCGTCAAGAAAAATTAAAATGCCTGTTGAGAACCTCAGTAAATTTATTAAATTTCATAATCTTGCTGACGTTTGGAAAAAGTTCCATAATGACAAATCCCAGTTCACCTGGCGTAGAAAGAGAACAGTATAGAAAAAAAGTAGAATAGATTATTGGTTAATTGATGAAAATTTGATACCGCTAATACACTCAACTGACATTAGACCCGCACTCATTCAGTGTACCGACCATATGGCGATTTCTTTAAAACTTAAGATTCCAAATAATAGAGGACCAGGCTTCTGGAAATTAAATACGTCACATTTGACAGATAGTGATTACATTAACAAAATAAGTAGTGCTATTGATTCTATACTCTCTTTAGATATAGCCAGTTACAGAACAAAATGGGACATATGCAAATACGAAATCCGAGAACAGTCAATAAAATTAGCAAAATCAAAATCGCAAGATCGAAATAACAGACTCCATGACCTGGAAAAAAAACTGCAGAAGTTATATTCCATCACACAATCGGACCACACAGACACAATAAAACTACAAATTAATGTACTGGAAAAGGAAATAGAAGAAATATATAATTTAAAGACATTTGGAGCTCAAATACGTTCTCGAGTACAATTTTTGGAAGAGGGTGAATATAATTCAAAATATTTCCTTAGTCTAGAAAAATCAAGACAGAATAAAAAGTAATTACCTCCTTGTCAGTTAATAATAAACGAGTCAGCTCACCTGAAGATATATTAAACGAAGAAGCAAAATTCTATGAAACTCTTTACACATCAAGTAATACAGAACTGGATCGACACTTTTATATCGACTCAGTTGATTTAGAAAACAAACTTGACGAGACATCTGCAAACAGCTGCGAAGGAATAATAACAATCGAAGAATGCAAAATCGCAATTAATGAAATGAAACTGAATAAAAGCCCTGGACTTGATGGCTTGCCAGTTGAATTTTATTTAAAATTTTGGTATAATATTGGATATACAATTAAATGAAGGATTTCATAAAGGAGAATTGTCTTGTACTCAACAACAAAGTGTCTTATCATTACTATATACAAAAGTAAATCCAGAAAATATTGAAAGCATTCGATACAGTAGAATGGGATTTTATGTTTAATGTGCTTAATAAATTCGGATTTAAAACAACGTTTATACGATGGGTAAATGTGTTATATAGCAATATATCAGCAAGGATCATAAACAACGGCTGGAAATCACAGAGTTTTAATCTATCCCACGGAGTCAGACAAGGGTGTCCCCTGTCTGCACTTTTGTTCATAATTGTAGCTGAAATTTTAGCTATAAAAGTTAGAAATAATGGCAACATAAATGGTATTTCGGTGAAAACGAACACTACGAGTAAACAAATAAAAATCACCCAGTTAGCTGATGATACAACGCTTTTCTTAAAAAATTCAAAAGACGTAGAACATGCCATCAAAACGGTTAATGAATTTGGGAAATTTTCTGGGTTAAAATTAAACAAAGATAAAACGATAGGTCTTTGGGTAGGAAAATCTAAACATAACATGCATACAACCGTTTTCAATATAGCATTCACAAATACCACTGTTAAAGCTCTAGGTGTACACTTCGGTAGCAATAAAGAAGAGTGCGAGCTTCTCAATTGGAATGATAAAATAAAACAATGTGAGCAAATGATTACCTCTTGGAGTAAAAGGAAACTAACATTTTACGTTAAAATATTAGTGATAAAATCGTTACTTTTATCTAAACTGACGTAGCTGATACAAAGTATTTTTTACACCAAAGTCCATTATCAGTAAACTAAACTCACTTGTTTACAAGTTCTTATGGAATGGCAAAACAAGACAAAATTAAACGTTCAATCGTCATAGGGAAACAACTTGAGGGCGGCTTAGAAATGACTGACATTGATACTTACGCAAATAATATGAAATTAAAGGGGATCAAATCATTGAAAATTATTCCAGCATTCTTCCTTAACCAATATGGTAAAAACTTTCTTATATTTAACATGAATCTAGACACATTGAAATCTCTTCCGAACGTACATAATAGCATACCCGGATTCTACAAAACAACTTATTGAAATATATGTCCACCTTCGCATGGCATTGTATACTGAGAAACCGAAGCGCTTCCACGATATTCGAAAGCAAATTATTTGGGGTAACAAATATATTAAACATAAAGGTAAGACTCTAGTTTTTAAACATTGGATAGAAGCAGACTTGATTTTCGTAAATGATATACTTTCTAATACAGGACAAATTGATAATACAAATATACTCTTACGATTGAAAAAGAAACACAACTGGATATCAGAAATCAGCTTAATTACACAGTCAATTCCAAGAACTTGGAAGACTACTGTAATGACCACTGATTCAATTAGAACAAACATTAAAACAAGCCTATCTATGAGTCACATAAATAACAAGCCCTTTGAAAACATAACAAACAAAGACATGTATAATATATTATTGAAAGAAAAAGTTGAAAAACCATATAGTCATAAATTCTGGGAGAATTCCTTTAACCGCAAACTACCATGGAGATCATTTTATTTTGTATTAAACAATATATTAATTGACAGCGTCAAACAATTTAAGTACAAAGCTATTCACAGAATACTTGCAACACATGAGAATCTGTTTACATGGAAAATATCAAATAGTCCAAATTGTAAATACTGTAATGGAAAAGAAACATATGATCATTTTTTCATTACATGTAAATATTTAAATGAATTTTGGACAAAAATATCAGAGGTTTTCAGCAAAATCGGAATCAGCAAATCTTTCCAGTCACTAGAATTTCTAATCATAGGATATAAAGTTCAACTTAAAGAATATGAATTTATGAATATTATACTTAGCCAAATTACATACTGCATTTATAAATCACATTTTTTGATGATAAACTGTTGCAAGGATCGAATATGTTAAAAATGATGTATTACGATTTACTGAGTGTCTCAAAAGTCATGGAGAATCGTTCACAAAAATATGATACATTCAATAAGTTCTTAAATAATTTGAAAGAGTTACTGTAATGATCAACACATACCCTGCCGCATACATGTATATATATCCTATAATAATAACTACTAACATTACCATTAACTATGCTAGCTATAAGTATAGGACACTAAATAATATCCGCCTAGCCCAAACAATCCCGATCGAGATCTGTATTGCTGTTCCTCAGATCGGTAATAACATATACTTGTACATATATTAACTGTTTTCTGTCTGTCAAAACATAGTCTCATATCTGATAGAAGTGACACTTGAGATAATATACACAATCATACTATTGAACAGTCTGATCTGAATCCACACTGTTCATCATATTATTATTGTTGTGTAAACATTTATAACCCAATACTATATGTACATACATAACAATACTATTAAATACTATATATACAGTGTAACCCCTCTCAACCGGACACTCGGAAAAGAAGGGATCTTTAATTTACATGTTTTTTGGCTGTTATGTATCTCTGATTAAAATGAAGTTTCATGACTGCAAAACACTAGAATGTGCCATAAAGCACTATTATATAACATGTCTGATTTAAAGTGGAACATCCCAAGGTGTCCGAGTTTGGAGAGTTTCCACTGAACGTGTACATTTACAACATAAATATCTTTGAAAGAGCATAAGAATACACATATAAAATACCCAATTTTACTTCGAACAGACAGTCTGTCCACAGTTCAATCGGTTATATCTCTGCAAAAACAATAAATCCCGACATTTATTCATCTAAATATGAAACAATCAGAGTGGACTCAGATCCAGAACGCACATCCGTACGATCGAAATCTGAGTCCACACAGCTTGTCATTATAATATTAACTGAATGAGAATATTTTGCAAATTAATATCGATAGCCTTTTGAATTTGAGAATAATTGTATGTATTGTGAGATCCAATAGTGTGAATCCTACCACATCGGACATAACCACGGTCTGATCGGCTCCACACTGTAGGTCGCTGACTTTGTTATACATGTTTGTTATTTATAGATACAAACCTATATATATATATGTATATATTATATATATATGTATATATATAAATAAACGGGTTGTTCACTGACAATTAAAAAAACAACAAAAAAAAAACAATAATATAGCACAAATGTAGCATATTTTTCATATTTTTCCATGAGAACACGTCTTGGTATTTCATTAGAATTGTCTCCAAGGAGACAATTCTGGTGAAATACCAAGACGTGTATTCATTTCGAAGCAAACTATTCAATAATTGCGGTCTGCTGATATGTAAACAGTAGTGTGATTGTATTTTACCCAATTAAAATATTGAAATATCCCCCCCAAAAAAAAAAAAAATCAATAATTGGTGATGTCTAATGACTAAATGACAGCGAACATTGTAGTAATTGAGTCGAGCCATGTGAGTTGTACCTGATATGATGTGCGATTATTCATGAAACATATTTATTAAATTTATTATATTTTCTGTAAAAGACGTCGAAAGTTTACGTCAATACGAGAGCAAATACCGATATAGAATTAATTTACGGAAAATGTTCCAGTTTTTGTACAAATAGTTTTCATGAAAAAAAATCGCACATCTTAAGCGCAAAATCACATGGCTTGTCTCATGCTGCATGTATTTTCCGATCAAATTGCATCCAAACACCAAACAGCAACCCTGGTCATAAATATATGTGGCTGTGGCTGGAGAAATGGGGCTTATGGAATCTGCGACCAGTGTACATCCAGATCAGCCTGTGCATCCGCACAGTCTGATCAGTATCTGCACTGTTCGCCATTCCATCAGTGAAACACCCGTCTTGCTTCTAACACGCGATATAGATCGTTATCAGGCTAGAGGAGTGAGCTATTTGATCAGTCGCTACACTGGTCACAAATCCCTTAAGCGCTATTTCTCTAGTCATAGCCACATATCAGTTAACTCTAGTAACCGATACAATCATATAAGCTTCACTACACGTAAGCATGATGTAACAATAGTTTCCCAATATGCCTCTTTTTCACCACCAGATTACTCTCTAAGTTTCACATTATCCCATGCAAACACCATGCACTCACACAACTACATGTATAGAGAATAGTAGGTTAGTGCCGTGAATGGGAAAATATATCTGGCAAGGCTTTGAAAACAGAGCCTCGCCCATCCATTTTCCGTGCCGCGCCAGATATTTTTCCCCATTCACGGCACTAACCTACTACTCTATTTATCCCGTCAACATTGTCAAACAACATTTAAATCAACTTAATTTAGTTAATTTAGGCTTCAAACGCGAGATAAGTTATAACCGAATTGCATCAACCACTCCTTTGCACTCTCAACATAGTTCGATACATTATGGTTGTAATACTCCCTTAATGAACGGCCATGACAGTAAATTGGGCAATACTTGTTTTAGCCTTTAGGTACTTTACTCATCGAAATGTTTACAAAATAATCGTATCATGTTACAACGATTTTGTTTCTATTACTTTCATCGTTCATGGATGATGGAAACAAAAACAAAACAAGATGGCGGCTTTGTAAATTAATCCTATTTAGAATGCTGACCAGGTGAATCAATGCATCCATAATTAACCAGTACAATATGTATACTTCAGGTGGGTTTAACAGATGAATGTTCTGTTGATACTTTATATTTTGTCAACGACAATGTGAAATTACAGCTTCTTGTCAACGAAATATACTGTCAAAATTCACCAGACCCATCCATTTTCATTCGGAGCAGGTTCCGCAACGATTGCGAGCTGTCCAGAATAATAATCAACACGACAAACAACTATTTTATTTGTTTATTTCTTTACCTGACTGGAATCACTGGGAGCAGCCATTTTTATTTACTGACGTACTTATAATTATGACGTCAGTCATGTCTGAATGACGCACGGAATGGGGAAGAGAGCGAAACAATTGGAAATTGAGGGTCGTAATGGAAATGGCTTTGGCATCCAGAAAATGGCATGAACTTAATTTTAACAATTTTATTTTCCGGCGATGACGTTTTTATTTGCGAAACTTAACCCGCACGTACAATGTGAACAATCCCATTTTCACCAGTCTGACCAATCAGGCACTGGCCAACACTGTGGTTTGGACATTTCTTTGCAACCGCGTATGAATTGTGATTATGTCGTATTGAGAGGATATCAAATATGTTTCACGGCACCGTGTTTCACGGCACATAGGCACTGCGTTGACGGGATAAATATACATACACGTTATTACTATATGCTTCAATTTCCTACGTCGAGTTATGAATGTATTTATGACGTCGTTATGACGTTATGCGTTAACGTGTAATAACATAAGATTTAAAGAAACACATGCGACGTCATTATGGCATTACGTGTATGCTTCAGCGTGTATTAAGATAATATTTAAAGAAACACATGTGACGATTATATTACGTTATGCGCCTGTATTACGTTAGGTGTAAACAGTATTACAGTATGCGTCATGGCGAACAGTGCAGCCCCTGATCTGCCTGCGCAGAGGCGCAGGTTGATCTGGGGCTACATTGGTCGCATATGCCACAAGTCCAATGTCTCCAGTCACAACCACACATAGCAATTCTGAATACATCGCCAGCAGGCAGCAACAGTACATGTCGGCTTAGTTAATCATCGTCTAAGAAGTTGAATGTAGCTGACGTGCTCTCGCCGGTTTGAACAACAATTGCGTTGACTTGTAATTCCGTGTCACCAAACACCATGTGGGCCTCGGCTTTCCTTCCCATTCCTGTGCCAGGTATGTCCACTTTTAGAGTTCCGATATGACGACAACCAGGATCATCAACATACTCGGGGCTATGACGGTTAGATGCAAACAGTCGAAATGGCATTACAGACTGATCTTTCTTCGCGACCGCATAGCGTTTGATTAATTGCGGTTGTCCGTATTTCACAGATTCGCCAATGTGAACATGAACACCAAATTTATTGCAACACATCTCATTGCCGTCATCGTTAACGTACCTGCGTTCTGTCGGATGCTTTCCGCTTACGAATAGAGAAGATATTTCGATACCATAGGTGTACTTGCATTTTCGCTCCACAATAGCACCGGTGTCGTGCCCAAAGATAACAGCGCCCTTAACAACAACCATCCCAGCTTCCGCCGGTATCACTACGCGTTTGTTCCCAAAGTTGCCCTTGATGTACTTCTGCAGCACCAGCGACTCGGAGAACCCACCGGCCATCAAAATAACGTGAACCCCTTTCAATTCCGGTTTGTCGAATAGTAACTTCAGGTGTTCGACAATACTCATACATGGCTTCTTGAAGATGTCGTTGACAATTTCGGGATGACATCGGAGCTTGTCGGCAACCCACGTCACCTGTCCTTTGTACTTGGTACTTTCTATAGCGGACTGTACATCTTTTTTATACATGTCACGGAGCGACCCTGGAACCTTAAACGTCACGGTCCCCGTCTGTGTGGACGTAAAGGACCTCTTCTTCACCTCGAATTCTCGTAAAATATCAATATAATCATACGTTTCTCTTTTGATAAACTTCTGCATGACGTCATTCCCGACGATTTCCGTCAGGAAGTCCACAAACGCGTTATCCACATACGTTCCTCCCCATCGACCTCCACTTGCCTTGTAAATCTCTGCTAACTTTCGGTCTCCTTTAACTTCATGTACTGTTATGTCAACAGTTCCACCTGTAACATAAATGTGTAACAACAGACCCTGATCAAATAGCACACTCCGTTCGCTTGATAACGATCTATGTTATGTGTTATAAGCATGACGGGTGTTTCATTTAGGGGATAACCATGCTTTGTTTTTCGATTTCGATTTCGATTTCCGCTGACGTGTCTCCGTAAAACTGATTCACAGACCATAAAACCTCTCACATACCGCTTCAAATCGAAAAACACAGCATGGCTATCCCCATTCTAATGCTCCTAGTGTGCTCCCCACTTTCTGCAACGTCGTAGCATATCACGAACAGTGCTATTTTCAATACTTCTGTATTTTGGGCGGGTAGGGTAATATTTTTGTTTGTGAATTTGCTGAAGGGCCACCACACTGAAGTCACGTTTGTCAGTCGTTGGTCGATTCTCTTTTCCGCTTTGGGTTTTACAGGTCTATATGGCAGAATGGATAACCGAAAATGTACCGAAATTAATTTGGAAATATTTGCATTCCGCGCCACTGGCCATTGTTTACAAAAGCGCGTAGGGTTACATAAATCTGTCAAGTTGTAAAACACAGACTGGTAAAACGGAGATTTTATATGCTGTTGTTTTTCATATTTTATAGGCTGTGATTTCAACTGACCAATCGATGTTTGCTTTCTATTTTCGGTGCATTAGAATGATCATTTCCTTGACGAACACAGGTTTGCATAATTAACATCATACAATACATGTAATAGTTAGTTACTTGCATGCATAGCATGTTTGGTTGTAGTCGAACAGAGAAATAACAGTGTCTTATTACACTCTTGTGAGTTATTTGCATGGGTTTCGCTGTGAGAGAAAACCCGTAATCAACTCCTTACAACTAATACACCGTGAAGAGAACACCCGTAATTGAGCGCCTGTTTTCTTGGAAACCACGAGATACCATGCAAAATGTTTACTTTTTATTACGGTCAAAATAAAGTTATTTGAAAACTTGGAAAGGGTTTCGACTAATCTAGAATATTAATGTGATTGAACATATTCCAAACATGCAGTCAAATATATCTGGTTCATACAAACAGCTCAGTAATTTGGATTTCAAAAAATTTACATGATGTCACATTTGACGTCACACAACGTAACGTCAAAACGCGGGAAACCTCGTAATTGTGTAACTATTCATGCGCACATCACCATTCATTGTTTTTAATCTAAAAAATAGACTAAATGTGCATATATATCCGCAGTGGAAGTGTAATAAATAGGATATTCCATCGTGCATGTTTGAATAGCGGAACTAATACACTCGTGGCCGTCGGCGTCCGTGCATGCAACTCGTTCGCTACGCTCACTCGTTACTTACGCGGAAGCCGACGCACACTCGTGTATTGATTTCCGCTATTCAAAATACACGATGGAATATTCTCTATATAGTTGTTAGTCCGACATAATAAACTGAATGTCAATACGAAAATATGGCAATGGCTTGATTGGTTTCAAGCTTCCTCTCCACAAGTGTTATAGAAAATATTATAAACATGCAGTTGTCACAGACAGACAATGTAAAGGCTTACCCATAGACCACACATTTTATACAGAAATAGTAACTGCCCTTCTCTATTCCTTGCTGGAGTGAGGAATGATACGTTGAATTGTTCATCTTAGAATAGGTCCAGATACAACTTGCTTGTCATATGATGTAATTGTTAGGGGATTGTGTTATGGGATATATCTTGGTTGTGGAAAAGGCACATGACATGACAAAGTGGTTATACCACCAAATAAATTCACATGTCATTAATTTATTTCGATATTCCTAAATATAATTTTATGAAATAAGACTCCCAATTCATATAGACTTATTTGTTATACGTACGAAGTAATGTGTCCGACGTACATAAACAAATTGCCAAGCAAATTATTTCTCAAAATGCGTCAAACATCATGCCAATTTCGAGTTATATGATTATAATGTAGATATTAGAATTTCCGTCACAAGGACATATATTATGGTTACACAATATAGATGACTGTTATATTTAGGTAATCCAGATGAAAGTCATGTTGGCATGTGTGCAACAATATGTTTGTTTTATAGAATATGCATACATTAATGGTCATATGAATTTACTTCAATCCGTAAACATAATAATATCAGTTTACATAATCTTCAAATCAAAAGATTTAAAAGTCAACTATATATATTTGAGCATAACAAATACATTTTAAGTTGTATGCAGGCGACTGGTATTTCATTCAAATCACAGGCTAACGTCGCGGACCCAGGACCCCCCCCCCCCTCTCTCTCTCTCTCTCTCTCTCTCTCTCTCTCTCTCTCTCTCTCTCTCTCTCTCTCTCTCACGTTATGCAATAGTTTCCCAATTTTTTTCAGTTGTCTGAAACAGTTTTGTATTGATATACTTGACATACTTATGCCATTTTTTGTCGATTATTATAATATATGTTTAGGGGTGAGAGGGGGTTGGGGGTCCTGGGTCGGCGACGTTAGCATGTGATTCAAATGGAATTACGACACAAACCTATACTTTAATATCAATATGCCAGAGCAGCATATTTTGGTCATGCAATCAATTGGGTAGATGATCTACCATTAAACATCAACTGATGAATTGTGTGAATTGTATATTATAATATAGGAGCATGATTGGAGGTATAAAACTTAGCTTGGTGTCATTTGAATGTACTACTTGAAACAATTCAAGGTCATGCATACACGTTTGAAGACAAAGTACATATTGACTTGTTAAGGAATTAGGTTATAGAAAGATACACTTGGCTTTAATCATAATTGCTTCATAAGAGTGATGCGATATTTGAATATAAGATGTGAATATTCTCTTGTTACTGTATACTATATGGTACATTGAGTTGCCATCTATGTCATCTTTGTATGTACAAGCCATCGTACAGTTTCACCTCTTCGGCCGTTTGACACATACAGCACATACTATGACAGTAAAAGTAATCAAATGTGGTGCAATACATCGTATACATATGTATTTATGTAAACAGCGTGCTATAAATATAAAACTACGCAAACTACGAGATAACTTAGCATTTCTCCCATAAATCTCCAAAGAAATGTCCATGTGACTATAAACGTTTCTATCTGATGCACATTTTAGTGTTAGAGTACACGTTACCCATAGGAAAAGCCATATCTACCCCATAATAGGCGAATAAGACACCAGTGACAATACACTCAGGTAACTGCTTACATGTAAATGTCATTGGATTTGATACCGTATATATGGTAATACATGTTTATATTGACATCACTCTGTATTTATCTGACTGTTACAAAGCCATTACTGTTTATGTTTATGGTATGCTAATATCGTATTATTTTTATTTCTTAGTTGATTAGAGCCCGACAGATGGTCAATGTTTTCCTTCGGTTAAGACGTTTGTCGGAGTTTCTCAAATCTGTCATGACTTCTACATGTATATCCCTTGACTGATTACTTTTTGTTCAATATACCATACTTTTACACAAATGTCACACAGACGTGCTAGCCTTAATAAGACATTGACCGTATGACTTTCACACGTTTGCTTACATTCTTAGATGTTTCAATTAAGAAGTTCGCCGGAGGTTCAAAATTCTGTCATATGTTCTATATCCCTTGAAGGATATGTCAGTACATTGTACATGTGCAGTGGCGGATCAAGGATTTCGCCGAAGGGGATGAGTGGGATGTGATCAGTTGAGATTCGAACGACGGTGCATGGCGGGAAAGTGGTATAGGGGTGGGGGAGGGTCTAGTAGCATGTTCCCACCAGAACAAATTGATCGTAGTCATTTCCTGCATTCTGCTGCATTTTGTTATTCATTTCAATAAACATATTATAATAGTATATATATATTAAAATGACATGAATTGAATGGCTGTTATAGCTTATATGTGGCAGAATATCATTGCGCGGCCGAACGAATGGCATATATCCACATAATAACCAAATTAGTTAATGATTTAGAATGAACTGTTTTATAAGGTGAAACGCAGTTCCTGCGCTGACCAATACATGTATGGACTAACAAGACGTCAATATGGAAATATATTGTCAATTTGCATTTCATTGTGTTTCAATGGGAAATAAAAGTACGTATATAATATACGATAAGGTAAGACATTAGCCCAGTCCTGAGTTATTGTGTCATGTTTCATGGCAGTTTCAAACAGTAACTCCGTCCGTAAATCTGCTACGGACAATACGGGAGTAAATTGGGGGTTACTGGTCGCAAACAGTCACATTGGTGATAATTAGTGATTTTGAAAACCTTGCGAATTATTCATAAGTGGCATACATGCAGGTAGCTGACATATTTTAAGAAAATGTGTCTGCTTTGAAAGGCTTAGAGACAAAAGGCGCGTTGCACGTTATGGCAATATCTTCTGAATGAGCTGAACCGTGATCTCATAAAATCTGCTTTATTTGACAGTGCTTGCTTCTTTTTTACAGTAACCAGTGGTCGGCTTCTCAAATGCAAAAACGTACACAAATGTCACACACACATAATGTCCGTAATGTCACATGTGGAGGTTCATAACTTTGTTTAAACATTTTTTTTCGGTTAAGAGTTTCCCCAATCTGGGGACATTCGTCTGCCAACAGGCCATATTTTCGTGTTATCATAATGTTTTTATTATTCCATTCGATTTTGATGACATAAGCCCACAGACCATAAAAAAGTACGTCGTTCCAATTGATATTTACACATATGTGTGTATTGTCGGACTGTTCCTGTTCAGTGCTACAAAATTAATCTAAAATCACATTTCATGTAAACACTACCGATCGCGTCACCGCACCGCACTATTTTCGCTTACCTCCAGCGTCCATCACCATGTATTTAGAGCCTCTAGTACCGGACATTTGTTCATTCGGCAGATACCTACAGAACAGCGACGCTGCCTCCGGCTCGAGGGCGATAATCAACCTGTCGTTGTCAATTCCGGACTGCAACAATAAAACAATAATTTAAATGGGAGATCTTACAATGTACCTGAGTGAGTTTTAGTTAATACTCACTGTTCGAAGGTAATACTAGTTAATATTGGATATGCATTTCCAAGATATTAAGTAAAATGATTTCTGATGTGTACAACTAAAATTTTCGTAAGTGCAAATTTAGAATCGTCAGGAAATTTCAAGTGATGGCTTTATATGTAAATGTAAATTCAATCATTGTTTACAAGAAATCAATGCTAATGTGAAATTTGCAGACTATCTTAATTTTGCACTTACGTACATTTTAGTCGTACGAAGTTTAGTGAAACGCCCCCCTGATGTGCAGACATTTGAAACTGAATACGGGTTGATCAATGAGAAATAGCAACGACAATCATGGATTGATAGAATATACCTTCCTGACGAGGAATCCGGTATCGGTCAATCAAATCATATCAAATCAAATCTTTTTGTGTAATGTAATGCACAAAGGTCACATGAGCTCAAAACATATTTTGTGTACATAAAATGTCCAATCTTTCATGATGTTATTGTCAAATATTCGTTCGTTGGACTTATATGAAATTAACTGCCAGTTATCATCATGTTGTTGTAAATATGTTCTTATTTGATAAGTATTTGCAATTGTATAGCAGTGTGTACACACTAATACAGTATGTATTCGTCTGTCATCTGTTAAGACTGCAATGTATAATTTGATCTGTAACATGTGGTACAGTTTTAGTTGCATGTTGGACGATTTTCACTTTGGAGACGGTGCAATATTGACTTACGTAGACCTGTAAATCTTACCTGACTAGCACATTCCCTCATGAATTGTTTGGCCGAGTCATCCCAAATGGCAGGAACAGTCAGCACCCATTTTATGTCTCTTTCCTCCGTGTCTGGATTTCGGTCGCGGCACGTCTTCAACAGATGATCTTTAAGATAGCCGATTGATGCAGAAAATACTTTCATTGCCGGCAGTGTCTTACCCACGATGTCTTTAAGTGTAAAAGATCTTTTTAGTTTCTGAAAATAAGAAATGTAAGATATTATAGAGGCACGTAGATATATGATGCACGTCCGTAATGTAATAGTTCATACCGTGCATTAATGATTATACAAATACCATGTAAATGGTAAATAACAAGTGAATGAAGAACAATGTATACAGATACACAATGTTATATAATGTATCACCATAAAATGCAGATGTATTCCTAACACAAAACATAAATGTGTTCACCTATATACGATATACCTTAAGAGAACACAACTTAAATTGTGTCTGTCTCGAATTTATTATTCAAGTCATTATTAACAATTTTTTTTAAATTATGTCATGTTGACGTCAGACGTTATGCATAATGCCACGTCATACATGTACCAATTCTAGTGTATGTGTGACCCATAAAGGGAAGTGAACCAGTTTAGTTAAAATGTTGAAATGTGAGGGAATACGTTTTCTGAATCTGAATTATTTTCTCAATTCAAAAGTTTAAGTAGTGTGTGATATGACTGCAAATATTGCATTAATTAATTTATTCAAATTCATGCCTAACGGAAAACACTAAAACTGGACGCCCACATCCCAGGTTGTAATATCGGGAGAAATATTGTTTTAGTCCATTATTTAGATGTGACATTTTCGGGTAAAATACATGTATACATTAATTTACCATTACTGGATGTGTTAATTGGCATTATTATACTTTGAAACGTGAATTGACACTATTGATATCAGAGACGATAATCGTGGCCCCTTTAAAAGGTTAATGGAAACAACTATATATTCTCTCTATTTATTTTGTGCACTGTGCACTGATCATACTTTATAATATGTCGATAAAACTATTTTTTCAGGTGACGCATTTAATTGATATAAATAATTTTCGCTACGCTCACTCGTTGCTTACGCGGAAGCCGACGCACACTCGTGTATTATTTCCGCTATTAAAAATGTACGATGGAATATCCTCTATATACTACCATGGTATGGAGGACGGAAGATGGAGTGAATTATAACGTTAATGTATGGGTGCTGCATTACGTTCGAAGCGCGGTACGCCTGCCGTACCGTCATTGTCCGAGTGGTCAGTTTTGTTTACATAGGGATTACCTAGTGATCAGTTTTCTTTTCACATCGTAGTATAGGTGCATATGCGGGTACGACACCCGTTTCATATAGTTACCGCGTTGTAACGGAGTTTCATGTCCGTCCGTGCGCGCAGCGTATGTTTCAAGACGATTCATGCGTCCGTCCGTTCGTATACATGTAGCTCCGAATCAGATTGCGCTGTAATCCGTATATAATTTACGCCGAGTACGTCTGTCCATCCCTCCTTCTGATAATTATATAAGTTATTAGTGAATACTGGTGGCGAACAGCATACAAGAGGCACGCACTGAACATCGCGAATGGGAATAACCTGTGATTGAGATTGCGCTTTCCCTGTCGATAAGGTGCAGATACTGTATCACAACCACTTACAGCTGGGTCTCGTACAGGGTCACTGGGTCACTACGTCAAAGCATAGTATATATTGTCACCGAAGAAACCGCTGGTGCAACAAGCATAGCCAGTAAGTCAGTGTCAGTTCCAACAACCACAAATACCTTCTCGGCATCGACATCATCAACTAGTATCATCAACCAGTGTTACGGTTGTTGAAACTATTAGGAATTATGCTTCTGCCTCTGCATTTTTCACTCATATGCCAGCAGTTCTTGGATCAGCAAGTCAATAGATCGCCGTTTATTGTTGCCATTTGCCAAGAAAGCAACTTGTGCAGTCGTGATTTTAATGTTTACGTTAAATATGATGGAACGTGATGTTACCTTGCTGACCCTTCTGTTCTGCCCATGGCTTTGATTGAGGTGACAGCATGGCTATCAAATACCACAACCGTCCCAACACGAAAAAGCTTTAGGGTGTATGCGATATGTGATAGGAACACGTCATGTTAGGTAGATAACTGTGACCATATAACTGTCTGTAGTAGGTGCCCACCGTCCACAACAAATATTGCATTGTCTGGGATAGTTGGTTGTTATGTAATGAATAACTTCAACAATATACCCAGTGTACTTTCCATGGGCTTTCGCATTAGGCCATCAAGGAATGGACGGGGGTTGCGGAGACAGTTCGTAATGTTTCCATTTCAGCACTGTCATTGAGAACACAAGTGATTATGTTAAACAACAGAGTTGGGCTAACTACCGTATCATATCTTCGGACTTTGACAGTCTTGTGCATACCACTGATGGTTTTCATCTTATCTTTTATGCTCGTCATTTTGGCAGTGGCGACGGTACCAACGTCAACTGCTTGGCCACAATTCACTAACGAATCGGCCGCTAGTCCAGTGGATAGAGATACGACTCGAGATGGTTCATATTCACAGACTGGTGAATGTGTTTGCAGCCATTCTACAAAGAGACCAATATCTTTGATATCTCGTAAGTGGGCGCTTACCCTCAGGTCTTTGTACTGAAGCAAATTCCTCCAGTGAGCTACACATATGCAATATGCATACACCCACTTTGTCAACGTACTGTCTGTGATGCCCCTACCATTAAACATTCGCATCAGAACCTGTTATTACTAACGCATTGTAATGAACGGGGACCTGGCTACTTTAAAATAAATAATAGTCTGCTATTAAAACCGGATTACCAACAACTAATTAGAGATAATATAACAGCTATTGCCGATATTAACAATGACGCAAATCCTAACACATTGTGGGAAATTATAAAAGGAACGATAAGAAATGAAACAATAAAATTTGCATCGAAAGAAAATAAAATAAATTTAAAGTTAGAAAGAAAACTCATAGAAGAAATAGATCAACTGGAAACAGAATACGCAAACAATATATCGGACACCACTTTATTAAAATTACAATCTAAAAAACAAAGTCTAGAGGACATCCATGAAAAGAAAGTAAGAGGAAGTATCATACGATCAAAAGCAGAATATATAGAGGGTAATGAAAAAAATACAAAATATTTTGCAAATTTAGAAAGGAAACGAGCAGAGAACAAAACTATAGTCCGATTAAATGTAAATGGAAAAAATGTCACGAAAAATGAAGATATATTACACGAGCAAAACGAATACTATAAAAAGCTATATAGCAAAAAAGATGTTCAGAATAGTAATCACAATTTTTTTACAAACAACGATCAGAATAAATTATCTGAAGAAAAGCAAACAGCTATGCGAAGGTAATCTTTCCGAATATGAATGTAGCACTGCTCTAAAAGAAATGAATAATAATAAAAGCCCAGGCTCCGATGGACTAACAGTAGAATTTTTTAAAATATTCTGGAATGATATAAAAAAGTATTATATAGAATCTTTCAACTATTCATTAACAAACGGGTCGCTAAGCGAAATGCAAAAACAAGGAATAATAACATTACTACCGAAAAAGGGCGACTTATCAAAATTAACAAATTGGAGACCCATATCATTGCTTAATGTAGATTATAAAATAGCATCTAAGACGATTGCAAATAGAATTAAAAAAGTTCTACCATCAATAATAGATTATTAACAAACTGGATTTCTTAAGGGAAGATATATTGGCGAAAACATTAGAACTCTTTACGAAGCAATTGATCATCTTAACGAAAATGATGCCCCAGGTCTCTTTTTTTTCGCAGACTTCGAAAAAGCATTTGATACTGTTGAACATACATACCTTTTGAAAACATTGGACTATTTTAATTTTGGTAATGATATACTTAATTGGATCAAACTATTTTACTCTGATGCAAAAAGTTGTGTAACAAATAACGGATACTTATCAGAATTATTTTCAATACAAAGAGGTGTGCGTCAGGGCTGTCCGTTATCACCGTATCTTTTTATTATGGCCATTGAAATATTATTCACAATCTATCATAAATGAAGCAGATATAACCGGAGTCAAAATGTATGATGTAGAACTAAAGAACACAATGTTTGCTGACGATGCAACCTTTATGACAGACGGCTCTCAAAAATCCTTCGAAAAGTTAATATACATAATAGACGAATTCAGTATGATTTCTGGCCTAAAACTTAACATTAAAAAATCAACAGTAATGAGAATAGGTGCTCTTAAACATACAGAAACCACATTTTGCCCCAACAAACAATTTACTTGGACCTCACACAGCGCGAAAACATTAGGCATCACATTCCTAAATGATAATATTAATACCCATGACCATAATTTTTTTACAAAAATCTTAGAATTTGAACAGTGCCTAGACAAATGGAAACACAGAAAGCTCAGCTTACTCGGAAAAATCACGGTAATAAAAACATTTGCTGCCCCAAAATTAATATACCCATTGACAGTTTTACATGATCCACCAGAACATATGATAAAACGTGTAAGAACCAAGTTATTTCAATTTTTATGGGATAACAAGCCTGATAAAGTAAAAAGAAATACAATTATTCAAGCTTACGAAAAAGGGGGACTAAAAATGTTAGACATCGATAGTTTTATTACTTCAATAAGAGCTTCATGGTAAAAAGAATATGCGATACTACTAACATAGGGAAATGGAAAGCAATTTACGAAAAAATACTTGAAAAATATGGCGGGACTTTTATTTTCGAATGTAACTTGAAACCGGAAGACATACAAAACATAGTGAAAAATAAATTCCTGAACAATGTTTTGAAATCTTGGGCAAGTATAAACTATTCTTCTCAAACAGATACAGTATCAAAAGAAATAATTTGGAACAACTCTAATATAAAACATCAAAATAAAACTTTGTTTCATAGACACTGGTTTGATAAGGGTATCAAGTACATCGAACAATTATACGATTATAGAACAAAAACTTTTCTGACATTCGGTGATATTGTAGAGTTATTCAGCATAAGAAATGATGATTTTATGAAATATCAATGTATATTAAATAGTATAAATCTAATATGGAAAGAAACAATAAAAAACAGAACAAATAAACATAATACAACTGTCTGAAACACTGAAATCAAGGGTACAAAAAAGCAAATACGTTAATAAATTACTTTATACAATACAAACAGAAAAAAAAATCACTGAAGAAAAAAAGTCTGAAAAAAAATGGATAGCTGAATTTCCGGAAGCCAACTTAAACTGGAAACATATTTACATGTCAACCTTTAATTGTACTATAGATTCCACATTGCGGAATTTTCAATATAAATACCTTATGCGAATGAATTGGAACAAATAAATTACTCTTTCGATGTAACCTAATTAATAGTAGTTTATGCGATTTTTGCTCTATGTATGTAGAAACTATAAAACATTTGTTTTGGGAATGTACTCATGTACAACATATGTGGTCACAGTTACGTACCTATTTGAATGAAAAAGGTTTTACTTACGCTGTAAATTTCCAAAGTATTTCTTTGGGAATAGATGAAAGTACACACAAGGCACAACAATTTAATTTTATACTCATATTAGCCAAATACTTTATTGTTAAATGTAAATATGAAAACCGGGAAATTGCTTTCGAACCGTTTATAAACTACTTAAAATATAGGATAAATTTAGAAGAGTTAATAGCTACTAAAAAAGACAAACTTGAGCAACACAACATTAAATGGGATGTTTTTCAAACATAGGTATGTTTTTTTGGGCATAGTAGGGAAGGTTCAATCACACTAAAAAAAAGACCACACAAAAGTAAACGAATATATATATCAAAAAAAAAAAACTCAATTCAAGCGGATGTGAACAAAAGGGGACATATTTTATATTTTTCGATACTCTTCCTTCTTCCTGATTGTACTTTACCATCTATGTTTTTCTATATTCTTTTTGTCTTCTCTTTCTCTAAAAACTTATTTTCAAGTACAATGAGTGCATGTGCAATCATTTCATAGCGACTTTAGTCACAGTGTGTTAGTTAATAATACATGTGTTGTATTGTATGTACATGTTTGTATTTAAAAATAATAAAAAATATTAATTAAAAAAAAAAAAAGAACCTGTTATATAGTGTGATCAGAGAAGTTGCCACTCCAGTACTCATCAGCACGATGGATAGTGAAATATCTCGTTTCCGTGAATTGGGCATATTCAACTGCACGTTTCCAATGACCCCTTCTGCTGTATAAAATAATAGCGCAGACTTGGCATAGTGAAAATTTATCAGCATGAAAGAATGGAATCATTTGTTCCAATTTTCCACTCTCTCTGCACGTACGAAAAAACGAAGGAGGGCGACTTGGTCTAGGTACTGGAGCCACACTTTTTCCAGTTTTCTTTTCTTTTGCAACTGTTACCAGGAGTTGTGATATGATGCCATTTAATAGCTTTACACATTCGTCATCGGTCTTGACCCTAGCCTTGAGACCTTGTAAAATCATATTATATGGTGTTTTCAAATGGTCCTTATCAATATCCTCCAGACAACTTGGTGTGTTATGTAATTGCACACAGATAAGGGACGCTGACGTCAGCATGTGAGCTCGATGTGCTCGCGAGTATGTACAACAGATCCTTTCACATAATGCCGTTTCCCATAGATCTGCAAGTCCACTATCGGTCATGGTATATATCCAATGCTACCTAGATAATACATGAGTAGATGGAAGCCACCAAGTCGAACAATGACTTTCGTTAGATCATGTGTTGCAGTCATTATTTCTACCGCCTTTATGTACAAATGACGGTGACTGGACATATGCCGAGACCATGTTTCTGAAACCGTTATTGGGCAAATGATAATGCTGTATAAATTGTACTCAGATTACCCGGGTCCAAATTGATGAAGGGAAGTACTTCACTTCTAGTTGATCAAATATTTCCTTTTGATGTGATAATTTCATGAAGCCACTCCATTTTCGACAGGAGGAAAACTTCAAGCACATAACCAGCAACACAGCAACACAACAGTGTGTCTAAAGCATTGGCAGAGATGACATATGTATGTCCCTTTTTAGGTGCTTTGATTGGTTCGATAATAACATACTTTAGACCAAGAAAAGCAGGCTTGCTATATGTTTTTATGGGAACTTTTCTACAGGCACCGACCATTTCCATCGGTGTTACATTAACTGTGCGTTTTACAGGCGTTTCATCAACAGTACACGGTGGTGTGACACAAGCGATACCTCCCAAACTTTGTAGCACTCAACAACTTCCCGGATTACTGATGCGCATCTTTTATCTCCAGACTTGATTTATCATATTTGGCGTTGCAGTGTTTTATTTCTATAAATTGTTGGTGTTGATTCATATGTGTTTCTAATAGGCATTTAAAAATTAAACACTGAACACTAAACATCTACATTTTAATGCTACTCGCTTTGGTGCGATTCGGGATACATTTTGGCGGCCATCCTGAATTGTAAGTATAAATAGTATCTATATATAGTGTGTGTTTGTTACATCTATATACTTATGTATGTTTTGATTGTTTATATATATATATTTATCATAGCTAACTACGATGATATAAGCAAAAAATGTCGGCCATTTTGGACGCCATCCTGAATTGCCAAGTTGGCACAAGGTTGATTTATGGGGACTTTTTATGATAATGTAGACATGATTCTGAACATATTCTGAAATGTTCAGCTTGTTATATTTTTTTTACCTTAAACCCTATTACTCCTGGACTATTTGACGGATATATCAATATATCATACCATCTTTTCGTAGAGGTCCATCTTGAAGCGACGGAATGATTCATATGTGTTTCTAATAGACATTTACAAATTAAACTCTGAACATTGAACATCTGAAAAGACTTTCAGGATCGATAAGACAATTTTAACCGTCAACATTGTAATGCTACTCGCTTTGATGCGATTTGAAATATATTTTGGCGGCCATCCTGAATTGTAAGTATAAATAGTATCTATATATAGTGTGTGTTTGCTACATGTATATACTTATGTATGTTTTGACGGTTTATATTATAAACATATATATACGTAATATATATATACGATGATATAAGCAAAAAACTAAAATGGTGGCCATTTTGGACGCCATCTTGAATTGCCAAGTTGCACAATGTTGATTTATGGGGACTTTTTATGATAATGTAGACATGATTCTGAACATATTCTGAAATGTTCAGCTTGTTATATTGTTTTCACCTTAAACCCTGTTGCTCCTGGATATATCAATATATCATACCAGTTGTTCGTAGAGGTCCATCTTGAAGCGGCGGAAGTAGTACCACTGACTGTGATTGTTATCCAAGGACAGTTCAGCATATTTATCCTCAGCCTCGAATCCAAATGAGTCAAATTTTTTGTGAGGATCGAACAGAGCGCATGTAGGAGTTTTCAGTGAAAGCAAACATCCTGATGCTGCTATCCATGTGTCGCAGGATATTTTCGTGGGTTCGCTAAGGAAGGTACTTCGGTAGGAGAAGGCATATCCGGAATATGCTGTGCCGAAGTCAATTGCCGCCACCAATAACGACCTGCCGCCCACGCAGGTAGACATGGTCCCGCTGACAATAAAGAACGACAATTTACTGCTTGTAAACGGTTTAACATATATGTGACTGTCAAGTAAATGTCACATGATTTCAAAAATGTTAAGTCCGTTACAATGTCGGACTGTGTATTTTCATCATTTTATTGCATAACATGGGTTCTCGCAGTGTATTAACACAGTGTAATAAAAAACATAATACACTAGTATACTAAATATGCAAATTATCTCGTTACAGAAAACAGGTTCGATGACCAGTACAGGTTCAATGTATGATGATGTACTTATGCAATATATATAATCTAACATATGCGTTGATTTAATATGATATTTATTAAACTCGTTGCGAACAAAAATAGGGAAACTTTAAAAACGTTTTGGCGGGATGTTTTAAAAGCTCATTTAAAAGTACAAAATACTAAAATATAGATGAATTTATTTCTAGCCAATTATATTTAAATAAAAACATAACATGTGGGAGCACTTCGTCATTAAGTTATGGTTTGATAAATGAATATGTGTTATACATGACACTGTCAAAATGATGGTCAAAGGAACTTTAATATAAACTTTCTTCAATATTCAAAGCACTGATATTGGGGTACAAATTTGAAAATTAACAATATTTAAAAAAGTTAAAAATGCCATTTATTCCATACAAACTACAAATATACGTAAACACCGGGACAAATGACATGTATTTCAGATTGAACTCCAATTATGAAATTCCAGCTGGTAAACTTAAATGGAACTCCATCTACAATGTATAAGTAAAATGATGAAGCGCGGAAGAAAATATATTTATGGTAACACTTATTATCATAACAAAATCCACAAGTAGTAGGGACGGTAGTTTTCCAAAAGGCTATACATTCGCAAATCTGGCTAACTTTCCTAAATTTGGCACAGATGATCTTCATGTTATGCCTTTCAAGAATTTTGATGGAAGCAATCTGAATGTTCAAATCCAAGATGGCCGCCAATCAAAACTATTTCAGCTTCATGTGGTGTTATTTTCAGAAATATGGTGTCTAGTCTATGAGTTGACGACGGCGCTGATTAAATTTGTAAATGATTTGAAACAATTTAGGTCACTGTCACACTTTCAAGGTCACGGTCATGTTCAAGTAAACATGACAAAAATCTTTATTTATATGTGTTTCTGGCTATTATATTTGTCAAATTGGTTCTGTAAAACTCAGATAGGAACGCATGAAGTATTGTGACATCTTTGTTTATTCGCATACTGCAGTAGAATTGTACATGTATCCAGTCTGCCAATTTTCTGCACGCATATCAATGGCAGATTGACGTCTTTTTAGCGTAAAGACAATTCCCAAAACGGTCTGCAGCACAAAATGTTGTCAGAAGATGACAGACGCAGGAGCATGCTGATAGTTACAAAACATTGTGAAAATGTGTTTGTGGTGCAGTGCCTCTTGAGAAATAATCAACGGAGGCAGGAACAAGAATGTCGAAGGTCACACTATACGCCAGTCGAGGTATAGTCAGTATACAAGGGGAATTAACTTCATGGAAAAAGAAAGCAGTAGCACTGATGTGTATACCCCTCAGAAACTATAAAACTTAATTATCTGTTTAACACAAATTGAACAAGAGTGTCGACGATCACGGGATATAGCGTTATTCTATGTATGTACACGTACGTACCTTAATAGCACATTTCATTAATAACTTATGAACCGCTTTACCGATTTTGATGATATTTGGCCATAATGTGTGGTGCCTTGTTTTGCATAGAACCCACGTCCGATGTCAAGGTCACTGAGGAATTATGTTTACCTTGTTTGCAAGGCAAATGCGTTAAAGTTTAATTTTATTATCAAGGTTGCCAGCGAGGGGATTAGCTTAGTGATAACGATGCCTTTGTTACATAATACCATCACTAGCATGCCAACATTGAACACGTGATCTAAACATGTACATGCGCAGTAGGTTTGGACTGAATTGTTCGCAGGGTGGAGGTGCTAGTTCAGCCGGATCATGAATCTTATTATATACGTACTTTCGTTTCCTATTGAAACACAATGGAACGCAAGCCGGCAATATTTCCAAATTGCCGTCTCGTGACTTCATATTGGTCAGTGCCGGAACTCAGTTTCGCCACGTAAAATAGTTCCTTCTATACCACCACTAATTTGTTTATTGTATGTGTTAGTTGTATAATTTTTGAGGCGCATATAAATTGCAACTGATTTCCGTATA
Source organism: Conchocele bisecta (assembly GCA_029237695.1). NCBI lineage: Eukaryota > Metazoa > Mollusca > Bivalvia > Lucinida > Thyasiridae > Conchocele > Conchocele bisecta. The sequence continues at coordinate 87,033,588 of CM055274.1, forward strand.
ATAAAAAGGTTATTTGATTTGTAGATCTCTGCCACTCGTTTCGTCGTGCAACGATATCGCGCGCTGCGGAACTCGTGCATATATCCACATACAATTCAAATAACCTGTACATATCATTCTGACCACAGTGTCATCGTTTCGCGTGTTAAAACATTAATTAGCGGACGACAGTGATTTCTGTTCAGTACTGTAAGAGTAGAAGAGGGTGTATATGTATATAGAACTTGATGACATGAATTATACACAGTATGACAGAAAACTTGTATACGGTTTGTGGGGTATGGCCCAGACCTACCACAAACATATTACGGGGACAATACATATTTTTCAAACCCTAAAAGATATAATATAATATAAATTACATGAAGAGCCTATAAAACGTTTCAATACGGAGGCTGTCACAAGTTTGATTTGATGCCGGGATTATTGATTATCTCTCATTTTTGGACTTGAATTTCACATGTTTGCTTTGTAAGTCGTAAACCTTTTAAACATTACTATCTTAGTGAAGCTGGGATTTAACAAATTCAACGTCAATCTAAAACTGTAATTGTAATTCTCATTTGTTATGATGCATAGTAAATATAACAGCTTTAGAGATTATGTTTTGCAAAAACAATCTGCTGACTTTGAGATAATTTGGATATGTACGAATACATATACGAATACGCGCTGAAGTCGTTTTTTCTTGATTTGGAAGGAGTTGGTCCTATACTCAGATGCTCAGTTGCAAAGGAGTAATCATTTATTTTTCCTGAAATGCATTAGTTCATATAGAACTAAAAACTGCATATACATGATTAAAAGTATGCAGAATTATTATACTGAATTTATTACATTATCACAGCCAAATTGGCTGTGATAATGTAATCAATTCCGTATAATAAAAATTAATAAATTTATCATAAAATTGAAAATTTCTCCCTCAAAGTATACTTTGCTACTAAAGTATACTTTGCAATGTTGATGAAATAGGCTACTGGTAACAACGATGTGTGGAATAGACTCGCAATCAGAGGCAATTGCGTGCGTATTTGTCGCACGATTCGGCGCAGTAGGTGCAGACACATTTACGGTTGTTGTTCTCCAATGACGGTGTAATTTTCCAATGGGTAATGTACTTCCAACGCCATTGCGCTGTTAAATCTTGCACAGTAAGTGTTAACCCTTACACCGCTATCTTAATGTTGTGTCGTCTGCTGTTTATTTTCTATTTTCCATTGTTATCATCACAAACATGCTTTGACAGCACTTGAGAATAATTTACATCATGCTTTGACAGCACTTCAGAATCAATTCCATCGGAAATGATTCTGAAGTACTGTCAAACCATGTTTTTATTGATAAATAAGGCAATATATAAAAGCAACAGCAGACGACAATTGCTGTGTGTAGCGGTCTAATGTAATGGGTAATGTACTTCCAACGCCATTGCGCTGTTAAATCATGTACAGGAATTGTTAAATGATCCGAATTTGGCCATTTTACTAGTACATGTAGTATTTTCACGCTTTTACCAATATGCCTGTGCATGACTTTATAGCGCATTATATTGTACTTTCAAGGTAGGCGTGTGATTCGAGATTTGACATGAACGTGTTCTGTCCTTTTCCGAACATAAATCGGTCGGAGAGAGTATCATAAACACAGATATGTGGCCAAAAATGAATTGACATGTTGACTCTCCTACTTCGATTGTCAATACCGTTTCCAAGGCGGCACATATTTGCATTGTTCTACCTTAAAGGTATATGCCCACTCAGTAGGCACACACTGTTCTTTCTATCAGATACATCACCTGATACATTTTCTGGAAAAATAAACATTCATTTACCATTACCACACGTATTGATTGTCATTATTATACATTTTATATCAGACGTAAATTTCTACACTGCTATCAGGGGCGATAACCGTGTTTCTTTAAAATGTTACAGGACATAACTATTTATTCACAGTTTTAAGTTTTTATTTCCATACATAGTCATATACAAACAATACATGAATTACAAGCAGTTTAGCAACATGAATTTATAGGTTACACTCCTTGTTTACAATCAACTATGAGTACATTTATTGTAAATAATTATAGATTATAACGTATTGTTCATACATCATGTACATGGTTAGGTTGGATTTATTTAAGAATGCTATGTAGATGAGAGAATAGAGGTGAAAATGAGATATGGTGAAATAGGTTTGGTGAATACTAATTGAGCAACACACCACGATACAATACTATTACGGTATATATTGTTATATTGTAACTGTAATATTTGTATGTATAATCAGAAGGTTAGTGTATCTCTAAATGAGTGTTAGTCTAATTGGATAACATTCCATTTTCGTTCATGAACTATGAGCTTATTTCTATTCATTGCAATTTCTTTTTCAATATTTTGTGTTGCCTTTAGGTAAGACATAAACTCTGGAAATTTAAGTTCCGTGTTTCGTAATTTGCATGTATATATAAAGTATTATCCTAGTATCATACAAAAGTTGAAAAACTTGTGGTCTTGCTCATATTGCCCGAAGCAAAGAGTGTGCCAATCAAAATTACATACAATATTATTATTGTTTAAAAAGGTATTCAGCTGTGACCAAAAATGTTGGCTTATGTTGCATTCCCAAAAAAGTTGTAGCGACAATTCTCATCAACAATTTGTACTGAAAATTCCTGAGTTTAGAACTTATAGTGTTTGTAAAATGATTTGTGTAGACTATCTTCCAATTTATATTTTTATCCGCGAATTCGTCATCCCATTTTGTCTTGGCTTTATGCACAACCGGTTTCTGTTGATTAAGAAACATGTTATATAGCTTCTTATTATATTTGGTTTTTATTTGTTCTATTAATAGTATCTTTGTAGTAATCGTGTTTATTCTTTCATTTTTAATTCGTGTTATCCAGTCTTGAGGAATGCACGAAATCAGTTTGAAGTATTTTAGGTAATCGTACTAACATCAAATAGTTATTTTATTTCTGTAAAATTAAAGAATGATGTAGTTCTATAATCGTATAGTTGTTCTATATATTTAATCCCCCTATTAGCCCATTCCTTGTAGTAAAACATTCTTCCACTACCTTTTATTTTCGAATTGTTCCATATAATTTGCTTTGATATTGTTTCTGTATTATCGCAGAAGTTTAGCTTGCACCATGATTTAAGAAAATCTGTCAAAAACTTATTTTTTATCAAATGTTTTACGTCTGTTTGGTTTACATTTCCTTCAAATATATGTACTCCACCAAAAGGCTTCAAATATTTTAAATATAGTACTTTCCATTTTCCGTGATTTTTCAGTTTCTGCAAGTCTTTTGACCCATGTAGCCTTTAGTGCATCAATAAACGATTCTAATTCTATCATTTTTAGCCCGCCTTCTTCGAACGTTTTAACAATAACATTTCTACTAATTGTCTAAGGCTTTGAATCCCAGAGAAAATCAAACATAATGTGTATAATTTGCTTTAAAGTCTCCTGCTCCGCATTGTCTAGAACTGTTAAAGTGAATATTAATTTTGGAAATGCAAAACTTTTAATGACAGTTATTTTACCTAGTATGGTGAGCTTTCTTTTTTTCCATTTGCCGAAACATTGCTGAAATTCCTTTATTTTAGGATCTATGTTTAAACTATGCACATTATTTTTATCATTACAAAGATATATCCATAAAGTTTTGGCCACATCTGCAGTCCATGAAAATGGTTTATCATCACAGTACGTGGTTGTAGAGTTCTTCGTCGAACCTGTTCTAAACAATATTGACTTAGAATAGTTTAAACGTAAACCTGAAATGTTTCCAAAATAATCTATTGTACTAATTAATATTTCGAGAGATTGTCTGGACCCATCCATGCAAAATGTAGCCTCATCCGCGAACATAGTATTTTTTATTTCTTCATTATTTATATTTATTCCTTTTATTAATTGATTTTTTCGGACACTGCGAGAGTATTTCTATTGCGATTATGAATAAATAAGGAGATAATGGACATCCTTGTCTTACTCCTCCTCCCAAGCAAAAACAATCGGAAAGACAGCCATTATTTGTTACACAACTAGATATATTATGATAAAATATTTCATCCATTTGATTAAGCTGGGTCCGAAGTTCAGAAAGGTTAATACCTTAATTATATACTCATGGCTTATACTATCAAATGCTTTTTCAAAATCGGCGAATAATAGGATTCCTGGTATATTTTTATCATTTGCGTGTTCAATTACTTCGGATAAGAGCCTTATATTTTCTCCAATATATCTACCTGTAATAAATCCTGTTTGTGAAGAATCTATTAAATTGTTTAATACCTTTTTTTATTCTATTTTCGATGGCCTTTGTTGCTATTTTGTAGTCGATATTTAGCAAACTTATTGGTCTCCAGTTGGCGAGGTGTGTTGTATCTTTGCCTGTTTTTGAAATTACATTTATAACACTTTGTTTTATTAGTGTACTATTTATTCTCTGTATTTATTTTTATGTGCAATGATCATATTTTATAATATGTCGGAAATATTATTTTTTCAGGTGACGAATTTAATTATTATAAATATTAAAAAATGTCATGCCTCATTTGCATATGAAAATAGCCTGATACAACCCGAGTCACTATCAGTAAATTAAACAATACTAAATGATTATATCTGTATAGCGGGCACTAGTAATTTTTAGGGAGCAGACCGTGGCCGAGAGGTAACACCGTCGGACTGCCACGCTGACGACCCAGGTTCAGGGTTCAGTTCCTTGGCGACAGTATTTCTGAGGTACTTTGTATTTCCTGCTATACTATTCCTTTCGGATGGGGACTTTAAAAGACGGTCCCGTGTATCAGATTTGAAGGAGAGTCTGGACACATTAAAGAACCAGAGAGGACTATAATAACAGCTAGGCTCCCTGGGGCCGGTTTCCTCGAGAGGGGTTGGTAACGTTACGGTCCCTATGGGGGCACTCGGGTAACATGGTCCGTATAGGGGCACTAAAATGGTCCAAATAGGGGCACTTATAAACATGTATTTTAAAGGCGTACATCGATATATAACACTGATAAGTATATACAGGAACCATTGTATGTGCTACAACAGGTGAGAAAAGTATCTTACGACATTTGTCACCATTGTAGTCCCAGATCAGCCTGCCTCAAAGTACTAGTGCGATATGTCATGTAGAGGTTCTCATTGAGTGGTATAACTGTAAGTAGTATATAAGGGAATCATTGTATGTGTACCAACAATTATGAAGGAAGGACCTGACGGCATTTGTCACCAGCGTAGTCCCAGATCAGCCTGCGTAACAGAGCAGTCCAAGACAACTGTATCATATTTATACTGTGTTATATGTGACGCATACTGGCATCTGTTTGCATGATATTTAGATACTTTATAAGATGCGACTGGTGGTAACGTTACTGGTCCCTATGGGGACACTCGGGTAACATGGTCCGCATAGGGGCACTAAAATGGTCCAAGTAGGGGCACTTCTGTACATCTTCTATATCATACAGGATGCGACTGGTGGTAACGTTACTGGGCCATATAGTGGCACTCGGGTACATTTAACATGGTCCGTATAGGGGCGCTGAAAGTTTCCAAATAGGGTCACTTCTGTACATGTTCCAAAGAAGAGTACATAGCTTAATCATATTGAACCCGTCTAGATGACTGTCTCACCTCAGTTTATCCGAGTGTTATCTCCCTTTACTATTTAACTACATTTGCTTCCCGCACGAATTTACCCATCGTCCGCATTGGTACATATTGCGATGTTTCTTTAGTTAATGAAATCGATGCACAATTGACAACAGCTTTGCGAGTATGCTTGAGTCATGTAGAAAAAATCATCGACTACCCGACTCCATTGGTCTAATGTATAATGTCGTAATAGTGGGGACTGAATTTTCGTAAAAATAAATTCGTGGCATGTATTTGTTAAAAGCAAACTATCACTTAATTTAGTATTTATATAATACAAAGCTTGAGAAAAATCGGGTGGCAATTAAAAAACAACAACAAATGGCCGCTATGACTAACAAAAAAATAGGAACTCTTCTTGCATCAGATTATGGTTTTCACATAAACTGTTTTTAAAACCATAGATTTAGTTGAGTTTAGAGAATAAAGATTTTCAAACATGTAGATGATGTAACATACTGCCGAAAATTTGAAATGGTATGTGTCAAGAAATATGAAAACTCGATTTTTTACCGGCCATTTTGAAATAAAAATGCTGTTATTACATTAGACCGTGGTCCAGAGTTCAAATTTGAAGTTGAGTATACTTCAGAGTATTCATTAGGTTTAAGACTTGATTTTGGTAGATTGGCCATTGACAATTAAAAATCAAAACATTAATAAAAAATATCGGTGTTGTTTGACCTATTTAAAAGGTCAAAGGTCAAATGAATTCAAAATATAATATGTATTATAAAAAAATCCCAGAAAGCATATAATCAAGCATATCAGCAGTTGCAAAAATGAACTGGCTTTCCAAATATATAAATGGTTATTTGATAATGTTGGTGTGTGCACGGAAATTCAAGATGGCGTCCAAAATGGCGTCCACTTTTCCAGTAAACTGACGTTTACCCGTCATATATATTTTAGAATAACTTGCAAAGTGTAACCACCAGCATATTGTGTTGACCACTGCAAAATGCAGCGATAATCATCATTCCAGAAAATATAGAAAGTTTATGTACCAGTCAAATATGTGAAGAGAATTTCAAGATGGCACCCACTGCGTAATTCTTTATTATTTACCTAAAGTTGTTTGAAGCAATGAAACAACATACTATTCATAAACGACATTTTATACGCAGTACATGAGGTGTGGCCATACTTTTGTTTAGCTGTGAGGATCGTATCTTATGCTTTAATATTATTTAATGCATACTTACTCAGTGGCATTTTTTAAAAATCCAAGATGGCCGCCATCACCTCATAAAATTACTAATAGCAATATAACTTTCAAACAAATGGCTCTAGAGCAATATTTCTGGCTGTGTAACCATATTTTCTACCATTATACATGTAATGCTACGTGTATTTTTATTACAACACCAATTCCATGATTTCTGAAATAAATATGGCCACCACAAATTGTCAAATATGATGTTTACATTCATATATTACTGATACCAAGTTTTCTATCCATGTTTTCAAAGTAAAGTGATGCACACAAATAATTAGAATAAATTTTCTAATTATAATTAGTGTAGAATTTGAAGGTAGTAGTGACCTCTGTCATCTGGCAACATGAATATCTGCCACTCCAGAGATTGAATCTGATTTGCTTGAAGCACATGCAAAAGGGCTGACAGTTATGAATAATTTTATACACGAGAGACTAGATGTAGATGGCAAGCAGCACTTCTATAGCCATATACACAAGCTTATTTTGAAAACATTCGAAGCAATGAAAAGCAAGAAAAAAAAAGAAGACAACTACCAAAGAGGTGCTTAAGAGTTCCCGTGACATTTTTGTTCGTTTGTTTCTGATTGGGCAAATACGCCATATTGATACTGGCGAGCTGATGAGTTATCTGTTAGGAGCTATTCCACGCGCAATTGATACCCCTGGTGGAGACTTGGCGAATACCGTAAAAGCATCCCAACTGACAAAGTTTGAAGAGCTGGTTGACCCCCTGGCAATGTCCAGACACACAATGTTGCCTAACTGCATGATGCCCTGACAATCCTGCATAGTGTAAATCATTCCGACAACATGACATATGGTGACTTAGCTGTTGTGATAATGAAGGTCGTCGTTAAAGACAAGCCAGCAGACTGTAGGATTGATCTGGTAGCTAACACTTACCTAGATATATCTATCAAAACCTCAGAGCGAGAAGCTAGGTATCATGACCAACAGTGACCGCATTTGAGCAGCATAAGCAGCAGCTCTCACTGGGTTGATCAACAATTCAAATCTCTTCTACACAGTTCCAGGTTTAAAGAGTCCTAGATATTGTTCCTCGTTCACAAATGGATGACAAATGCATATGCGGTGTACATCGGACGACATACATTGTATTTGACAAGTGAGGAAAGCTGTTATAAAGTAACAGCAACCGGTGATCGAGTTCAATCAACATTAGTAGGACAACTCACACGTATACAAGAAAAGGCTGACTGTCGTCTGATGGCGCATGTATCTCACGCAGATAAGTCTGGAATTGAAACCATCATAATTATGTCCCCGGACACAGATGTAGCGGTCCTATGCGTCGCCCATTCTGGTATCAGCGCCATCCAAGCAAGAATACTGTTTCAGACCTGGACGCAACACCGTAAGCGATACGTCGATCTCACTAGTATAGGTCAGAAGTTGGGCTTATATGTCAGCAATGGGTTAATTGGGGCACACGCTTTGACTGGATGTGACACCGTTAGTGCATTCATTGGCCACGGAAAGACAACTGTCTTAAAAATGTTGCTTAACAATGAGACATTCTGCAATGCAATGCAGCAGCTTGGCTGTACATTTGATGTAACATATACTCTTGTTTCCAGCTGTCAAACCGCCGTGTGTATGCTGTGTGGCTATCCAAACCAAACCAGTCAACCAGGTTCGATACATAATGTTTGGTAACAGAAATACCGATCCCAGTTGAATACCTCCATGCGCCGATATCTTAGCTCAGCACATTAGCCGGGCAAACTACAAAGCAGCACTTTGGCGAAACAGTTTGCACCCAGAGGTTCATATTCCACCTCCACACGATCGTGGGTGGCAAGTGGAGCAGCAACAGCTCACTATCAAGTGGATGACCATTGATCAAGCTCCACAGGCCATTCTGAAGTTAGTTAGCTGCGGGTGCCGGAAAACATGTGACCGTGGCAGCCGATGCAGCTGCAAGTAGAACAATCTTACGTGCACTCAAATGTGCAAGTGTGACAGCGCAGTGTGTCTGAACCAACATAAAGATGATACGGTTTCAGACAATGAGGACTCTGATATTGAATGAACTCTGTATGTGTTCCCTTGACACACACCACAGCAGGTGCAAAGCACTGTTGCAGATCAAAACTGTAAAATAGTTATTGTAGAAAATCTGAACATGATATTCGGCAAATAATACTAAGCAGTAAAATATTATATTGAAATATACTATTTATGCATATGCATTACAAAATACTACATACTAGTATATTACAATGTATTGATGATACATGTATGTATATTTATATTGTGAAACAGCGTCAGATTTCATTCTCATGTGACACATACTACATTTGTATAAAATGATCAATTCTGCTGTAGGACATTTTTTTCCGGAGGATAATTATGCTTGCGAAATGAAACATTATTCAAGGCATCCATATTTTCTTTTTATTTATCAAGTAAAACATTCTACTCCATTGTACTATTTGCTGAATATGGTGTCGAGAACATTGTAACATGTACACACATAATGGTAATTCCACTGGGTTGTATTAATTTGGAAATTTGATGAATCTATTGTTGTTCAATTTTAAAGCATATGTGATACATTGTTAACTTGTGCTGAAATATCATTATATATTGCAATGTCTTATGCCTGTTTGATAAGTATAAATCCTCTATACCGTCCGGAGGACGTTGAGTCATTTGATTATTTTCTTTGCCAAAACATAGTACGCATTTCACATGGCGAATGGTAATTGACCAATATTAGCATTGACACTTGAAGTGTATCACCATAAAGCTATAACTAGTGAATATATTGTTTTGATATGTGTGACCATATTACCATTTACATGTTAAGCATAAAACCATGTGCATTATTTTCAAACTATGGCAAATTTATATCCTGAATACGATGTACATGTACTCTGTTCACCCACCCCACTGTCTCTCTTTCAACAATGTACTATGCTGCCCACTAAATGTTTAGATATAGTGAAATGCGACCACTCTTGGCAATTAAATATATGACATGACTGCCATCTTCAAAAACTGCACCGATCCATTGTAGCTTTGCGTATTTTTAAATCATATTAGATAATTCCCATCCATATAACTTTACCCATTCATTACACGTATTACAGACATAGTAATTTTACCAACTTAACTCGACCTATTTAGGAATCGTCATTATACGTAATAAAATAAATTGTAAATGCCATCTGCATTTTTTCAATAAACATACATGAATGCGAGTTTTTTGGACGCCATTCTGAATTTCTCTACACATACGTGAGCTGGAACACATTGGACCGCATTTTCCCGAAGTATGTTCATTTCTGTAACTGATGATAATGTCAAATAGCTGTTCTGTTCAAAATTATTATTTTAATTAAAGATGTTGTACATGTATGCTACATGTGATTGTTTGCACTCATTTGACCTTTGACCTTTTAAAAAGGTCAGACTACACCAATATTTTTGGTTAATGTTTTGATTCTTTACTGTCAATGGCCATTCTACCAGAATCAAGTCTAAAACCTAATGAATACTCTGAAGTATACTAACTCCTTATAGAGAGGCCGTACAAAAAGTAGACCACGGTCTACATGGACTCTTGCTCATAAAATTCTATAAATTACTATCAATTGCCCGTATACATGTACTGAGCGTAAACAAACCATATTGCGTTTAAAACACGATGAACCTGGTGCTTCAACATAGTTTATATCGACTAGCAGTAAGTTGTATTTTATTGTGGCCGTTCTAAAATTTACACAAATGGGTGGATGCATATTTACACTAACTACCACGATCAAAAATGTAACATGTATTGTGTTCAACACATATGAAAAATTCAAATTTTCCAATTCCCGATAACCATGATAACATGAAAAACAAACTTATTTCACAACGATTACAAGCAAGCGCAAGCGCTTTGTTGGCATTGGTGAGAAGCTCGCTCGTTACCGATTGCAGATTACATGCAGTGGTTTATAGGTCATATCAAATATAATGCCCAAACGCGATACCGATACCGATCGCGATTATAAACATATAGATAGAGGGCCAAAGCGATTCACCCGCTGTAAAAGGTTGTGGGGTATCAACATGTGTAGAGACACTTGAATAACGACTTCAAGGTGAATAACCCGAAAAATATTCTATTGAAAAGAAATGGCAGCCATTTTTCAAAATGGCCCCCACACGAAACTATCGATGTTCATATCTCCACCAATAAAACCAATACTGGCAATATATGTATTCTAGTTAGAAACATAGTGAATTTAAAAATGGCGGCCGGAAATAAAACATTTTGGCACACCTAGAAACATTATTATTGTGATCATGCCGTTGTTTGAATGTACATGAATCAAGGCATACGGGCCAAAACGGAATGTATATGTGTATGAGATGCTACATTTCCATTTAGAGCCTATGCTATTTACACATTTATGTAGTCTATCAAGATTCTTGACCGTATATCTAAGTAAATATTTGGCACATTGACTACACCGTCCACATTTCAGACATACTATGCCCAATCTAGAATGTTTTATTATTTGTTACATGAAGACAATTTCCCACGATTCACAGAGAACTATTCTGACACATTCATATGTAACCTGCATTGGGTATGCCTGGGCACCCTCGGGCAATTCGAGATATAGCATGAATTATCTCCCCTGTATATTTTCACTTTTTGAATTTCTAAATTTGTCATAGGGATTTAGTAAAATGACAGCACAGTGGGAATTAGTGACGTAATCCTTTTACATATTGTGTGATTAACAGTATATATTCCAACCACGGCTCTCTAAATATATTTACATACCAACTTGGAGTGTTATCAGTGGACGTTCCATGACGGCAAAATATTCAGCCCAACAGTATGTAATACCTGGGGCGCCAAAGGTTTCTTTTTGGTGATCTAGCTATTTTTGGTTTGGCAATGTAGATGTGTTCATTCAGACAATATAATAAACATGAACATGTACAACCGACTCCAGGTATAACAAGCTAGCTATGTGTTTCCAATGTGGAATTCTTCATTGTAGTACCATAATGAGGTTAAACCAGTATAACCCTCTCTTTTTCACAAAAACATATTTATAAATCATATGGAATCCAAGATGGGCACTGATTACATTTTTGTAAAATATGCAATAAGGTTAAATTTTAATATTGTCATTAGAATAAATGTTATAAGTAAACGTACTTGATTTATCATAACTTACCAATGTGTAAATGGATATGCTGTGATTTACCAATCACTGGGTTAACAGTCGGCATATTAAAATGATATGAAGATTTCGGAAAGATATGCACAGTAAATAATGAATAAAACAATAATAATTACTTAATGCATATGCGGTATCGGAGAAACGTGTACTACATCAAGAGTAAATTATATTGAAAATAACATCATCATGTGGAAGATATAGTCGCGATATCTCAGACTGGAGTCATGACATAATATGCGCGTGTAAAAAACAAATCTAACAGCACTCAAACATTTCACCTCAATATCTCACTTTCGATAAGCAAATACTTGACGTGCACATGGCAGACAATTGACAGACACTGTCACCGGAGAAATATGACACACGTGCGTAACGACGCATATCGTAATAACTGACGCATACCGTAATAGCTATCTCATAACTTAATAAAAAAGGCGCATAACGTAATACTGACGCATAATGTAATACAAACGACACATAACGTTATCAAATGTTCAACGCATGTAATAATACAGGCTGACACATAATGTATTAATAGTCAACAAAAACGGCAATAGCACAAAAACGCAGAGCCTCACACCTAAAGATATGGTACTACATTTCTTCGATAAATTTGTTCAACATTTAACAAGAGCTGTAGGAGAACAGCATAACTCGACTACGAGGGTTGTCGATGTACACATATGTTAAATGTAGGTCAAGGTCAAATATATGTCAGGGGTTGTTGATGTACATCACTAGGAGTTGAAGTTGTCCACGTATGGTGGGTGTAGGGCCAGGAGTATTCCATATACAAGGTTGACTAAAAACCTTAACCAAGGGGAATACACTAGTAATTCAAGTTTAAATGTAGGTCAATATAGGTTGGGGTTGTTGATGTACATCATTAGAAGATGAAGATGTCCAAGTATGGTTGGTGTAGGGCGCCGACGCCGGGGTGACTACATAAGCTCTCCCTATTCTTCGAATAGTCGACCTAAAAACTAATATACAGAACGCAAAAATAAGTTTCAATCTTTCAAACAAAAATTATAGCTAAAACCGTACACTTACATACACAAATATTCAATATCCACGTTCAGTGTTTTCATGTGATGTACTGCCGGCATTAAATTGGCCGTAATTCGTGCCATTCCTTACCAATAGAGCTGGGTTTGCCATTCCTTACCATTAGAGCTGGGTTTGCCATTCCTTACCATTATAGCTAGGTTTGCCATTCTCTTGTATGCATGCATCGCGTAAGAGCAAACATGTGTCATACTCTATTGAATTGTTCCGCACAACTTGGAATGGAAGGCTGTTCCCTTCCCTGTATGCATGCGTTATGCGGAGCAAACGTGCGTACTGATGTAATGACTTGTCCACATACTTTGAACAGATAGCTGTTCCCCTGTATGTATGCGTCATGTCGGAGCAAACGTATGTAGTGATTTAATGACTTGTCTACATACTTTGAATAGATAGCTGTTCCCCTGTATGTATGCGTCATGTTGGAGCAAACGTGTGTACTGGTGTAATGACTTGTCCACATACTTTGAACAGATAGCTGTTCCCCTGTAGGTATGCGTCATGTCGGAGCAAACGTATGTAGTGATTTAATGACTTGTCTACATACTTTGAATATATAGCTGTTCCCCTGTATGTATGCGTCATGTCGGAGCAAACGTGTGTACTGGTGTAATGATGTGTCTACACACTTTGAATAAATGGCTGTTCCCCTGTATGTATGTGCCATGTCGGAGCAAACGTGTGTACTGATTTAATGACTTGTCTACATACTTTGAATAGATAGCTGTTTCCGTGTATGTATGCGACTTGTCGGAGCAAACGTGTGTACTGATGTAATGACTTGTCCACATACTTTGTATGGATATCTTTTCCCCTGTATACATGCGTTATGTCAGATCGAACTTGCGTAAATATTTAATATATTGTCCACATAATGAGAATAAATGGTTGTTCCAATGTATGCATGCGTGATGTCAGAACAAGTTTTTGTAATGTAATGGCATGTCCACATACTTTAAATGGATATGTCTTCCCCTTTATGCATGTTTCATGTCAGAGCAAAGGCTTGTAATAAATTTAGAGAATTTTCCACATACTTGGGATCAAGGGCTGTCTCTCCGCATGCATGTGGCATGTCAGAGAAAACGTGTGTATCTATTTAATGAATAATACACATACTTGGGATGGATGGTTGTTCCGCTGTTCGAATGAGCCATGTCAGAGCAAACATAGGTACTGATTTAATGACGTGTCCACATACTTTGAAAAGATGGCTGTTCCACTGTATGCATGCGTCGTGTCGGAACAAACTTGTGTAGTGATTTAGTGACTTGTCTACATACTTTGTATGGATAACTGTTTCCCCGTATGCATGCGTTATCTCAGAGCGAACTTGCGTAAATATGCAATAACGTGTCCATATAATTAAAATGAATACTTGTTCCCCTGTATGCATGCGTGATGTCCGAGCAAATGTATGTGATTAATCATTTAATGACTTGTCCACATACTTTAAATGAATAGTTGTTCCCCTGTATGAATGTTTCATGTCAGAGCTAATGATTGTAATTATGGAAATAATTGTCCACATACTAGGATTCAAGGGCTGTTTCTCTGCATGCATGCGACATGTCGGAGAAAACGTGTGCAACTATTTAATGAATTATCCATATACTTGCAATAGATGGCTGTTCCCCTGTACACATGAGCCATGTCAGAGCAAACATGTGTACTGATGTGTCCACATACTTTGAATAGATAGCTGTTCCCCTGTATGCATGCGTCATGTCGGAACAACGTGTCTAATTATTTCATGAATTGTCCACATGCAGGTACTTCGTATGTATAGAGGGCTGTTCCCTTGTACAAATGCGTAATGTCAGATGATATACTCATTGAATGGTGATCCTGTCTATAGGAGCAGGTAGAAACGAGAAATATAAGTATATACATATGGAATTATATAAATTACGAAGCTCGGTATTTTTACGTAACCGACGGTCTATCAATAAATGGAACAAAAAAAAAAAATATATATGAAATATATTTATTACATACAGAACTGCAAAGAAATATAGTTTAGTTGCATATCGGCCCAGTAACGTTACCACCAGTCGCATCATGTCTCGTATAGAATATGTATGGAAGTGCAACTATTTGGACCATATTTGTGCCCCTATACGGACCATGTTACCCAAGTGCCCCTATATGGCCCAGTAACGTTACCACCAGTCGCATCTTGTAGGATATAGAAGATGTATAGAATTGCCCCTATTTGGACCATTTTAGTGCCCCTATGCGGACCATGTTACCCGAGTGCCCACATAGGGATCAGTAACGTTACCACCAGTCGCATCTTGTATGACATAGAAGATGTACAGAAGTGCCCCTATTTGGAACATTTCAGTGCCCCTATACGGACCATGTTACCCGAGTGCCCCTATATGACCCAGTAACGTTACCACCAGTTGCAGCAAGTATGGTATAGAATATATATGGAAGTGCCACTATTTGGACCATTTTAGTGCCCCTATATGGCCCAGTAACGTTACCACCAGTCGCATCTTATAAAGTATCTAAATATCCTACAAACAGGTACCAGTATGCGTTACATATAACACAGTATAACTACGATACAGTTGTCATGGACTGGGCTGTTACGCAGGCTCATCTGGGACTACGCTGGTGACAAATGCCGTCAGGTCCTTCCTTCATAAGTGTTGGTACACATACAATGATTCACTTATATACTATTTAGTGTTATACCACTCGACGAGAGCCTTTACATGACATGTCGCACTAGTACTTTGAGGCAGGCTGATCTGGGACTACAATGGTGACAAATGTCGTAAGATAATTTTCTCACCTGTTGTAGCACATAAAATGGTTCCTGTATATACTTCTCAGTGTTATATATCGATGTAAGCCTTTAAAATACATGTTTATAAGTGCCCCTATTTGGACCATTTTAGTGCCCCTATACGGACCATGTTACCCGAGGGACCGTAAGGTTACCAACCCTACTGGTTTCCTCTGTATCCACCTCCTTCCATTCTCACATTCTTGGGAGACAACATGCAAGGTCATCGAGCCAGTGCCGTCATTAAATCCAAGCATCCACATCTACAGTAATGTTCAGAACTTGTGGAGTAGTGACAGAAGTATACATTTATTTAGTTCATATAAATAACAGTTTCTGCCTACTGAGTGGGCATGTACCTTTAATATCGGGATGTCGCCTCAATACGTGAATCATTCACTTCAGCTTCGCGAACCGCGGGAAGCACGCTGTATATCACACCCACTCCCTCCCCACTCAAACACAGCTACACGTCTCCCCAGTTTCATGAATCAACCACTCCAGCTTCGTGAACCACGCAGTATGTAAAGCACGCACGCACGCAGCTTCGCCAGCTTCGCCAGCTTCGGGAACCCAGCTATGCGACAGACACTAATAACTCAGCTACATGAGTTTTCAGCTCCGTGAATCCGACCTCAAGCTTCTCGACAACCGCTATGTGTTCCCAGCTCAGTGAACCCCGCTATGTGACCCCAACCAGCTACGTGAGTTCTTAGCTCCGTGAATCCACACCTCCGGCTTCGTGAACCCCGCTATGTGACCCCCCTCAGCTACATGAGTTCCCAGCTCTGTGAATACCCACCTCCGGCTATGTGACCCCATTCAGCTACATGAGTTCCCAGCTCTGTGAATTCGAACTTCCAGCTTCGTGAATCCCGCTATGTGATCGCCACTTTGCTACATGAGTTCTCAGCTCCGTGAATTCCTCCCTCCAGCTTCGCGAACCCCGCTATGTGACCCCACCAAGCTACATGAGTTCTCAGCTCCGTGAATCCCCACCTCAAAATTCGTGAACCCCGCTATGTGACCCCCACATAGTTTCATGTGTTCTCAGCTCCGTAACTCCCCACCTCCAGGTTCATGAATCCCGCTGTGTGACCCTGCACTCAGCTACATGAGGTTTCAGCTCCGTGAGTTCCCACTTACAGCTTCGTGAATTCCTCTGTATGACCTCCATTCAGCTACATCAGTTCTCAGCCCCGTGAATCCCCACCTCAAGCTTCGTGAACTCCGCTAGGTGACGCTCACTCAGCTACGTCAGTTCCCAGCTCCGTGAATTCCCACCTCCTATTCCGTGAACCCCGCTATACGATCCCCACTGAGTTACATGACTGCTAGCTTCGTGAATTCCCCACCTTCGTGACCCCCGCTATGTGACACACACTCAGCTACATGAGTTCTCAGCTCCGTGAATCCCACCTCCAGCTTCGTGAATCCAGCTATGTGACCCCCACTCAGCTACATCAGTTCCCAGCTCCGTTAAGTCCCACCTCCTATTCCGTGAACCCCGTTATACGATCCCCACTGAGTTACATGACTGCTAGCTTCATGAATTCCTCACATTCGTGACCCCAGCTACATGTATGTGACACACACTCAGCTACATGAGTTCCGAGCTCCGTAAATCCCCACATCCAGCTTCGTGAACCCCGCTATGTGTCCCCCACTCAGCTACATGAGTTCTCAGCTCCGTGAATTAACCACCTTCAGCTTCGTGAACCCCGCTATGTGACATCCAATCAGCTACATAAGTTCCCAGGTCCGTGAATCCCCACCTCCAGCTTCGTGAACCCCGCTATGTGACCGCCACCTAGCTACACGATTTCCCATATCCGTGAATTCCCACCTCCAGATTCGTGAATCTCACTATATGATCCTCTCTCAGCTACACGAATTCACAGCTGCTCCGTGAATTAATTCCCCCTTCCAGCTTCGTGAACCCCGCTATGTAACCCCCATCCAGCTACATGAGTTCCCAGCTTTCGTGAATCCCCACCTTCAGCGTCGTGAACCCCGATATGTAATCCCCACTCAGCTACATTAGTTCCAGCTCAGTGAATACCCAACTCCAGCTTCGTGAACCCCTCTATGTGTTCCCCACTCAGCTACATGAGTTCCCAGCTCCGTGAATTCCCACCTCCAGCTTCATGAACCCCACTATGTGACCTCCACACAACTACTTGAGTTCCAGCTCCGTGAATTCCCACCACCAGCTTATTGAATCCCGCTATGTGACCCCCACTCCGCTACATGAGTTCTCAGCTCCGTGCATTTCCACCTCCAGCTTCGTGAATCCCGCTGTGTGTTCCCCACTTAGCTACATGAGTTCCAGCTCATTGAATTCCCACCTCCAGCTTCGTTAATCCCGCTATGAGACCCCCACTCCGCTACATGAGTTCCAGCTCCAGCTTCGTGAACCCCGCTATGTAACCCCCTCTCAGCTTCATGAGATCTAGCTCCGTGAATTTCCACCTCCAGCTTCGTGAACCCCGCTATGTAACACCCACTCAGCTACATGAGTTCCAAGCTCCGTGAATTCCCATCTCGAGCTTCGTGAACCCCGCTATGTAACCCCCACTCAGCTACATCAGTTCCAAGCTCCGTGAATCCCCACTTCAAACTTCGTGAACCCCGCTATGTGATTCCCACTCAGCTACAGTAGTTCCCAAATCCGTGCATTCCCACCTCCAGCTTCGTGAACCCTGCCGTTGACCCCCACTCCGCTACATGAGTTCTCAGCTCCGTGAATTCCCAATTCCAGCTTCGTGAATCCCGTGATTCCAGCTACGTGAATCCCCCTAGCCTTGAGAATCTCCAAACCTCGGCTTCGAGAGTGCCGCTATGTTATTTCCTCGCAGTTTCGTGAACCCAGTTTCAGTTTGAACATTTATATTGTATAGTTTATTGTGTATCGTTGTTCATATTCTATTGGCTCGAACAGATTATAGTAGACTGTACGTACTTTAACTTCCTGCTTTCGACGCAAGTTTACTTATTACTTGATAACCTTCTTATACCGTGTTGTAACTCATTTCATAAATGTGGCTGTGACTGGAGAAATCGGGCTTAAGGACTTTGCGACCAGTGTATATCCAAATCAGCATATATGCATCCGCACAATCTGATCAGGATCTTCAATGTTCGCCATTCCATCAATTAAACACCCGTCATGCTTCTAACAAGGAATATTGATTATTCGGCTACAGGAGAATGTTATTCGACCAGGAGCTACACTGGTCACAATCCCATAAGCCCAAATTTCTCCAGTCACAGTCACACATGTGATATGACACACGTGTAATAACACCTGCAGCGAATTTGTTAGGCTCCAAATAACGTCCCTAATTGCACGATAAAGCAATGATGTCTTGACGCTGACGTCATCACTTTTTAAAAGCCATTAGAAGCATCCATGACCCATTAAAATTACTGCAATTGTTAAAATGTGATCCCGTTTGGTACTATGAAGTGCTTATAAAGAACGGGAAACAATAATAGTATATACGTTTACCGGTATGTTTAATAGTTTTATCGACATAAACTATTTTTCTCTGTGAAAATCTGCAGGTTTTCTGCAATTGTATGCACCTCGCCATAACTCGTTCATAAATCTCATACCAAATGGAAACTCGTTTGAGATCCTGTGTATAATATTAAAACACATTGAAGTAAGCAATTATATTCTACCAAATAATACTAGGGAATGATGTTGCTTTCATCGCAACATTTGATCAGGTAAAGAGCTTTGCATTGACATTGACGTACTGATCGATAATATTATATTAAGTTATTGTGATTCTACACAGGCTATATGGTGTAATATTGCCCGTCTGGAGGTATGTTCACCCGAGGCGATGTAATATTGCCCGTCTGGAGGTATGTTCACCCGAGGCGATAGCCGAGGGTGAACATACCTTCAGACGGGCAATATTACACTATATAGCCTGTGTAGAATCACAATAACGTATTTGTCATACAGCAGATCCGTTATTTGGCCGTATAAATATATCTCTTCTTTTGATCTTTGCGTTTTTTCAGGGAGAAAAATAATCCGAGATTCGATTTTCTACCGTCAGTCTTAATATAAAGCCGTAAATGAACATTTTGTTTTTTTATTAAACGAAAACAAACTAAATATGGAGTAAGAAATCCATCGAAAACGACTTTACGACAGTTTTTTTATATCGTGTAATTTAATTTATATTACACTGCTCTATCGATCTCCTCTCCCTTTGGCGCCTCTAGAAGAATGCGACTGGTTCCCAAATATTTGCTGTCATTGCTACGCCGCGTTTAGTGCGTGGAACCCATAGTTTATGACCCAAATATAGCCGTGTCACGAAGCCAATTGTGTTGAGATTTGAAAACACTAAACGGGACAGTTTGTGGCATTTTTCGTTCATATTTTGATGAGCAAAGAATATTTATGGAAAAATAAACAATAAAGACTGGTTTTGAGTGTACAATTTGTTACTTTTATTGATCAATTCGGGGTTTTATTGTGTTTAGTGAGGAATACAATTCGCAATCGGAAGACGCTTGCAAAATGTGTCTTCATTGGACGCGAGGCGCCGGAGGGGAATCGCAATTCATGTATGTCTGACGGGATTATATGACCAGGCAAGCTAGCCAATCAAAAGCCGAGAAACTTATCTGCGGTATGACAAAGTGTCTTAATAATCATATCAGGCATTGAACTGATTACGATTATTCGGGTTACAGCGAATTGAAAAGTGACGTTTCATTGGTCGAACGGTGTCACATGTCATTACCGAATGACGTAAGTATAATTACGTAACGTAAACAACTCCGCGTTCTTTGCAACGACAACTATATTATATTTGACCAGCGGCAAGCATAAAACTGTACCTGATGAATAATACCAGCCTAGTTTATGTTGATATCAACATGATCAAGTTTATCAGGCTCGGCTGGGAAACGGTAGGAATTCCTCGGCGAGCCTCGAACTTCCTACGCATTTCAAGATAACAAGATATCACAATACAATTGGCTAGTATTCCCACTGTTCGAGCTTAGAGCTTAAGCTATACTTATGGCTGGTCAATGCACATTTAAAATGCAATAGATATATCCGTAATGATGTTTGCGGTATTGGAATAATGTTCAGTTGATCCCAATTATAATGAGGACATCTCAAGTACGACTCGATCGAAACATCGGGCATACAGTACGTGTTACATGTAAGATATGGTATAATATTTACACTGTCGTTCAATTCCATAATGGAAACGCCCATTGAACGTATTGTGTTTTCATGGTTTTATATCCCAGTACAGTCGAACATGTGCTAATGACTAGGGGCGCCGGAAGCATCATAATATTGGTCCGGCGAATCTACTGAGTGCCCCCGCTACCCATCCAAAGTGTATGTTGTTACCACTCAGTTGAACCGTCTCGCCGAGACGGTTCAACTGAGTGGTAACAACATACACGTTTATGAGAAATTATCGAAATTGCAACAAAAAAATATTTACATTTCTTTTTTTATGTGAATTACAAATATGTCTAAATTATTGATCCGGCAGTGGCCGGACCTGCCGGACGTGTTCCGATGCCCAGGAAGACCACCTCCGAATAGCAATCACCTGGCTGCAAAGGCCACAATGGCACATGTACTATATAAATGACCCTGCGAATAATTACCACCTCCCATGGCTGGCCTTTATTCACAGGTTTGACTGTATATTACATTCATTAAAATATCTGACGTTCATCGTCGTTGTCAATGATATTGACCAGCAACGTAGTTGTTCTAATAAAATGCGACAAAATGACATAAAACAATGTGATTACTAATTTTAACGCCGTATTCGGTTATTTACAAACAAACAGAGAATGCAATGTAAATATAAGTAATACAACCATGGGCAGTTGCTTTTACTGTAGTTTGAAAAACATTTGGTCTGTTTAAAGTTTGCGATTCGGACTCCACGCACTTCAAAACAGACTAAATGTTTTTCAGTAAACACAACAGCCAATAAGTTTATTCCTTAATTAAATAAGTAATGCGTACCTGACTTGTGCTGTCATTGTTAATGTCTTCACGCCGATAGCTCTGCTTGTCTGTGCGCGTTTCCGACGAATGAACCTGAAGGTTGTGCGTACCTATGCACAAGATAATAAACTTTATTAGAAATATTACAGAGACAACACCTGGCGAAAATAAATAGTAAATAAGTTGGGAAAACTTGGCTTTAATATTGCTAAGTAAATTGATCTATTTAGTATAAGTAATAACACGGTGCTTGACAATCAAAATACACCATATGTAGCACTGTTTTCTGGTTTTCTCTCGGATAATGCGTAATTAGGCATTTGTCACATTGAATAAAGGTTATATTTATGTAGCGTCTATTGTACCTCTTCCAAGAAGACCTATTCGTCTATTCATGCAAAGTCACTCTGATATAGCCTTACAAAACTGTATAAATTACACATACCGGATTGTGTTAAAGGCGAGTACCTGTCAGCCAGTTTAGTACTGAGCCTATAATTCATGTCACGTGTTGCGCATCTATACAAGGCCTCATTGCCATTCATTGTTGAAACTTCTGGAACATCACAAACTACAGTACGAACCTCCTTGCCATCGTCCATGTAGTCTTGCAGAATGTGTTTTATACATCGACTAATTGGTTAACCCTTAGAATGCTGGGCACGAACATTGTCGTCTGCTATTGTTTTGTATATATTGCCTTAATTCGCACTAAAAACATGGATTGACAGCACTTCGGAAATGATTCAAAAGTGATGGGTATAACTGAATAAATGTGGAAACAGCGATTTGAAGTGAGTATATTCACACACCTAATACCTTTTTCGATTGCCAGAGTCATACATTTATTCGATGTTTATTTTGTTTGTGCGAGTCAGAAAAGAGAGGTCTCTTTCTATAATAGCCATAATATTCATGATATTGTGTTTATCACCTTTCTATAAATAGAAGATGGTATTCAGAGCTCCAGATAAGCTTTGTGTCTAAAGCATACTATACCCCCTGATTTCAAAATCATTGCGTATTTTACTTTTACAAATGGATTATTCATTGTTTTGTTTACTAAATAGTGAACAAATGATAAAAACATATAACAAATTTAAACATTCACTTATTTGAGCTGCAAAAAGCAAACAGCTCAACTAAGTGCATTTTCAACTTTATCATATGACAGTATTTTCACTACCCAATTTGAAAATCAATATGTATTTTCACATTGCTGTGCGTACATGTATTTTGTTTGGTGTCATAGGTCCGAGTCTTCCACCTGTGTTTGTTTACACTACCAGAGGCGCAGCATTAGCCGAAACAAATGTGACGTTACAAACATGCATGTGATGTCATACATCACACGATTTACGTCACTTACTGACGTCAGAACGTTATGACATAAACGTCTTTGAACTGCATTGAATATTTAGGAAAGTTTCACTGAATATGGAGATGGTGATGCCATATAAATTTGTTTGGAAAGCCTTAGGTCGCAGAATTAGTCGACACCATTGTAAGTCTTATGACGGAGTAGTATTTCCAAGGCAACTGTGTGTTTGAAGTGTTCTTTGTTTACTTTCTACTTCGTGGAGAGTGACCTAAGAATTTTGCTAATACACAGTTTATTAGGTAAATTTATGGTAATATTGTGTCATATTGTAGAATTGTCTCTCAACAACTATAGCGAAGTATCAACGTCAATGCCATGCAATTGTTTTCTATAATTTAGTGCGCGAAGTGCAAATGATATTACGCACATTTTTGCTGTGTAGCTGGGTGTAGCGATATATTGCAACATGTTGCCTATGAAGCGGAAAATGTACAATTGACGCATGCGCCGCTCGTTACCTTACACATTGAATACCAGTTGACGCATGTGTGACTCGTAGTTCTGTGTGACAAAATCTCAGCAAATGTGTTTGTGTTTGTGTTGTTGCTGATAAAGAGAATAGCCGATTGCAAAAATAGATTTGCTGCCGTTCTATCACATAGAACTAGTGTGACTCGCTACCTTGCACGATTAAGCGATGTAATAACAGCAAGCGAATTCGTGCCTATTCGAAAATGGCTAAAATCCAGTATTAATGATGTATTAATATTAAGGATATGAAACAGAAAATGTGCATAGTTCTTGCTTCATAAAACTATTTGTGAGTGTACATTTAAACTCTAATTACATTTCATTACACTGCATTACATAAACGTTATGACGGAGTAGTCTTTCCAAATGTGCGTTTGAAGCGTTCTTTGTTTACTTTCTACTTCGTGGAGAGGGACCTTAGAATTTTGCTAATACACACTTTATTAGGTAAGTTTATGGTAATATTTTTGTGTCATATAGTAGAATTGTCTCTCAATAACAATATAGCGAAGTACGCCCAGGTTTTGTTTTTATAGTTTAGTGCGCGAGGTGTAAATGCTATTACGCACATTTTTACCATGGTGGTGTAGCAATATAGTGCAACCTGCAAAATTAATCTATAATCAGAGCTCCAGATAAGCTTTGTGTCTAAAGCGTACTATACCCCCTGATTTCAAAATCATTGCGTATTTTACTTTTACAAATGGAGTATTGATTTTCTTCAAACTAAATAGGGAACAAATGATAAAAAAATATAACAAGTTTAAACATTGACTTATTTGAGCTGCAAAAAGCAACTTTTTGCTTTTTGCAGCTCAACTAAGTGAATTTTCAACTTTATGACAGTATTTTCACTACTCATTTTGAAAATCAATGCGTATTTTCGAATTGCTGTGCGTATTTTGTACACCAACTTTTGATAAGCAATGCGTATTCAGCTAAAATAATTACAGGAAATACGCCAATACGCGCCTTATCTGGAGCTCTGTATAATATCAGGAAATGGTTAATTTGTTATTAAAAAAGAAATCACTTAAATATAGCAAGAAATAAAAAACTAGTAGCGTGAGAACTGGTGCAAGTTTTACCTTGATTGGCTGGTGAACAATTGTCCCAGTGTCTCGCTTGAATTTAAAGTTATATAACAAGTTTCTCGTCTCTGTAATCAATTCTATCTCTGGTGTATGTTGGTAACTAAATAACTTCTTTTATATAGAGATTGTGGTGAACCTCATAATTGATATGAAAAGTATTGAGTTGATGGTGTAAATAGTTGGACCCATCAATCGGCGCCTATTAAGACGGAATCGGCCAATGAAGATTTCAGTGTCTTGAGGGTCTCCGACAAACAGTGATTATTATAGTTGTATCCCATTATTAATTAAAACAGAATTGCTAAAGAAGATCAATGTATGTGGGTAGGTTGTGAAGTTTGTGCTCATGTTCAATTCAACAACAGAGTTGGAAGGAAATGATGAAGAAAATTTCCTTCCAAATGCAGGATCTTCAAATAACACAATCACCAAACATACTATTGCTAGAAGCGCCATTGAGTCTGTGTTAATTTGTAAATTGTTGCACATGTCACTCTCAGAGTTCCAGTTAAGGTGCGTAATTTGGAGGTAAATTTCTTATTTCTCCATCAAAAATGGCAAGTTGGGAGAGCTTTAGAATCTTCTCAATGAGACGATTCTAAAGGACTACCAACTTGCCATTTTTGATGAAGAAATAAAATTTCACCCCAAGTTGGTCAAATTTTGCACCTTAACTGGAGCTCTGCACTCTGTCCCAGGGCTCCAATGTGTGCCTTGTTTCAGAGCTCCAGATAAGCTTTGTGTCTAGAGCGTACTATACCCACTGATTTCAAAATCATTGCGTATTTTACTTTTACAAATGGATTAATGATTTCTTCATTACTAAATAGGGAACAAAGGATAAAACAAGAGGGCCATGATGGCCCTAATTCGCTCACCTGACTCCATGAACACCAGAGGAGAATGTGACATTGAGTTCATGTGTTTTACAAAAATTGTGCTATTTTTAGATGGCGGTCATCTTGGATTAAGCGATGACTCTCATTTTACCAAATCTGAAAATGCTTCACCCAAGGATCTTAACTTTCTATGAAGTTTGGCCAGCATCGGCCATGTGGTTCCTGAGAAAATGACGTTCAAAATCTGGAATAAATGGACCTTTTGGTGGCCATCATGGATGATATAATCATCCGATTCCGACAAGTATTGCACCAGACCAATCGCCTTATCAATACCTTCAATTTGGTATATGACATGAGCATATTCGGTCAAAAATAAAATTTGACCCCAATTTGACCCCACGGGCCACGCCAATGTTTGACCCCGGGGTCACCATTTTAACAAATTTGAAAGAGCATTGTACATCGATCATTTCTACCAAGTTTCGTCGAAATCCGGCCAGCGGTTCAAGAGAAGTAGATTTTTAAGAATTTATGCTATTTTTAGACGGCGGCCATCTTGGATTAGCGATGACCTCCATTTTAACAAATCTGAAAAGGCTTCACCCATGGACCATAACTTTTAAGTTTGGCTACCATGGGCCAAGCGGTTCATGTGAAGATGAATTTTGAAATCTCTAATAAAAGAACGACCTTTTGACATTTTGGCGGCCATCTTGGATGACATAACAATCCGATATCGGCAAAAAATGTACCAGAGGGATCACCTCATTGATACCTTCGATTTGATATATAACATGACCATATTCGGTTAAAAATATAATTTGACCCCAATTTGACCCCACGGGCCACGCCCATTTTTGACCCCGGAAACAGTACTAGAGCCCTGTGGATCCTGGACAACCGGTGTACAAGTGCGTCACATTGACAGTATACATCAGCATCTACGTAGCAGCTACATCACGCGGTCTACATCAAGGAGTATGATCTGCGTAGATAAAAAAAACAAGTGTGTTGGCGCCGACAGAATGGACATGTATTATTTTGTCGTACATAGCGAGTGTCGTAACAATTGACAGTAGTACAGAAATAATACTCCGCTACCGGATTTCAACATTTGCTTAGTGTATTTCAAATGTGTAGAACGGGTGAACGTTCCAGATGCAGTGAGTATCGGTCTGGCAATCAACAACAAATTGAACAACCAGAAATTTGGAGACATCGTTCTGAAGAAAGCAGACCAAGAAAAGACATTTGCGGTAATGCGAAAACCTGTTAAGGTGGATGGGGAAGAGGTACGAATGTCCTCTGTAGAACTCTACCAACGCCTGCTCTCTATCTCTCTATTGAATGGCCCTCCAGATCGACGCGTCTTCACATTCGAGTTGGCAACAGTTTCACCAGCCCTGTTTCAAGATGAAGGCAGTATGAGAAAGTCACAAAAGTCGCAGCTAGCCAAGTATATTATACAGATGGATTCAGATATTATTGTGCAAGAAATCGATGACATGTTGCCATCGTCATTGATGGCTGTGCCCTACTACATCGAATTCCCTGGCCAAAGATTGGCACAATACGCGCAGTTTGTGAATCGTTTGTAGCCGCTGTGCTTTCTAGGAGATCAGCTGGACTGCCTCTGTGTGTTATCTTCGATAGTTACGATGTGAAAACTACAAAATATCCTGAACAAAAACAGGACACCAGTACCAACCAACAAGCCAGCCTTTCTGTCAAATAGACATAACAAGCAAAGACTGATTAAAGTGCTAGAAGGACATCTGGAACGTGCTGGGGTTTCGGTGGAGCATGCCGGTGATGAAGGTAATGCCGATGTCGTCATTGTGAGGAAATCGTTAGAACTGTTGAAACTCCATGAACATGTATTTGTCATTGCCGATGATACGGATGTCTTGATTCTGTTGCTCCACCACGCAAGTTACACTGACAAGCTGTTCATGGAAACCAAGCAGCAGATTATTTCCATCAATGTAGTGAAAGAAGTTCTTGGCCGAGAACTCTGCATGTGTCTCCTATTCGCTCATGCTATGTCCGGTTGTGATACAACATCAGTACTGTATGGCATGGGCAAGATGAAATGTATGAAGATTCTGGAGTCATCCCAGCTGTGGCGATCAGATGTACTTGTATTTGGAGACCCTGAAACATCTAAGGAGGAAATTAGTGAACTTGGAGAGCGATTTGTGCAATCTATGTACAGTGGTGGTACAACAGCTGAAGGTGGACTTGATGAATTACGATACCTCTACGCAATCTCGCCGAAGTATGTTCCAGTCGAACGCATGCCACCAACAAAAAAAGCATGCTATTACCACAGCCTACGAGTCCACCACCAGGTTAACACTTGGAAACACCTTGAAACAACTTTGGACAAGAACGATTATGGTTTCTGTGTAGAGGCTACTTCGGTTAATCCAATAATCACGGATATGGCACCAGCATCTGCTGAACTGTTTAGTGTACATCCGATGTTCGTGTAAGACAAGTAAACACCTGTGCACATCCTGCAGTTGTTCGAAGAAAGGATTATCCTGCAGTGTCCACTGTAAAAGCCAAGCAAGGTGCCAAAATTGACCACCGGACACTGCAATAGCCGAGGATGACTGATAAACATGTATAAAGTCGACTTTCCATGGAGGGTATTATGCAGATGGTTTAGAAGTCAATTGAAGCATATTTTTTAATCATGTGCATATGCTTATTGTGCGCATGATCATGTTCATTTGGAGGCAATACTATTATTTTATATTAATACCTTGATATGACAGCCGAAACAATGATCATGTGTACAGAACCATATGCGTACACCCAAAAATGTTCCAATTGACACCGAGACTGTCTGAATAATACACGTCATGAAAAATGTCATTTGTAACTGTAAAATGTGCTTAATACGTGTTTATGTTGATTACAACTATAACAGCACACAAGAACACATACATATTGTCATGTGCAGATACGTGGTAACCAAACCAAACTTGTTCTTAAACGGTTGATCATGCTTTGATTTGAGAAATGGAGCTTTTGGGTTTTGTGACCAGTCTATATACTGATTCACTAGCAGTCTTTTATATTCTATACAGTTTACCAGATAATGTACATGGTGCCTGTTTCATTGACTAAATGACAAACAGTGTAGACTCTGATCAGACTGCAGACATGTAGGCCGAGCTGGGGCCAACAGGTCTCATGACACATCAGCCAATTTCTTCAGTCACATCCACATGTGTAAACAATAGGGTTTATGGATTTTGCGACCATTGTAGATCCAGATCAGCCTGTGCATCTGCACAGTCTGATCAGATTCTGCACTGGTCACCATTATATCACTGAAACACAAGTCATGCTTCTGACAAGGAATACAATTGTCATCAGGCTACAGGAGTGTGGTATTTGATCAAGATCTAGACTAGTCACAATTCCGATAAACCCCACCCTTACTCAGTCACATCCACATTTTTAGTGTTGGAACTTGGATGTGAACATGGGTTCGGAAATATTGTATTTCGTGTTAGTCCTAATTGAAGGCTACGACTCATAGTGGCTAGTGTACTAGTCATCGAACCATATATTGCATATGTGGCACTTTTCCATTGTATTTATCGCCAATTTTATGAAAATAGCGACATAAATGGCGGCCATATTGGACCTTGATTGGGTATCTATAGCTGGACAGCACTGGAAATGATTCCATTGCATTCCTCATATGGCAAAATGGGTATGGTCACCAAAATTGTACATCTACCATAATCCAATCAAACACTTAGCTCGATTTTTATATTTTGTTGAAATTGGCAGCCATTTTGAATTTTTTGTCACATTATTAAAGTCGTACACCATTGGACATGGTTTTATTGAATTCCTAGTATGCCAAAACATTGGTATAGACACCAAATTCGTGTTTCTAGCACAATCCAATACAAAGTTCTAGCCCTTGACCTATATTTATGGCGGCCATCTTGGATTTATGCAAATTAGGCACTTTCCCCAGGTGGGAATTTCGGGAATTTTTTTTCTGAGTAACAGCACACTCATCTGAACTCATCTGAGCCCAAACTTGCTTATTATCGAAAATGTCTGGGTCTTCGTCAATTTCTACTGTACTAAAAGGCTTCACCCGTGGACCATAACTTTTAAGTTTGGCTACCATGGGCCAAGCGGTTCATGTGAATAAGAATTTTGAAATCTCTAATAAAAGAACGACCTTTTGACCTTTCGGCGGCCATCTTGGATGACATAACTATCCGATTTCGACAAAAAAGCACCAGAGTGATCGCCTCATTGATACCTTCAATTTGATATATGACATGACCATATTCGGTCAAAAATAAAATTTGACCCCAATTTGACCCACGGGCCACGCCTATTTTTGACCCCGGGGTCACCATTTTAACATCTTTGAAAGAGGATTGTACATCGATCATTCCTACCAAGTTTTGTCGAAATCCGGTTGGCGGTTCTTGAGGAGAAGATTTTTGAAGAATTTGTGCTATTTTTAGACGGCGGCCATCTTGTGTTACGTAATGACGTTATTTTATTTGCAATCCCCCTCCCTAAGGACCATGGCCATGAAGTTTTGTGACTATAGGCCCAATGGTTACCGAGGAGAAGACGTTTGAAAATGTTCACGCGCGACGACTGACGACGACGGACGACGGACGACGGACGACGACGGACGACGACGGACAAATTGCGGTAACAATAGCTCACATGAGCTTCGCTCAGGTGAGCTAAAAAATACATAAAAAATAAACATTCACTCAGTTGAGCTGCAAAAAGCTTTTTGCAGCTTAACTAAGTGAATTTTCAACTTTATGACAGTATTTTCACTACTCAATTTTAAAATCAATGCGTATTTTCACATTGCTGTGCGTATTTTGTACTCCCACTTTTGATAAGCAATGCGTATTCAGCTAAAATAATTGCGTATAATACGCCAATGCGCAGCTTATCTGGAGCTATATATATAGATTACACTGCATTACGCATTTTTATGAGTAACGCAAACCTTCATTTGAACGTGACAACCGATTTTCGAAATATGTAGACAAACTCGGGTAAATTTGCATTCATGTATTCATGACTTAATTATGTGTCTACGTAGATCTTCGTATTGCATGATCATATTTATGAAATGGTCTTGGTTTACAGATGTCGTTCTATGGAAAACGATTTAATTCGTAATGGCAATACTT
This sequence comes from Conchocele bisecta, assembly GCA_029237695.1. Classification (NCBI taxonomy): domain Eukaryota; kingdom Metazoa; phylum Mollusca; class Bivalvia; order Lucinida; family Thyasiridae; genus Conchocele; species Conchocele bisecta. The sequence continues at coordinate 87,064,599 of CM055274.1, forward strand.
CCTGCACTGTTTGTTGCAAATTTAAAACTCACGGGGAAATGAACATGCGCAATATAAGATATCAACTTAGGTTTAAACGTGTTTACTGATGGGGGCGGTTAGTGCCGACGGCCGGTCAGACCCGGCTCTGCTCTACGTGAAAGTGTGCCCGCAACCGTTACTTTTATTAAAGAAAATGTAAACAGTTCGCTCATTAACTGTGACACGTATTCTGGATAAAATTAGCCAAGGATAGAACTGTGCCTAGGTCTTAATTCATTTGATTTACTGGTTCACCGTCGAATGTTTCGAAAATCAACAGAAAAGTAAAAATGGGAAATTGTCAGAAAAATAATCGTGTCACAGATAAAAAATATGGTAGTGCTAATTACGCGGCTCCTGGCATATCGCATCATGTTGACACTGGGCCAAACATGTTTTATTATTTAGTATTTAGTGTGTTGGTATTGTGTCACAGGCATATTTTGTGCGAACATAATTGTAGCCACCGGGGGCCCGTTTCACTAAACTTCGTACGACTAAAATGTTCGTAAGTGCAAATCTAGGATCGTCTGGAAATTTCAATTGATTGATTTACATTTATTGAGCATAGGAAACTGTTGTTAATGTGGAATTTACAGTCATCTTAATTTTGTACTTACGAACATTTTAGTCTTACAAAGTTTAGTGAAACGGGCCCCAGGGACGTAGCCTACTGATTTGTATCTGTATCTGCAACCACTCTGTACCTTCTAATGTCACGTAATTTGTAGCGACTTTCAACAATATCACATTACATCAGCCGTACGATTGACGTTTGATGACTGTTAACTATTATTTTAATTGACCACTTGTAAATATGGTTATATGAATGTATGGCATATATTTTACTAGTATTTTTGCAATCAATGCAGACCCTGATCAGGCTGCGCAGATGCACAGGTCTCCAACATTTACACATTTAGGAAGTCCTACTTTAGATCGTTGTTAATTTACTTACTACTAAACACTGGATGTCTGCGTACTTTATTGTTTTGTTATCAAAGGGACGCAAATACCAGGAGCGGATACAGGATTTCAGGCTATGGGGTGGGGTGGGGGGGCGTTGGGGCGTGCGGGACTTCTTAATTGAAACAGTTTACTATATGTTCGAACTAGCACCGTTTGTTCGTCGACCAAGCGGAGCTCGGGAGACTGCTAGGTGGGTCCGGCGGTATGCCCTCCTGAATATTTTTGATATCTACACCCCATTTTGCTGCGTTATAACGCATTTTAGAGTAAACATATCTTTACTCGCAACATTTTAGGGGGGCGCGCGCCGGGTTTTCCCCGACGTGATTCCGCCTTGGAATACACAACTTCTATATTTGCAGATTCAACGCGTCTAAATTCAAACGAGACGCTTCAAACAAATGTCGCAATTTTGTGGTCGGTACACATTTAGTGTGTAAATAACTGACTTGATTATATAGTCTGCAGACATGAATTCAAAATACATATACGTGCGCCACGGTGCTTTTTAGCATGGCTTGGTTGGCCACTCATTTCTTTGTTTACAAAGGCGTTGAATGTACTTTTTCTGAAACGCAACACAATTAAATTGCAAATTTCGTTTTCAAATTAATTATTCACGACGAGAGGATACAGTGTATACATATACATGCACCAGTACTATTATGCTTACTGCCGGTATTTTATCAGAACATTTTATAACAATTATACGATCATGTATGTCACATCGACACATTTTCCTGACATAGATAGGTTTATGTACATGTATATATATTTGTTTTCAAATGGTAAACCCATTATCAAAAATTCAAACCGACACACATTTAAAAATACACAGTAATGGATACTTTTGCCCTGAATGTTCTGTTGGCCACTTTGATTTTAACAACTATACATTCCACTTACTAAATAAATACGCATGCTGTCGCGCGGGCATCAGTCACGCAAATAAAAACATATGAAGGAATCTACAAAGTACGGTTGATAAATGCGTACATTTATAAAATGTTAAGAAACTTATATCAAAAATCAGTACCGGCAGTAAATTCATAGACAGGATCGAGACGGGTAGCCCACACAATAACTTTTTAAGCGGACACACCTAAGAATATCTGCCCTCTCGGCGTTGGGCAGTGGCGCGGCGGTGGGCAGCCGAGGGAGTGGGGGTCAGCGCAGGATATCCCCATAGACCGCCTACCTGCTAGTACGAGGTACATGTACACAAGACTGTCCGTCAGTCATATTGGCTACACAGGAAAATGTTCCTCCCGCTTTCTGAGATGTAAGTTTAATTCCGAGAGTCGGGTATGGACAGTCGATTTTTAATTTGTTTAAAACTCCCCGGGGGTGTCCGACTACTCTCTATCGGGCGCTGAAGTCATTGATATGTGCAGCCATAGGCCTATCCAAATTCTAACCAAATTCAGGCCATTCATTTCTACAGACAATAGAGCATTTGTTTCAATCACAGATTGTTTCAATTTCAAACACCAGGAATGTCGTTTAGTTGTTTGTGCTTGGTCCTTGGTGAGTGACGTAATGTCTGCATCAATAAATGACGTCACAATTAACTGTTACGTAAATAACGTCAATTAGATTCGGAACTAAATTCTCAAATAGTTACAATGTATCTTTATGACGGTACATGTATATGCATAATCTGTGATAGTTGGCGATAGTAGCAAATTACGAGATCACATGTCGGCTAATTATAGATTTAACATTGATAGTGGTGCGTTTGGTTTGTTCACTACATGTACATATGATAGTTTTATTCTGTTCAATGTTTGATAGTATTCATACTAACACTTGTAGATACATTTAGTGCAACTTATCAGCAAATACAGTTTACATCAAGCACAGTCACTGAGTCTATGAACACGGATTTCTATTGTATGCTGTTACGTTGCATTGTACAAACGTCAGCGTTTCAATAACGTCATTTTCTAGATTACGTTACTTTTTCTTCCTTGCGTGATTGACATGATGCTACAAAAAGTGAGATAAAACAAAAACTATTAGACATATTTGCATTTTCTTTTCAGCGTATTGTTTGTGAAAGGTGTCCGCATCCAGAAATGTAAAAAAGTGCAAATCGAAAATGTTGTCATTAAGGCCGGTTTTCACAGAGCGCGGCCCATATATATATAAATACATCCATGATACACATGTGTCTTTAGTCCAACCATTGATAGCCCCTTGTCAGAGTGGAGTCTTGGCCAGGTCTGTACTCTACTGTCACTGTCAAAACATGGACTTGGCTCAATTATCATCTGTGTAATATACATACAACACTATTCCCAGCAACAGGATGAATGCAAGTTCTAAATGGAAATGTGTATGCAGTACATGGTCACCTTCTTAAACACATGACAAGCTTGACTCAGGAAAATAATGAGCAATCACTGTAAAAAAAGGTGGTCACCAAGATGAGCACTGTCTCATTCATAACATAGTAGGTTGAAGACACAGGGTACTTAGCCATAACTCTGAAGAAGCTACATTGGTGAAGCGTGCAAAAGATTCATGACTAACATATCAGAAGATACATAATGCATACTGTTGATGCCAGCTACAGAGCTTTCATAGAAATTGTGACAACTCGGTCCAACATTCCACAACTTGAGGTCATACAATTACGTATATATGCCGCAGGATTACATTTATGGGTTTAACGTTTGTCATATAAGTAATCAGTAAGCGTGTACATACTATTTCTATATTAAGTTAGCAAGTTTAGTAGTCTCGAAACAAAATGTAAAAGTGAAATGAGTTCTGTGTGGAAACTGTTGACAACATCCCAGTAAACAATATGTGTATGTGCTTGTTTTGATATGATGGAATTTACAAATAAATTGAATGCAAATTATTAGAGTAACACAGTATACTGAAATTAAAAGCAGATATTAACAAAAGTATTAAGGATATGAAACGAAATGGAACATGGCGAACTATATTGGAATGTGTTACATATGGTGTTGAATGTATTTATATAATTGGTTTAATGGCCAGTCAACAGCTAAGGTAATTTTTTTTAGACCGGTTTAATGGGGTCGGATCCCGTATTTCACCTGTACTAAGAACATAATATTTACATAAAAATAAATATTCAGCCCTGAAATTAGAATAACCTTATCGGTTGCCAGGTCTTCAGTACACCAGTCAATTAGCCCCATCCCCTAATATAATAGGATAATTACTAATGTTACTAGTTTTATAGTGGCTATAACCGGATTTAACTCTCACGTATCAGTAATCCAGTTAAATTACCATTCGCATGCTCCAAACTAACCACCCACAACTAACATTAATGCCAATATTCAATTGGAATGTTTCATATGAATACACTGCCCACCCACCACCTCCCCCTCCATCAATGCAGGTGAAATACGGGATTCAAACAAGTTATTGTGACACATAGCTGTTGACAGGTAGATAAACACCATTAAATAAATTCATTTACATATAGACCAATAGTATAGGAATAGGCAGTAATGAACATTCGCGAAATCCATTATTCACAGACTTTGTAAAAGTGGATTGATGTGAAAAGGTGTACCAGCCTAACATTAAATCTGAATATCAAAAAAACGTTATCATATTATAAACCATACCGTATGCAATTTAAATTTAATCAAGCATGCGTTAGTGGGGAACGTACGCAAGTGCTTTGCAAGAAACAGGTAGCCAATTGGAACACGTTCAAGCATGCCAACTATGGCGGCCATCTTGAATTTTAAAATAGTATGCATACGTGTTATTGCATACAAATGTGCAACAATAAAAACAATTCAATAGCGCACATAACAAGCCACATTTCTAGTCCAAACCATTGAAATTCTCTTGCTGACCAAATTGTTTGATTATAACTGTGGCCATTTGGAAATACAAAGCTATATAAACAACACTTTAATTTCCTTACGTCACATATGATACATGTGCAAATAATAAACTTCATTTACTGCATGATTCTGTTGATATGTATCCATGTTATCATTGAAAGTGCTTGTATTCAATTGAATATAGCACAAAATGTAGTGTTATGGCGGTCATTTTGAAATTTAAAATGTCACACATATTTGTTATTGAACAGAAATGTTACTACTTCAGTTTTATATATATCCCATAAATAATTTGTCTAACTTGTGGTCCAAAATGTGCTTATTTTCTTGATAAATAGAGTATGTGGGTCTTTAATAACGGCCATTTTAAAATTCAAGATGGCCGCCACACGTGTGACCGAAAAAAATGGTACCAGTTTGTTTTTTGCTCTATGTCATATACTCTGTCATAAAAATACGTTTCCGAAGACAATAGCAAATATTTCAGCAGGTTCACATTTTGACACCGACTATTAGTCCATTTACGGACATACGTACGTACGTGCGTACGTGCGTACGTGCGTACGTGCGTGAGTTAGTAACACATTTCATTTTTTAACTTATGAACCGCTTCACCGACGTTGAATTAATATTTGGCCACAATGTGTGTCTACTGTCTGTTCCACGTTTTGCTGCCGACGAACATTTGGCTATTAAACACATTGAATCTGAATAATATTTATAATTGTAAGTACTTTTTCACCAATAACAAAAACGCCACCCTCCCCAAAACAATTATTTAATGAAATTCCATCAAATGTTGATATAATTGCGAAACAACGATTTTCCTATGGGAATTTACCATGGGGGCTAAAAATATATATTTTTATAGATATTTTTTTATTTGTGGGCCGATTTTCAAAATCTAACTTTTGTTTACTTAAACTATCTCTCCATGTTTCAATTTCCAAAATGTGTCGTTATCGATCCTCCTACTTTCTGTTCCACGTTTTGCTGCCGACGAACTTTTGGCTATTAAATATATTAAATCTAATAAATATTTAAATGTAAGGACTTTTTAATCAATACAAAAAATTATTTTGGGAAGGGTGACTTTTTTGTTATTTATGATAAAGTACTTACAATTAAATATTGTTTATATTTAATGTGTTTAATAGCCAAATGTTCGTCGGCACATAGAAACCTTGTTTTTTTTCGCAATAAAATCATACTTTGATGGAATTTCATCAAATTCATTTTTTTGGAGGGTGACATTTTTGTTATTGATGAAAAGTAATTACTTTTAAATATTTTTTGGATTCAATGTGTTTAATAGCCAAACGTTTGTCGGCAGCAAAACGTGGAACGGGCAGTAGGTATGTAGTTGCGAACTGTAACTCTTGCAAACTACTCCCGTGCCGTCCATAGCCACGGACTGTACGGGAGTAGATTGCAAGAGTAACCGTTCGCAACTCGGGATGGTGACTTGCTTTGCCTCACGTACGATCGCCCAATGTCAAGGTCACTGAGGACGTATGCTCACCTTGTTTGTAAGGCAAACATGTTAAAGGTTTTTATTATTATTATAACAAGGCTATAGCGACGACCCTTGTTTTTATAAAGAATAATGTGTGAAATGCAAGAAGATGTTTATTTAACCAGGTGAGCTGATTATCTTGAAATCAGGTCCTCGTGCTTGGGTCCTACTTCTACACAAACACGTTTCGCTACGCTCACTACGCTCACTCGTTTGTTTAACACAATGACCCAATCACTCGTGCATTATTTCACGATAATCACGACAGAGTTATTATTATATACATTATTTGACTGTGATTGTCGCGTTATATTGTACGTGAATACGACATAAATTTACATAGTCGGTTTGTAATGTGATTTGTGTTGCCTGTTTGCTTTTGGAGTGGTGGCCGAGCAGCGTTTACAACTTTGCCTTAGCAAAATTGTGTGCCGTGTAGCTACATACATATATGCAAAACCAACGTCAATGTTTTATAACATCATATGGTCGTACGTTAGCATAAGACCTGTTAAAACTAATAGAAGAAGGTTCCACAAAATGTTTTAGAGATTCCACTTTTCCTGATACATGTTCACAGTTTTGATGAGTCACTGCGGGTATCACATTGTGTGTAGTACAATTCCTTCGTTACTGATACATGTAAGAGTTTACCAATACAAAATTTTATTCACTAAATATATATAAAGCAAGGGAGACGCTATGTAACGTTTAGGACTACATGTACTTTTTTTAACTTTCACACTAGCATTAAATAACATTTTATCCATATAATATCACATCTACTGTACATAATTATGTACAATCTCGGTAAACAATATAATACTATAACAAGAAAACATGTATCCGGTCCATACGCGAACTGGGCTGCCGACACAACCTGTTCACATGCTACTGAACTTTACTCGTTTCTGATCATTTATTTTCATAACTACCCCGAGAACGTACATTTATAGTTTGACATACAATGGTAAAATAGTCAATGGTCTACGTACAATTGGTTTGTGTTGCTAATTGTACACCGACTAGCATACGATAATACACGTATATCGTTTTTCATTATCAGCTGTTAACAACGACGTCAGCTATGTCAAATACATAAATGGAAGCGACGTTTCCGACGTCATTTACTCGATATCGTCATTTTAGCCATTAGGTACATTTTCGCACGACATATATATGGGCCGCGCTCTGGGAAAACCAGTCTTAATGACAACATTTTCGATTTTCACTTTTTTACATTTTCTGATGCGGACACCTTTCAAAACTATATTCTGAAAAGAAAATGCAATTATGTTTCATTGTTTTTGTTTTATCTCACTGTTTTTTGCACCATGTGAATCATGCACGGAAAAGAAAGTAACGTCATAGAGAAAATTACGATATTGAAGCGGAGACGTTTGTACAATGCAACTCAACAGCATACAGTACTTTGCTGATAAGTTACACTAAATGTATCCACAAGTGTTAGTATTTATACTATCAAACATTGAACAGAATAAAACTGTGACTTGTACATGTAGTGAACAAAACAAACGCACCACTATCGATTTTAAATCTATAATTAGCCGACCTGCGGCTTCGTAATTTTCACCATCGCCATAATAGGTTCATAATGATATACATGTGTCGTCAGAAAGATGCATTGCACTTATTTCAGAATGTAGGCCAGAATATAATTGACGTCATTTACAGTTAATTGTGACGATTAATTGTTAATTCTGTAGAAATGAATGACCAGAATTTGGATAGGTCTATGGCTGCACATATCAATAACTTTGAACAGCGCCCGATGGAGTCTAGAGGGTAGTCGGACACCCCCGGGGATTTGTCAGCAAATTAAAAATCGACATGTCCATTCCTGACTCTAGGAATTATATCTTACATCTCAGAAAGCGGGAGGAACGTTTTACTGTGTAGCCAATATGACTGACGGACGGGCTAATGTACATGTACCCCGCACTAGCAGGTAGCAGGTCTATGGGGAAATGCTGCGCTGAGCCCCACTCCCTCGGCTGCCCACCGCCGCCACTGTCCCCCCCATCCCACCCAACTCCTACACACCGAGAGAAGATATTGTTAGCCGTGTCCTCTTTAACAGTTATTGTGCGGGATACTCGTCACGACCCTGTCTATTGATTTACTGCCGGTACTGACTTATTTGTGTAAGTTTTCTTCGAATTTATGTTCGCATTTATCAACCGTACTATGCAGATTCCTTCATATATTTGTTATTTTCGTGACTGATGTCTGCGCGACAGCATACGTATTTATTTAGAAAATGTAATGCATAGTTGTTAAAATCGAAAGTGACCAACAGAACATTCAGAGCAAAATTATCCATTACTATGTATTTTTATATTTGTGTGTGGTTGAATTTTTGATAATGGATTTACCATTTGAAAAAAACCAATATGTTCATAAACATGCATATATGATATGTATACATCAATGTCGGGACAATGTGGAGATGTAAGGAGGAAAAGGACTCGGAAAGGGGGTGGCGCGAAACGCCACAGGAAACTGTTGCGTGATAACATCAAGGGTATCACAAAGCCAGTTATCCGCCGTTTTGGCTTGCCGAGGTGGTGTGAAGCGAATCTCTGGCCTGATCTACGAAGAGACCCGTGATATATCCTCAAGGTTTTCCTCGAAAATGTACACCGAGCACGCCAAGAGGAAGACTGTAAACGCCCTAATACACTAAATTTGTCCCGATTACAAAATAGTTTTCGTTGGAATGCGGCTCCACACTCGTTTGAAATTAGCCGCGTTTAATCTGCAAAGCTGGAATGTGTGTGTATTTGCTTTATAATATTATTTACACGCCTCCGACTGGAACGGCTCTTTGATAAAAAAACAATGCACGCAACCGTACATTGCTTAGTACAATGTAGTAAGTAAATTAACAACGATCTGACAAAGTCGGACTTATTAAAAGTAATGTAAATGTTGGAGACCTGTGCATCTGTGCAGTCTGCTCAGTGTCTGCAATGATTGCAAATATACTAGTAAAATTGCTATACATTCATATAACCATATTTACATGTGGTCATTTTAAAGAATATTTACATTGTTATCAAACGGCAATCGTACGGCTGATTCAATGTGATATTTGTTTAAGGTACATGTAAGTGGTAGGAGACACATATACAAATCAGTAGGCTACGTCCCTGGTGGCTACAATTATGTTCGCAGTAAGTATGCATGTGACACAATACCAACACACGAACTACTAAAACATGTTTGGCCCAGTGTCCACTAAGATGCGATATGCCAGGAGCCGTGTATATTTGGCACTACCAACATTTTACATCTCTGATATGCTTATTTTTGTGAAAATGTCCAAATTGTATTATGTTGATTTTCGAAACATTCGACAGTTGAAACAGTAACTTAAGCGAATTAAGCCCTGTGCCCAGTTCTATTCGTGACCATTTTTATCCAGAATACGTGTCCCAGTTAATGAGCCAACTGTTTACATTTTCCTTAATAAAAGTAACGTTTGCGGGCACACTTCCACGTAAAGAGCGCGCACTTGCGCCCCGGGTTCGATCCTCAATGTGAAAGTACATTTATATATGATGGTGGTCGCCAGACAGGATACATGTACGTTTGTTTTCTTTTCTTTCCTTTTTTTTTATTAATCTTTAATGCTCTTTGTTACATGTATATAATACATAACATACAATCATACACATAGTTAACATGGTCAAAGTAATATAGTGTACACATGTATGCGTAAAGAATAAAACAGACCGTGATCTGACAAACAGAAAAACAAATACGTATTTGTCAGAGCATGGTCACATTCCTTAATTGTGCAGATATGCATGTAGCAATGAGTTTTAATTTTGCTAAAGGGTCTATATAGGCTATTGAATTATTGGATTGGGATAGGAGGTTTGTTTATATCGGAAGGTGAGAAGGGTCAACACTCTCTTATATGGTAACGTATAGTGGTTTGCGAATATTGATATGGTAAGATAAAGGCAGTGTTGTTAAAAGGTGTTTGCTTACTGAATAAAGTCATTCCATTTTTAATTGAAATGTTTCGAGTTTATCTCTCATTGTGACAATAGTTTCTTCAATTTTTATTGTTTGTTTAAGATATGCGTTAAAGTGTTCCAATGCTGGTTGTGATTCACTATATTTGCATCTGAAAATAAAATATTTTGCTAAAAGAATAATACAAGCAACTTTCGCGTTACAAAATGATATATATTCATATGTTAAATTGAGATTATAATCTAGCCTACTCGTTTGTAATAACTGGTTTACGTCAGGTCAAAATTGGTGTATGACGGTGCATTCCCAAAACATGTGCTTGTTAGAGTCTATAGTCATGTGGCAAAATTCACAAAGGTTTGATGGTTTTAGTTTGCATTTAAACAAAAACGAATTGTTTGGTATTATTCTCATCAGATATTTATATTGAAATGCTGTACGTTTTCTACTAATTGTACTCTTGTACGTTATTGAAAATATATAATTCCATTCAATTTCTTGATTGTCTAATTCGATCTCCCATTTTCGTACATGTTTTAGTTGTGGTAGTCTCATTGATTCAACTTGTTTGTTGTATAACATTTTATTTATACTTTTAGACGATAATGTTTTATTTATTAAGTATGTCGGCACCTCGTTGTTTAACGATTCTGTTCTCATCTTTACTTTCCATTCAGTTTTAATATTGCCTATCAATGTGTAATATTTTAAAAAGTCGCCAGTATTTATTTCATATGTATCCTTAAAATCACTGAAACTGTAGAAATCGTTTACTCTAAAATCATATATATGCTTCATGTACATAATACCTTTGTTATACCACTCTTTATAAAATATCGTACTGGTTCTTTCAAGTTTTACGTTAGAGTTGTGCCATAAAATCTCATGTGCTACGTTGGTACTTGAATATTGGAAGTTAATTTTGCACCACGAGATCAAGACTTCATTTAAAAAGGTATACCTATTTGCTAATTGCTTTGCGTCATTCTCATTAAGATTACTTTTAAATATAATATCACCGCCATATTTTTTAAGCTCGTTATTGTATGCTATTTTTAACTGATTTTTTATACCTTTTAAACGTTTTATCCATGAACATTTCAGTGAGTTGATAAACGCATGAATATTTATCATTTTCAGTCCACAGTGTTCATAGTTTTGAATTATGGTTTTACGTGATATTTTATCTGGTTTACTGTCCCAAAGAAAATCATACATTATATCATTTATCCGTTTTATTGTTTCAGCTACTGGGTTTTTAAGCACAGTTAGTGGATATATTAGTTTTGGTAGCGCGAAAGTCTTTAGTACAGTAATTTTGCCAATTAATGATAGGTTCCATTTTCTCCAGTTATTTAGGCAACTTGAATGCTGGAATGACTTTATCTTGGGAAGTGTATTCAGTTCACGTAGGTTTGCTCTATTGTTTCTGAATATTATTCCTAGTGTTGATGCATGGTCGCTTGACCACGTATACATATTGTTATTGCACCATTGGCTGGGGTCATGCTTTAATCTGAATATCTTTAACATTGTACATTTTGATTTATTTAGTTTTAGTCCAGATATAAGGGAAAATTTATCTAACGTTTTTACAAGCTCTTGAAATGATCTTTGTGACCCGTCAAGTGTAAAACTGGCATCGTCGGCAAATAGTGTTTGTTTTATTTCCGTACCACCTAATAATAGACCGGTATATTTTCATTATGATTGATTTCTCTCGATAATATTTCAATACATAAAATAAATATGTATGCAGATAAGGGACAACCTTGTCTTACACCTTTTTCCACCTTAAACAAATTTGATAAATGACCGTTATTTGAAATGCAACTTTTTGCATCCTTATAGAACAGTGATATCCATTGAATTAGTTATTCACCAAAATTTAGATTGTGCATACTTTTAATTATACATTTATGGTCTAGACATCTCATTATCATGTCATCGCATGCTTTCTGATTTATTCTAAAGCATATTATTTCCCGCCTTGCGTATTATTTCCCGCCTTGCGCATGCGCGATCTAATGGCATGCCACTAACACCGGGTCACTTTTGCAAAGTCAGTCGACGGAACACCACTGTGCACTGCACTTTCGCCTATAAAAACGTGTCATTCATATAATTACAGAGATGACCGGGCAACCTCCCCCTTCTAGACTGGGAAGTGATTAAATCTGCAAGTGCAGTTGTTGTAATTGTTGTGATATCCGTAGCGAACCTCATGACCCCGCAACAAATGGCGCCCAACGTGGATTTTCGTGTGTGACCTGGCGTTAAAACGCATACCGGGGAATCCGCCAAGACGGACTTCTATTGGTCGGTTTGGTACAACTACGTCAGTGATGGGTATTTCATAAATTTGTGTTACACAAACAAATTACGCGTGTGTCGTAGCGACAGTGGCGATTCTGTGGATTTATATAGTAAACAAAATGCGCTGTGATTAAATTTAAAGTGACCTGGTGAAATGTATCGGTTGTAGACTAACTTCACCCTCTACATTCAACTACTGACATTGGAGAGAGCTCTCGATTACGTGAACGAAAGACAATGTAATAATTTGTGTCGGTGTAGGACTATAAGTTTGTGTAGTCATGTAGCCTGCAGGCTGGTTATTGAAGATGCGGACACCTTTCAAAACTATATTCTGAAAAGAAAATGCAATTATGTTTCATTGTTTTTGTTTTATCTCACTTTCTTTTGCACCATGTGAATCATGCATGGAAAAGAAAGTAACGTCATAGAGAAAATTACGATATTGAAACGGAGACGTTTGTACAATGCAACTCAACAGCATACAGTACTTTGCTGATAAGTTACACTAAATGTATCCACAAGTGTTAGTATTTATACTATCAAACATTGAACAGAATAATACTGTGACTTGTACATGTAGTGAACAAAACAAACGCACCACTATCGATTTTAAATCTATAATTAGCCGACCTGCGGCTTCGTAATTTCCACCATCGCCATAATAGGTTCATAATGATATACATGTGTCGTCAGAAAGATGCATTGCACTTATTTCAGAATTTAGGCCAGAATATAATTGACGTCATTTACAGTTAATTGTGACGATTAATTGTTAATTCTGTAGAAATGAATGACCAGAATTTGGATAGGTCTATGGCTGCACATATCAATAACTTTGAACAGCGCCCGATGGAGTCTAGAGGGTAGTCGGACACCCCGGGGATTTGTCAGCAAATTAAAAATCGACATGTCCATTCCTGACTCTAGGAATTATATCTTACATCTCAGAAAGCGGGAGGAACGTTTTACTGTGTAGCCAATATGACTGACGGACGGGCTAATGTACATGTACCCCGCACTAGCAGGTAGCAGGTCTATGGGGAAATGCTGCGCTGAGCCCCACTCCCTCGGCTGCCCACCGCCGCCACTGTCCCCCCCCACCCCACCCAACTCATACACACCGAGAGAAGATATTGTTAGCCGTGTCCTCTTTAACAGTTATTGTGCGGGATACCCGTCACGACCCTGTCTATGGATTTACTGCCGGTACTGACTTATTTGTGTAAGTTTTCTTCGAATTTATGTTCGCATTTATCAACCGTACTATGCAGATTCCTTCATATATTTGTTATTTTCGTGACTGATGTCTGCGCGACAGCATACGTATTTATTTAGAAAATGTAATGCATAGTTGTTAAAATCGAAAGTGACCAACAGAACATTCAGAGCAAAATTATCCATTACTATGTATTTTTATATTTGTGTGTGGTTGAATTTTTGATAATGGATTTACCATTTGAAAAAAACCAGTATGTTCATAAACATGCAATATGTATACATCAATGTCGGGAAAATGTGGAGATGTAAGGAGGAAAAGGACTCGGAAAGGGGGTGGCGCGAAACGCCACAGGAAACTGTTGCGTGATAACATCAAGGGTATCACAAAGCCAGTTATCCGCCGTTTTGGCTTGCCGAGGTGGTGTGAAGCGAATCTCTGGCCTGATCTACGAAGAGACCCGTGATATATCCTCAAGGTTTTCCTCGAAAATGTACACCGAGCACGCCAAGAGGAAGATTGTAAACGCCCTAATACACTAAATTTGCCCCGATCACAAAATAGTTTTCGTTGGAATGCGACTCCACACTCGTTTGAAATTAGCCGCGTTTAATCTGCAAAGCTGGAATGTGTGTGTATTTGCTTTATAATATTATTTACACGCCTCCGACTGGAACGGCTCTTTGATAAAAAAAACAATGCATGCAACCGTACATTGTTTAGTACAATGTAGTAAGTAAATTAACAACGATCTGACAAAGTCGGACTTATTAAAAGTAATGTAAATGTTGGAGACCTGTGCATCTGTGCAGTCTGTTCAGTGTCTGCAATGATTGCAAATATACTAGTAAAATTGCTATACATTCATATAACCATATTTACATGTGGTCATTTTAAAGAATATTTACATTGTTATCAAACGGCAATCGTACGGCTGATTCAATGTGATATTTGTTTAAGGTACATGTAAGTGGATTGGAGACACATATACAAATCAGTAGGCTACGTCCCTGGTGGCTACAATTATGTTCGCAGTAAGTATGCATGTGACACAATACCAACACACGAACTACTAAAACATGTTTGGCCCAGTGTCACTAAGATGCGATATGCCAGGAGCCGTGTATATTTGGCACTGCCAACATTTTACATCTCTGATATGCTTATTTTTGTGAAAATGTCCAAATTGTATTATGTTGATTTTCGAAACATTCGACAGGTGAAACAGTAACTTTAAGCGAATTAAGCCCTGTGCCCAGTTCTATTCGTGACCATTTTTATCCAGAATACGTGTCCCAGTTAATGAGCCAACTGTTTACATTTTCCTTAATAAAAGTAACGTTTGCGGGCACACTTCCACGTAAAGAGCGCGCACTTGCGCACCGGGTTCGATCCTCAATGTGTTATTACATTTATATATGATGGTGGTCGCCAGACAGGATACATGTACGTTTGTTTTCTTTTCTTTCCTTTTTTTTTATTAATCTTTAATGCTCTTTGTTACATGTATATAATACATAACATACAATCATACACATAGTTAACATGGTCAAAGTAATATAGTGTTCACATGTATGCGTAAAGAATAAAACAGACCGTGATCTGACAAACAGAACAACAAATACGTATTTGTCAGAGCATGGTCACATTCTTTAATTGTGCAGATACAGTGCAGTCTCCGTTTTAGTTCCACCGTAGGCAACACTTGCAAACTCAACGCGAACGCAACGCGAACGCAACGGAACGCAACGCGAACGCAACGGTTTGCTGTAGCGTTGTATACGTTGTTTAAACGTATAATACGGTTCGTACACGTGTAAAACACATTGTCAAACCGTTTAGTTTAAAATCGTTGTACGGTTCGTACACGTGTAATAAACATTGTCAAACCGTTTAGTTTGAAAGCGTTGTATACGTTGTTTAAACGTATAATACGGTTCGTATACGTGTAATACACATTGTCAAACCGTTTAGTTTAAAAGCGTTGTATACGTTGTTTAAACGTATAATGCGGTTCGTACACGTGTCATACACATTGTCAAACCGTTTAGTTTTAAAGCGTGTAATACGTTTAGCTTCAAGGCGTATAACACGCTTTGGCTTATAAATATGTAGCGAGGTTAAAGACTTGAAACGTGTACAACGCTTTACCTGGAAGCGTGTAGCTATATGAAAGCGTTGAAACGTGTACAACGGTTACAAGTTTTAACGCGAATACCTGTTCGGCCCCGATCGCTTCGAGGCGTCCTTGTTTCGTCCCTTTTAAAATATCGCGGATACATACCCTCAGATCGAGTTCAAAGTACATCGGCGGTGTGATTTAGCACTTCAATTGATCCCTAATCCCTGATGCCTAATGAGTCACGCTTTTAACACGACAGATGTACCTTGCCGTTTATCAAAATGTTTGCGAATTGTAGATCACGTGAGCCGGCTCATCAGGATCTGCGGCATTCCTACGTACATGTACATTTTATATACACAAAAATGACCCATAATACAGCGTAATGTAACAGTTCCTAACTTAATATGGAATAGCCCCCCCGGGCCGATAGTCCGTGTCAGTTACTTGGGGTTAAATATTACGAACATAGATAAACACAGTGCATGGTTTCTTTATTTTATTTTAACATCATCAGAAATGGCGAGTCTAGGAACTCTCGTATCTTTACGCTGAAGCCAGTCTATTTCAGTCACTAATCCGCTATACACCTGTCCCACGCGTGTGTTAAGAAAAATCGATATTAGAGGAAACTGAATACACAGCGAACTGCACACTGGTTTAAGACGGATATGGACCGCGGATATGTGTCATAAATTACTCCGTGGTCAAAACCGGTAAATTTACAAGGTTTATAGGGAAATAGCAGCCGACTGGCAATTTTTCTCGGACCGATTTTTAAGACTAGTTTTCAAATCTCAATCGGTCTGAGAGCACAAAAATCGGTCCAGAACCGGAAAACTGAACATTTTAGAAGCCCTGCAGTCTAGAAGTATATATACACACAAGAAGAACGATCTGAGCATGCGCATTCTACGCGATAGACGGTTGGCATACCAAAACGTGTAATGCGTTAAAACCCGTGGAAACGTGTTATACGTATAACACGGTTTCATCTGTACTGTGCTGTGTACATGTAGAAGCGTGTAACCGTTCGTCAAAGAAAGCGTTAAATCGTTTAAACGGTTTACCTTAGCGTTGTATACGTTTACAACCGTTGTATACGTTTACAACCGTTGTACACGGATTACACGCTTTTGAAACTCAATGCGTTGAACACGGTTTGTTCGACTTTCGCGCATGCGCAAGAGTGGGGAAACGCAACGCATGGCCGAAAACATATTACACGTAGACGACACACGGTTTGAAACGCAACTAACGGAAACTCCACGGATACGCAACGCACAACACTTTGTACACGTATAAACCCGGAACATTTTGACAGAAACGACTGTATGCATGTAACAATGAGTTTTAATTTTGCTAAAGGGTCTATATAGGCTATTGGATTATTGGATTGGGATAGGAGGTTTATTTATATCGGAAGGTGAGAAGGGTCAAAACTCTCTTATATGGTAACGTATAGTGGTTTGCGAATATTGATATGGTAAGATAAACGCAGTGTTGTTAAAAGGTTTTTGCTTACTGAATAAAGTCATTCCATTTTAATTGAAATGTTTCGAGTTTATCTCTCATTGTGACAATAGTTTTTTCAATTTTTATTGTTTGTTTAAGATATGCGTTAAAGTGTTCCAATGCTGGTTGTGATTCACTATATTTGCATCTGAAAATAAAATATTTTGGTAAAAGGATAATACAGCACTTCGCGTTACAAAATGATATATATTCATATGTTAAATTGAGATTATAATCTAGCCTACTCGTTTGTAATAACTGGTTTACGTCAGGCCAAAATTGGTGTATGACGGTGCATTCTAAAAACATGTGCTTGTTAGAGTCTATAGTCATGTGGCAAAATTTACACAGGTTTGATGGTTTTTATTTTTGTTTGCATTTAAACAAAACAAAAACGAATTGTTTGGTATTATTCTCATCAGATATTTATATTGAAATGCTCTAAGTTTTCTACTAATTGTACTCTTGTACGTTATTGAAAATATATAATTCCATTCAATTTCTTGATTGTCTAATTCGATCTCCCATTTTCGTACATGTTTTAGTTGTGGTAGTCTCATTGATTCAACTTGTTTGTTGTATAACATTTTATTTATACTTTTAGACGATAATGTTTTATTTATTAAGTATATCGGCACCTCGTTGTTTAACGATTCTGTTCTCATCTTTACTTTCCATTCAGTTTTAATATTGCCTATCAATGCGTAATATTTTAAGAAGTCGCCAGTATTTATTTCATATGTATCCTTAAAATCACTGAAACTGTAGAAATCGTTTACTCTAAAATCATATATAGCTTCATGTACATAATGCCTTTGGGTATACCACTCTTTATAAAATATCGTACTGGTTCTTTCAAGTTTTTACGTTAGAGTTGTGCCATAAAATCTCATGTGCTACGTTGGTACTTGAATATTGGAAGTTAATTTTGCACCACGAGATCAAGACTTCATTTAAAAAGGTATACCTATTTGCTAATTGCTTTGCGTCATTCTCATTAAGATTACTTTTAAATATAATATATCACCGCCATATTTTTTAAGCTCGTTATTGTATGCTATTTTTAACTGATTTTTTATACCTTTTAAACGTTTTATCCATGAACATTTCAGTGAGTTGATAAACGCATGAATATTTATCATTTTCAGTCCACAGTGTTCATAGTTTTGAATTATGGTTTTACGTGATATTTTATCTGGTTTACTGTCCCAAAGAAAATCATACATTATATCATTTATCCGTTTTATTGTTTCAGCTACTGGGTTTTTAAGCACAGTTAGTGGATATATTAGATTTTGGTAGCGCGAAAGTCTTTAGTACAGTAATTTTGCCAATTAATGATAGGTTCCATTTTCTCCAGTTATTTAGGCAACTTGAATGCTGGAATGACTTTATCTTGGGAAGTGTATTCAGTTCATGTAGGTTTGCTCTATTGTTTCTGAATATTATTCCTAGTGTTGATGCATGGTCGCTTGACCACGTATACATATTGTTATTGCACCATTGGCTGGGGTCATGCTTTAATCTGAATATCTTTAACATTGTACATTTTGATTTATTTTGTTTTAGTCCAGATATAAGGGAAAATTTATCTAACGTTTTTACAAGCTCTTGAAATGATCTTTGTGACCCGTCAAGTGTAAAACTGGCATCGTCGGCAAATAGTGTTTGTTTTATTTCCGTACCACCTAATAATAGACCGGTATTATTTTCATTATGATTGATTTCTCTCGATAATATTTCAATACATAAAATAAATATGTATGCAGATAAGGGACAACCTTGTCTTACACCTTTTTCCACCTTAAACAAATTTGATAAATGACCGTTATTTGAAATGCAACTTTTTGCATCCTTATAGAACAGTGATATCCATTGAATTAGTTATTCACCAAAATTTAGATTGTGCATACTTTTAATTATAAATTTATGGTCTAGACATCTCATTATCATGTCATCGCATGCTTTCTTATTTATTCTAAAGCATATTATTGTGGTGAATCTCAGTGCACTGCAACCGTTTACTTATCCACTATTAATTCACTTTACATGCTTGGCCGATTCCACT
This sequence comes from Conchocele bisecta, assembly GCA_029237695.1. Taxonomy (NCBI): domain Eukaryota; kingdom Metazoa; phylum Mollusca; class Bivalvia; order Lucinida; family Thyasiridae; genus Conchocele; species Conchocele bisecta. Next base: position 87,084,195 of record CM055274.1, read on the forward strand.
AATCATAAACCAGCTTTCTCTACCAAAGCCCAACAGCCAATGAACGGCCCCGTTGCTACCAACGATTCCACGGCTGGCACGATTGGCATGAGGAATTGTAGACACATGTCCAAGCTCTCTTGCTTCCTGAACTCTCAACGATACACACGTCTTTACGACTAATCCTAGAACCACGTTTCCAGAGAGCACGAGCTTCGTCACGGCACTGTCATTGGTAAGTTACTGTGACTTGACATTGCATTGCCTTACCACATCGCTATCACAACAAGTGGCGCTGCGAGCAGGGTTCCTTCCTGTTTTATATTGCCAATATTTACCTATTGACATTGTAAGCGAGAAAATCCAGAACTTGTCTTCTGCAAAAGTTTGCAGCAGATATCTGGGAAAACTCGCTGCACTGTTTCATTTGTTTCACAAATTATTGTGAATATCTTGTGAATTTCGTGTAACTCGTGCTAGGTAGTTGAATGAATTTTTTTTTTTCTTTCTACCTGTACACACACATGATGGCAAGTCAATTGCCAATTCCAATCAATTCTGCTACTGCAGAAGAGCTAATGACTGTCAATAGCATTGGCCAGGGCCGTTCTGCCACGATTTTGGAATTGCGTGGCATACACCCCTGTTTGACACCGCAGATTTTGGCGGATCAAGGCATAATGTCCGTCGAATTCTGGAACAATCACGTACAATCGGGGGCGGTCTCATTTCATCCCACGGTTTCAAGCCCACGTTCATCTACATCGTGCCATGGTACAGATCAAACTTATCATTCCGTTGGCCATGACGCGGACTCGAAATTTGAACGAATGTTCGAGCTCATGTACTCCCTTCGCGCAGACCTGTCAAAGCGCGAGATTAAAGTGGACTCATTAACATCTGATTTGACTGACAGAGTAAGTGGTCTGGAAATTGATAGGCTCACTTCAGACAAGCAACTTTTCGAGCTAACCAACACTGTCTCTAAAATGAAAAAAAAAACAATGTGAAACTGTAATTGTATTGAATCAGGCACAGGACAGTATTGATAAACAAAGTAGTCGTCTCGTGGATTACACCCACGAAATTGACAGAATTGATGAAAATGTTCAAACGCTCCATCAAGCCACCACTTCAATTTCAAAACAAATGTTTGAAATCTCGCAAAACCAAAAGAAAACCATCGAAAATATAACAAAGGTAATCCCGAATGATGGCATCTACACTGGCCCTTCCAAAGGCAAGCATACAACAGTAAAAAAGGAACTAGATCTCCCGCAATGGAGGTCTGATAATCTGAGTAAGTCCTGTACCTCTCCGAAACGCGAAACACCGAAAACGAAGTCTTGCGAGTCCGAAACTGAAAGTACCGGCCGAAGCCCACCTAAGCCCCGCATGCAAATATTCACGGGGGACAAAACCACGAAAATTGAAACGTACCTGTTCCAATTTTCGCGCGTTGCAAATAGAAGGGGGTGGGGTTCTGCTAAGAAAGCAGACACGCTGCTAGATTGTTTAGGGGGGGGGGGGGTGGGGGGGGGCGCGCTAGAATTTGTTAACCGATTAGGGGAGGCCACTCTGAATGACTTCGATGTCTTGAAATCGAGACTGACAGAGCGGTTTTCGACCAAGCTCGATCCTCGGATCGCGCGCAAGGAACTTACAAATGTAAGACAGCTCGACACAGAGTCGTTAGTTGACTTCGCGCAGAGAGTAACATGTATCGCTCTAGATGCATACTGCGATATGGCTCAGGATGCCCTGGACCAGATCGGAGTAGAGTCATTCCTCAGGGGGGGACCGATAAAGACGCGTCCAAGTTCGTCCTAGACACCGATCCAAAATCCATAAATCAGGCGTTACGGTCTATTAAGGAATATCAAGCTAACAACAGGGCCATTTATGGCACGGTATCGCGAGCCTACAAACAGCGCAACGTTACCTTCTCGTGCGAGTCAGATATTGACGTTAAGTTGAAACAATCGCTGGACGAATATCTCCAGAAATCGCTTGCGATCGGGGTCAAGCCGAAAGAAAGTTTGGCCTTTACCTCAGAGGTAGCGCCTCAGTCGCCAACGCGTTACCCACACCCATATCAGCCCACCCATCCCATGGGCATGAACCGACCCTCAAGCTTTCGGCCCGATTCATATCAACCTCCCAATTATCAACGAACGAGGTCCCTTCATACCAACCAGCTCGCCCACAACCATATGACTTCGGTGGGAGGTCAAGGTCCCCCAATACGTACCAGAGGTCAAGGTCACCTAATACCTACCAGGGGTCAAGGTCACCTAAAACCTACCAGGGGTCAAGGTCACCAAACCCTTCATATCTGGGGCCAAAATTGCCAACCCGCCTTGATCATCGAGCCAGATCACCCAGTCGAAACGAGCCAGGATTGAGGTCCCCTGGCTACAGACCTAACAGGTCCCGATCTCCAGAAAGGTCTAGTGTATGACAAGGTAGGAGATCGCCACCACATGCAACATCCCCGGTCCACAGCCGACCACAGCCTGATTATTATCCGACACATGCGGAGACCGGTCATTTAAACGAGCAAGAACTGATCAAGTAGGTGATCCTCGCTCAGTTCCCTTTTCCTCCGATCACCCGGGAGCAGTGGCAGTTAATCATACACCCCCATTACCCCAATTAGAGGTCCGTAATACCAAAGGCATGACTCTAGTCATTGACGTGGCAGTCAATGGGACTGAGACTGAAGCAGTGGTGGACACGGCAGCCATGGCCACCCTGGTTAGTACCTCATTCTTCAATTCCGCTGCCTGCCACAGCAAGTCAAATGCACAAGGTCAGTCAGTACAGTTGAAAGGCCTATCTAACCACCCAATACACGGCACATTCTTTAATGGCGTACAAATAAGGATAGGTAGAAAAACCTACAAGTGGAATGTGTGTGTAGCTCCCATGTCAGACAACATCATCCTGGGCATAGATTTCTTGCAAGCCTTTTCAGCAATTGTTGACCTGGGACGGAATGTTGTCTGTCTGGGCGACCATATAATTTCTGCCAAAATGAAAATCTCGCCCCATGAAGCACCCATTAACATTTCCCGTGTGCATGTGGCCCAGAAATCTACAATACCACCCCAAACTATTGGTTTTGTAAAAGGAAAAATGGAAGACGGTGTCGATACCAACAAGCCCTCAGGTTATTTGAGCCATTGCCCTCACGAGATGGTGTGTTGGTGTCGTCAGTGTTTACCAATGGGGGACATTCATGGTGAAGATGATTAACGACTCGGATAGGTACCTGTCGTTCAAGAAAGGTCGTATGCTAGGCCTGTCCGAGCCATGTTCACCATTACCAGAGACTGAACCTCAGAAGTTTGATGTGAAAGTAGTCACTACTGACACATTACCACACTCCTCCCATGTTGCTGACCACACCCCATCTGAAATCCAATTACCCAATCATATGCAGGCCCTATATGACACCTCGTGTGTCGGCTTATATGATATCCAGCGTCCTCAGTTGAAACGTTTACTGTACAACTACAGTGACGTATTTGCAATGAACGATCTGGATCTGGGTTGCCTACACGGGGTCTACCATCACATTGACACAGGCGATGCGGCACCTGTCAATGAGAAAGTTAGGCGAACACCCTTGGGTTTCCAGGATCTGGAACGCGACCATTTGCAGAAGTTACTGGACGCTGGCGTCATTCAGCCGTCTGCGTCAGAATGGGCGTCTGCTCCTGTCCTAATTAGGAAGAAGTGCGGGTCAGTCAGGTATTGTTTGGTCTACCGGAAACTCAAGTCCGTTAGTAAAAAGGACCGGTTTCCTCTGCCAAACATATCGGACTGTCTCGACACTTTACAGGGAACCACATTGTTCACCACATTGGATTTAGCTATGGGTTATTATCAGTTACCAATACACCCAGACTCCCAACATAAGACTGCATTCGTAACCAAATATGATCAGTTCTCTCACGTCAGGATGGGTATTTGGTTTGTGCAACGCTCCTGCCACCTTTCAAAGAGCCATACAACTAGTGCTTCGGGATATGCTTTGGGAAGAGGTTCTGGCCTACCTAGACGATATCATTGTACTAGGTAGAAACTTTAACGATGCCTTACTCAACTTAAGAAAGGTGTTAGACAGATTTCGGCAGCATAACTTAAAACTCAAGCCAGCCAAATGCAAATTACTGAAAAATCAAGTTCAGTTTTTAGGCAAAATAGTCACAAAGAATGGAATTAGTATTGCACCCTCAAAATTGGATGCTGTGCATTCATTGGCATGGCAGTCCCCACCACTCAAAAGGAACTCCAATCCTTCCTAGGGTTCGTCAACTATCATAGAGACCACATCCGCCATTTTGCTGAAGTAGCCGCCCCACTATATGACCTTTCCACCATTAAAGGCTCAGTGACACTTTCACAAGCACATCTGATTGCGTTCAATAACTTGAAACAAACTGTAACATCTGCCCCATGTCTATCCTTTCCAACCCCAGATGACCATTTCATTTTGGATGTGGATGCTTCCAACCTGACCATAGGTGCCGAACTGTCACATATACAGGACGGTATCGTAAAACCCATTTGTTACGCCAGTAACACCCTCCTGAAAGCACAGCAAAACTACTGCACGACCAGGAAGGAGTTGCTGAGTGTAGTAAAATTCTGCAGACATTTCCGTCATTACCTGTTAGGGCGCCAGTTTCTGGTCAGAACAGACCACAATAGTCTGGTCTGGCTGACCAGATTCAAGGACATACAAGGCCAACTTGCCAGGTGGGTGGAGGAGTTGTCGCAGTACGACATACAGATATTGCACAGACCAGGCAATTCTCATTTGAACTGTGACGCTCTTTCCAGGATTCCCGACACATTGATATCATGTGACTGTTATAACGCAGGCATGTCCCTGGATTCACTTCCATGTGGAGGATGTGCTTACTGTACCAGGGCTCACAATCAGTGGAGCCGGTTTTGTGAGGATGTCGATGATGTGGTTCCTCTGGCAGTAAGGACAATCACCACTTCCACACAACCCCAGACACATGACCACATCATCGACCCTTTGATTGATCATAAGGACACAGCACTTGTCAATGACCATCAAGGTTTACCATCTACCCCTGTCGATACCCCCTCCCCTGTACCCAATTGGCTTCAAACAGTTTCTGCCAATGAGCTACGGGCAATACAGGCACAAGATCCTGATATTGGTCTGATAGTGCAGTGGTTGGAGACTGACACTGAACCTTCCATTAGACATCTCCGTCTCACCAGTCCTTCAACCCGAGCTTACTTGATGTGTAGAAATCACCTAAACCTGATTGATGGAGTTTTGCACTACCAGTGGGAGGAAGGAGGAAACCAGAGTATCCCTCGTTCCTTACTCCTAGTACCTGAAGGCCTCAGGAACCAAGTACTGTTTCTCTGCCATGACGCCAAACATGCAGGCCATCTAGGCATACAAAAAACTGTGGAGAGACTAAAACGCAGTTTCTACTGGTATGGCATGTCTCGTGATGGCAGGGAATATGTCAAGGCTTGCTCTACTTGCAATAGGAACAAGAAGGCAAGTGCAACCCCCAGAGCACCATTACGCTCTGTTCATGCAGGGTTCCCAATGGAGAGGGTCCACATGGACATTCTCGGGCCCTTCAACACCAGCTCTAGAGGAAACAAATACATATTGATGGTTATCTGTCAATTCTCTAAGTGGATCGACATGATACCCATCCCAGATCAGACGGCAGAGTTAGTAGCCAAAGAATTTCTGGCACGGGTCGTGCTACTTTGGCTGTCCCTTAGAAATATTAACTGACCAAGGTTCTAATTTCCAGAGTAACCTTTTCGCAGCATTTTGTGAGATTTTGGAGGTCACAAAGACACGTACAACCTCAACTTGCTAGCCATGGCCCTGCGGTCCACTGTCCATAGACAAACCGGTTATACCCCAAACAGACTAATGTTGGGACTGGAAGTAATGCAGCCTATTGATCTCCTGTTAGGGCTTAGCGTAGAACAACTCAAACGCTATGAGCCCTATCAGTGGTTTCAACACCTGGCCAGTGCATCTGCAGCGGCTCACAAAATTGCTCGCGAAAACCTCAATAGCTCCCAGTTAAAGCAGAAACGTGACTATGACCTACGCCTCTTAGAACACACCTATGAGGTGGGGGATCTAGTCTATAAACGTGATTCTTCCTCTAAAGTAGGCACCAGTACCAAGCTCCGCCCACCATGGGTAGGTCCCTTTATAGTGGTGGAATGTACTTCACCATTGTACAAGGTAGCTGACAGGAAAAGACATTATGTCATGCATCATGACAGGCTCAAACTCTGTCAGGATGGCCAGATACCCATTTGGGCCCTTAAAAAACGCCACAATCTTACTGCCCCGCCACAACACCCGGGTGATTCAGAGGAAGATATTGAGACGGAGGATTTGGACGCCACATTACCATATGTTGGTGGGGACCCAGAGTTCCTGCTTCCCCCACCCTCAAATGGCCCGAATCATTGACAGGATTAAACTCTGCTTGACTACTGGGTCAATTGGGCTAATTAACGACAGTTACCAGTAGTCGGACACAAATTCCAATATCAGTAATAGTAATTATACTAAAATTATTGTAGAGGCTAAGTCTGTAAGAAAAAATAAAAATAAAAAATATAAAAACAAATTATAGAAATGGGAAGAAGTGTAGATATATGTGGGCCAGTACATTTTTCTTGTCATTTTATTTGTGAAAGGCTTATGTGTTTGTTTGGTTGTGGGATGTGTGACTGAACCGCTGGTACCAGCGACTCACCTCTCATATTCCCATTGCTATAACGAGGACTCTATCCTTTCATGTTCATCGATGGGGTGCATTGAACCGCTGGCACCAGCGACTCAACCGTCCCATTGTTGCAAGCATGGGATGCAGGATAGCCTGGATTGTCAATTATTGACAACATTGGATAATTGAAATGTGTGTTGGCCTATACATGTATTAAATTAATATGTAGATAAAATGCATTGACAAGCAGTCGAATTACTTAAATATGTGTGTGTACAGGAATTATCCTTTTAAATTGTTTAAATTTAATTGCCGTTATGAAAAATCAGTATACTACAGTATGCTTAAAAAACCCATTTGCTCCCGTTACAGATACCCACTTTTCACAGTCCGACAGTCGTACTTCCATTCAGCGGACAGGAATGATTTCACTCGAAGACGAGGTAGGCTATTTAGCCACCGATGAGCCAGAATTCCTAGAAGTACAGTCATTACCTGAAATGATTATGCTGGCCATACCCCCTCCAACTATTCTACCAATTTCAAACTCCAAAAATAAAAGTTCATGCTTAATTTGTCCCACATCAACCAGCCATTTACGTCGCCATGTCCTTTCGTCCCATCTTCCCTGGTATCTCGACCCGTTCCATGCATGTTGGGTGTGCGAAGCACCGGTCTTCAAACTTTCTAAGCACACATCCCAATACCCAAGGACACACACAGGCATTCAAATATTTTTCATCTGACCATCATGAACGTTGTGTCTTGCCATACACACCTTCTTCATCGACCTTCAAGTCTATTTAGACATCACCTCTCTTACAGACATCCTACCTTACATTTTATCTCGCCAACTATATCAGTCCACCTATGTCGGCTCTCAACCAGCTTTCTCTTCTGAGGAATCGCGTCTTTTGGACAAATGTTCCAAGTTTCTTGACATTTCGACGGTTCCTTCCTTCTCTGTTTCCCCTCCTAATCACCTTCTCTCCATCCTACACTGGCGCAACCTTATGATCCTAATCTCCCATCTTGCTGTTCCGTCCCAGACGTCTCTACTACATTCGACGCTACCATCACTTCCCGCAACGCCCAAATACATTGACACCCATTTCCATCTGGATGCTCTTCTAAAAGCGGGCTTGTACTTCTACGTACACCACTCTTTTAGAAAAGGTAGGCACCAACAACATTAGCATTTCCCACTGTATCGCCAACTACGTCTATCCATCTTCTTGGCCCCTGATAGACCACCAGCTGGGGGGGGGGGGGGGGACCCTGGTGTGCATTGTACACTTGGGCTTCATCCTCATCTGGTGGACACATGGAAGGACCGAATAGTGGAAATTGAGCATATGCTCTGTCGGGGTGTTTTCGTGGGGGGGATTGGCGAGGTGGGATTGGATTTTACCTCCACATGCAAATGCACACCTGCCTGCTGGTCACGACAAAGTTGTCGTGAGGTAAAACTCGCATCCCAGCGTCGATTCTTGTGGCAAGTTTTACCCTTGGCAGAGCATTATGATCTGACCTTAGTACTACACTGCAGGGATCACGGGGATGGATCGGCAGCTGCCGAAGTCCTCAAACTCCTTATTTCATTAGACCTTATCAGACTCCGTATTCACAGGCACTGTTTCGTGGGTGGGATCGCTGAAATGCAGAGGTGGCTGAGCTCTCTTCCGAATGTTCATTTTGGGTTTACCAATACCATTCTGAGAGACTCGATCACCTCTGAGGCTCTTATGCTCTGGATCTAGACCGGATTCTTCTGGAGACAGACTCACCATATTTGCCCGTGTCTAAGAGACGGATGAACACACCATGGCAAATTGAGTCTGTAGCCAGGAGAATCGCTTCTTTGAAGCAGCTACCGATAGACTCTGTCCGACAGGCCTGCAACGCTAATGCTGTGCGTCTGTATGATCTGTTTCCATAGTGGGTGGGTATTTCCATCACAAGGGTGTCTGTGTATGTACATACTTCAGCCTGACTCATATCTGTGTATTTTAATTGTTTCACATGTCCCCTGTCTTGTCCATCTTGCAAAATAACAATTGCTGCAGAAGTTGCTCCCCTGGTGTTGGATTCAGAACCGCTGGTTCCAGCGACTCTGGTGTCTAGTGCATCAGGGTACAACGCCTGCTACATATATGCCTATGTATACCTGTTTACTGCAATAGTTGAATCCTGATGCTCGAGTCTGAACCGCTGGTACCAGCGACTCTGACTTGCTTTGCATCAGGGCATAACCCCTGCTACAAAACACATACATGTATTCCACAGTTCGGCCGTTCTTGCCGTCTGCTGTGGATTAGCATGTAAATATAACACCACATGCCTATCATATCCTCATGTACAGTATGCATCATTTAAATACCGGGGTATTTTCTAATATTGAGATTTCCATGTTGAGAGATCTATTGTGTACATACTTATTTATGTCCCATCAAAAGTACTGGTTCTACCCAGTGAATCATTCCTTAAGCTATAATTACCACACTTTCTGTTAAATTCTAAGTTTCTAGAAGGTACAATGCACCATTAATTCTGGGATCAATATCTTAATAGTACACTAATACTTGAAGCCTTCCTTTTTATAAAATGGGGAGGAGTGTGGTGAATCTCAGTGCACTGCAACCGTTTACCTATCCACTATTAATTCACTTTACATGCTTGGCCGATTCCACTAATCATAAACCAGCTTTCTCTACCAAAGCCCAACAGCCAATGAACGGCCCCGTTGCTACCAACGATTCCACGGCTGGCACGATTGGCACGAGGAATTGTAAACACATGTCCAAGCTCTCTTGCTTCCTGAACTCTCCACGATGCACACGTCTTTACGACTAATCCTAGAACCACGATTCCAGAGAGCACGAGCTTCGTCACGGCACTGTCATTGGTAAGTTACTGTGACTTGACATTGCATTGCCTTACCACATCGCTATCACGACATTATTTCCCGCCTTGCGTATTATTTCCCGCCTTGCGCATGCGCGATCTAATGGCATGCCACTAACACCGGGTCACTTTTGCAAAGTCAGTCGACGGAACACCACTGTGCACTGCATTTTCGCCTATAAAAACGTGTCATTCATATAATTACAGAGATGACCGGGCAACCTCCCCCTTCTAGACTGGGAAGTGATTAAATCTGCAAGTTGAGTTGTTGTAATTGTTGTGATATCCGTAGCGAACCTCATGACCCCGCAACAAATGGCGCCCAACGTGGATTTTCGTGTGTGACCTGGCGTTAAAACGCATACCGGGGAATCCGCCAAGACTGACTTCTATTGGTCGGTTTGGTACAACTACGTCAGTGATGGGTATTTCATAAATTTGTGTTACACAAACAAATTACACGTGTGTCGTAGCGACAGTGGCGATTCTGTGGATTTACATAGTAAACAAAATGCGCTGTGATTAAATTTAAAGTGACCTGGTGAATTGTATCGGTTGAAGACTAACTTCACCCTCTACATTCAACTACTGACATTGGAGAGAGCTCTCGATTACGTGAACGAAAGACAATGTAATAATTTGTGTCGGTGTAGGACTATAAGTTTGTGTAGTCATGTAGCCTGCAGGCTGGTTATTGAATTTTCATGTAAACTATTTAGAAAGTAAAATGTGAAATAACATAGTGATCCCAGTGACGTCTATATGTCCGTCCGTCAGTCAGTAAGTATGTACAATGTGGCCTACAAGTAAAAATATATTACTTTCGATTTGAGCTATATTTTGTATTTTTTTGTGGGAATTGTATGCTTCAGAGTGATTTCATCAGATCTTTCTCAAACTTGGTACATGTAACAGGCTACTTCACTTGTTGTTGTCATCCTTGTAGTAAGAACACATTACATGCTAGCTAGGTTTTTGGCCTATTTATTAACCCAATCATGATTTGTACATGTGTATTTGTATATATTTTTCTGTGAAATTGTAAATTATTCTTCTTGTTGCAGATGTTCACGGCTAACCAACGCATGTCCAGGTCACTTGCACTGCACAAGCACTTTGAAGTTCTTCTATTGTGAGTCATTTCTTTCTTTCTTTCTTTCTTTCATGTTTCTGATTCTACTTATAGGTATCTGATTTTATCCAAAGACCTATATGTTCTATCTATTCACATCATCCATCAGGCTATACCGTCCATCTGTCTGTCTGTCACGGTGCATCATTTGTCATTTAATCATTAACATCCGTCCATAGCCTGCTATATAGTATACCTGTGTATTGTCGATATACCCCCGCAATGGCATTGACCTCCCTGTTGATGAATAGTTGATTAACATGTCATTACCCTCTGCGTTATCATTTGTGTGATATTAGCTGCTGATTTTGGGGATTGGCAGTTAAATGTAATTGCTTGTGAATTTGTGCATTTTGTGCATAAATTTGTAATTTAATTTTGATGACAGATATCTGTTTAATTCCGGAATCGAAATTAAATTGATAAATGATTGCCTTGTATCCATTATGTGATGTTACACGGTTGTTGCTGTAGTGAATAATAGCATTTGGTGAGGAACCTGAACAGCTGTGATTGAGTTTTGACTTCCGAGTTTCAGTTTTGACTTCCGAGTTTAAGTTTTGACTTCAGAGTTTGAGTTTTGTGAGTTTGAGTTTTGACTTCTGAGTTTGAGTTTGACTTCTGAGTTTGAGTTTTGACTTCTGAGTTTGAGTTTTGACTTCAGAGTTTGAGTTTTCTGAGTTTGAGTTTTGACTTCTGAGTTTGAGTTTTGACTTCTGAGTTTGAGTTTTGACTTTGAGTTTTGACTTCTGAGTTTGAATTTTGACTTCAGAGTTTGAGTTTTCTGAGTTTGAGTTTTGACTTCTGAGTTTGAGTTTTGACTTCTGAGTTTGAGTTTCGACTTCAGAGTTTGAGTTTTCTGAGTTTGAGTTTTGACTTCAGAGTTTGAGTTTTGACTTCTGAGTTTGAGTTTTGACTTCTGAGTTTGAGCTTTGACTTCTGAGTTTGAGTCAGAGTTTGAGTTTTGACTTCAGAGTTTGAGTTTTGTCTTCTGAGTTTGAGTTTTGACTTCAGAGTTTGAGTTTTCTGAGTTTGAATTTTGACTTCTGAGTTTGAGTTTTCTGAGTTTGAGTTTTGACTTCTGAGTTTTAGTTTTGTCTTCTGAGTTTGAGTTTTGACTTCAGAGTTTGAGTTTTCTGAGTTTGAATTTTTGACTTCTGAGTTTGAGTTTTTCTGAGTTTGAGTTTTGACTTCTGAGTTTTAGTTTTGACTTCTGATTTTGAGTTTTGACTTCAGAGTTTGAGTTTTCTGAGTTTGAGTTTTGACTTCAGAGTTTGAGTTTTGACTTCTGAGTTTGAGTTTCGACTTCAGAGTTTGAGTTTTCTGAGTTTGAGTTTTGACTTCAGAGTTTGAGTTTTGACTTCTGAGTTTGAGTTTTGACTTCTGAGTTTGAGCTTTGACTTCTGAGTTTGAGTCAGAGTTTGAGTTTTGACTTCAGAGTTTGAGTTTTGTCTTCTGAGTTTGAGTTTTGACTTCAGAGTTTGAGTTTTCTGAGTTTGAATTTTGACTTCTGAGTTTGAGTTTTCTGAGTTTGAGTTTTGACTTCTGAGTTTTAGTTTTGACTTCTGATTTTGAGTTTTGACTTCAGAGTTTGAGTTTTCTGAGTTTGAGTTTTGACTTCAGAGTTTGAGTTTTCTGAGTTTGAGTTTTGACTTCAGAGTTTGAGTTTTCTGAGTTTGAGTTTTGACTACTGAGTTTGCGTTTTGACTTCTGAGTTTGAGTTTTGACTTCTGAGTTTGAGTTTTGACTTCAGAGTTTGAGTTTTCTGAGTTTGAGTTTTGACTTCTGAGTTTGAGTTTTGACTTCAGAGTTGGAGTTTTCTGAGTTTGAGTTTTTACTTTCGAGTTTAAGTTTTGACTTCCGAGTTTAAGTTTTGACTTCCGAGTTTGAGTTTTGACTTCTGAGTTTGAGTTTTTACATCAGAGTTTGAGTTTTGACTTCAGAGTTTGAGTTTTCTGAGTTTGAGTTTTCCGAGTTTGAGTTTTCCGAGTTTGAGTTTTGACTTCTGAGTTGTGTTTTGAATTCATTTTTTTTACGTTGATGGTTTGTGTTTCGAGTCCATATCCATGTTTTTGAGTTTGAGTTTTGCATTTGCTCTCAATCTTTGAGTATAACATTTAATGTTGAGTTTGTAGTTTGAGTTCTTTGATTGAGTTTAGAGTCTAGATTACGAGTTCAGTTAATATTTTTTGTTTGGATTTTGAGCTCCAGTCGTGAATTTGAGTTTGTGTTTTCAGTTTGGACTTTTGCATTCGCATTTTGAAATTGAATTTTCTAGTTGAATTTTCGAGTTCAGTTGGTATTTTTTTGTTAGAACTTTTGAGTTGGTAATTTCAAGTTCGTGAATATGAATTTGAAATAGATAGTTCTTGATTATGTGAGCTGTTTAAACAGGTGTAATACAATATTTATTGCACTGAATTATTGCTGTCGCCCTTGTAACATCATATTTTGGTATTAATACTGTAGTACATTAATTGTGCGATACATCGTATGATTTTGTATGTAATGAAGACAGTACAGAATCAAACTTTGTAACACATATACTTGCATGTTTTGATTTTGTGGATTGTGGACAGTAGAATTGTTTTTTACATAAAGTTTAGGCAGTTTAGTGACACATTTGATGATTGCGATCAATGATTAGTGACAGTTGGTCATTTATTTGAGATTGGTGATAGATATTAGTGATTAATGAGACTCATCATTTGATGATGATCATGATTACTTTGTAATTAGTGACTGACAGTTGGTCATTTATTTGAGATTGGTGGTGGACATTAGTGATTAATCATTGGAGACGATATGAGACTAATCATTTGATGATGATAATGATTACTTTGTAATTAGTGACTGACAGTTGGTCATTTATTTGAGACTGGTGATTGTGACTAGCCATTGGTGATAGTTATTAGTGATTAATCATTGGAGATTGGTGTTTAGTGAGTTACCATAGGAGAATGTGACCAGTTACTGTCGGAAATTACTGACAGACATTAGTGACACTTAATAATTTGAGCATCGGAATGGTTAGTAGTAACTAACCATAGGTGACTAGCCTAGCGAATGGTGACAGATATTAATGGTGACAGCTATTCATTTAAGATTAGTAATAAGTGAATGAATATATGAAGGTACCCATTTGTGATTAATAATTATTTGGGAGTAACCAATTATGAGTATTAGACATTGGGGATTACTGGAATGGTGATTGCGACAGTGATAAATGACAGATGATCATTTAACACATTGGTGATTGACAATAGTGATTAGCTGGTCATATGAGAGTAGGCATTTGATTAGGCATTTAGCAAACAGTGAACAGAACACTTGACTAGTGATTGGTGACTAATCCATTGAGATTAGTGAACATTAGTGAATCGAGATTAGTGAACATTGGTAAACATTAGTGAACATTGGTGAATCGAGATTAGTGAACATTGGTGACTCGAGATTAGTGAACATTGGTGAATCGGGATTAGTGAACATTGGTAAATCGAGATTAGAGACTAGTGAACATTGGTGAACATAGTGACTAAGTAGTCACTGTGATTAGTGATGAAAATGTGGACATTATACTGGACATAGTGCATGCATTGCTGCAGTTCACTTATACATGCAATGATAATTGCTGAATAAATTGATTGTGGACTTTGCGGTAACATTAAGTGCTCAGTGGAGGAAATTGAAATATTTCCTTACAAGGTGGTTTAGTTGTTAAGTGAATTGTTAGTGGGGATTATTAGGACATTAGGTCAGTTTCAGAGGTTAAGAAACCAGTGATATACACATAGTGTATACCGACATTCACTATGGTAGAGGAAGGTAGCATATCTACTCCTGAAAGTGAGGCTCCAACTCCTGAATGGAGGGAGCAAGACTACAAGTTCATTATTAGAGAATTGAAAGAAAGTGGGAGATATGATCATTTATTTGGTCAAAATGTTGCACATCAGCAACACACACCTTATAATCCATACATAATGACTCCACAACAAAACTACAATACACTTCCAGCACAACCGGATAGATTACCTATGCAACCAATAGCCAGGAATGAACCACTACATTCAACAAATATTAAGCAGTCTACCATAACTGACCATACAGGCATTCCTGACATATTTGAGAGTCCAATTCCACATAGGAAATATACACATTTGACCAGCCCATTTCAACATTACATACTTACAGTACACAAGGTGACATTCCAGGCCCACGGCGGAATAATGCTATGGGCACACACAGATATCTCATTGAGAATGTAGCCAGAAATCCTTCACTACCACAATTTTCTGGACAGGACTTGAAAGGGGATGCATCATTTGAAGTATGGTGCTACGAATTGCGTTGTCTCTTAAGGGAGAATGCATATTCTGAATGATGTACTTATTTTACAGGCAATCAGACGGTCACTTAAAGGTCCAGCAAGAGACATACTGATCATTGTAGGCGAAGAAGCCTCAAGTGCACATATATTAGACAAATTAGAAGGCATTTATGGAACAGTATCATCAAATGAAACTCTACTTCAGCAGTTCTACTTAGAAAACCAAAAAGAGGGTGAAACTGTAGCAGAGTACAGATTAGGATGGAGGGGATGCTACATAGAGCATCAAGCCACATTACCCCAGCAGTTAGAAATGAAATGCTGTGCTCAAAATTATGGTCAGGGTTAACAGATATACAGCTAAAAAATGCAAGCCGGTTTAAGTATGACACGGAAAAGGACTTTAACAAATTAAGACGAGATATAAGGGCTATTGAGCAGGACGTATATACTGGGTTGGCTGATGTGAAAGCTGTAAATGTTGATGTGTCCAGTTCAATGAACTATAAAATGGATGAAATGATCCGAAAGCTTCAGGGGATGGAAAGTAAATTGAGCAATATAGACACACTTGAACAAAGGATCAGTGACATAGAAAGGAGTAACGAAGAGCAAGTCAGTTACACTGGTTATGGGTATGATACAATGGGTAGAAGTTCCCACATGTATGCTGACATGGAACCAGGTGTCGAAAATTATACTGACAATATCATGAGAGGTGGATATAAGAGAGGAAATGATAGGGGATCTTACCATGGCAATATAGGGTATAGTAGAGGCACATATGGCAACCAAGGCTATAATAGGGGCGCTTATGCAGACAGAGGCTATAGTAGGGGCACACATGACAACATAGGTCGTAGTAGAGGCACAAATGAGAACCAATGATACACTGGGGGCTCCTACAACAATAGAGGTTATAGTAGAGGAGCATATGACAATACAGGATATGGTAGAGGTAGTCGGAATGCCAACTCGGGCTATAGAGAACCTTTGGGAGACTCTGCTAATGACATTTGGAATTATAACACTCATGGTGTTAACAGAGGTGGCTACGCTGGTCGTAGTAGGGGTAATGATAGAGGTGGTTACTCAGGACGCGGTGGTAACAGGGGTGCACCAAAAATAAATAATGAGGGTTTTTAGAACGAGTCTTCGTTGGTGGGCAAACTGAAGACTCCAAACATATAGAACGCCCAAATAACACACTGTTTGAGAGAATGGTTGGGTCTCCAAACAATACTACCATTACTGTTTCTGGAACAGAATGCCTTGCACTAATAGACACGGGATCAATGATTACTACTATTAGTGAATCATTTTATCAGACCATGAATCCTAAACCAAAGTTACATAGTATGTCCGATTTCCAGTTGACTGTTAACGCAGCAGATGGGAGTGTCTTGTCGTACATGGGGTACATTGAAACTGACATTGGCATTACATGCTTGGGGAATGATAGAACTGTGAGTGTCCCCGTGTTGGTCACTGCTGTGTCTGGGTGCTCTGGCCAAGCACCCGTCATAGTTGGGACTAATGTGATAAGGACTTTTCGGGACTATAGCTTGATGGATGACGATGTTGGTGTCGTCAGTCCAGATATTCCCCCTGAATGGGACTCTGCGTTTCAGGCGCTCCAATTACATAGTATTGGTATTGTGAGAACATGTAACAAAAGGGATGTTCGAATTGCGCCAATGGAAACGAAAACCATTACTGGCATTGTTAGAGGTGCGCAAGGGGCAACTGCTGTGACAGAACCGGGAAATTTTGCTGCAGTGCAAACTTTAAATATCTCTCCCCGTGTTGTGGAAATCAATTCCAATACAACCACCACAAGGATTCCTGTTAGAGTTTGTAATCTGTCTGCCAAGCCAATATACATCTCGCCCAAATCTCCCATTTGTGAATTACACGATGTTAATGTTGTTAAGTCACGAGACCCATTACTGAATACGGAGCATACGCTAACAGGTAGTGACAACGGAACTAGTTTTAAATCATTAGGCATAACTGTAAACAAGGAACACATGTCGGACAAAGAGCATGATATCGCAATATGCTTGTTGGGTAAATGGAAACCTTTATTTTCAACAGGATCTACTGATCTAGGACGAACTGACCTAGTAGAACACGAGATACATTTGACAGATGACACTCCATTCAAAGAGCCTTATCGCAGAGTACCACCTGCCATGTTCGAAGAAGTGAGACAACACTTAAAAGACATGTTGGACGCTGATGCGATTAGATAATCAGAAAGCCACTATTCTTCCAACGTTGTCTTGGTTAGGAAGAAAGACAATAGCCTGCGATTTTGCATAGATTTTAGGAAACTCAATGGGAAAACTAGAAAAGATGCATATTCGTTACCTAGAATCGAGGAAACTATTGATTGTCTAGCCGGGTCAAAATATTTTTCGAAACTGGACCTTAGATCTGGATATTGGCAGGAGGAGATCAAGGAATCTGACAAACATAAAACAGCATTTTCTGTCGGGCCTCTTGGGTTTTATGAATGCAACAGAATGGCATTCGGCTTAACTAATGCTCCCGCAACCTTTCAGAGGCTCATGGAGCGATGTATGGGCGAGTTACACTTGAAAGAGTGTCTCATTTACTTGGACGATATTATCATTTTTAGCAATTCGTTCGAGGAACACATTGATAGACTTCAATCTGTATTTCAAAAGTTAGAACAAACGGTCTAAAATTAAAAGGGTCCAAATGTAAGTTTTTTTTTTTTTGAGAAAGAAGTGACATATCTTGGACATCTTGTTAGTGAGGAAGGAATAAGGACAGACCCGGAAAAGACAGAAAAAGTAAGGACTTGGCCAATACCAACAACCACTAATGAACTGAGAAGTTTCTTGGGGTTTGCCGGTTATTACCGAAGATTTGTTAGAGGGTATTCAGCCATTGTCAAACCATTGAATGACTTGTTAGTTGGTCATCCAACACACAAAGGAAGGAGGAGACAGTCGAAACGAAAAATAGCACCATGGGTATGGGGAGAGACACAGCAGCACGCATTCGATAGCATCATAGAGAAATTGACTTCACCGCCAGTATTGGCATATGCAGACTATAAAAAAAACCATTTCTCTTGAACATTGATGCTAGTAGTGACGGACTGGGGGCTGTTCTGTATCAGGAGCATGACGGGCATGAGAGAGTTATTGCATATGCTAGCAGGGGTTTAAGGCGCAGTGAATGTCATTATCCATCTGACAAACTTGAATGTTTGTGTCTTAAATGGGCTGTTGTCGATAAGTTTCATGATTATCTCTATGGGAGCACATTTCAAGTCAGAACAGATAATAACCCACTGACTTACGTACTCACATCAGCGAAACTTGATGCGACTGGCCATAGATGGATAGCTGCCCTCTCCAATTATGACTTTTCACTAGTATATAGAAGCGGTAGTAGCAACAAGGATGCGGATGCACTGTCCAGGTTGCCAGGTGGGGGTGAAAAGCAGTAGCTATTTAATGATCCTATCAAAGCTATATGCCATTTCCATTACTGCTGGGGTAGAAGACAACCCAGCAGCCGGGTGTGTTTTCCTAGCACAGGAAACACAGATACCACCCGCAGACTGTAGTCCTCCCAATGAACCGTCACCTCTTAGTCAAGTGGATTGGCTAAAACAGCAATCCTTAGATCCGTCGATTAACCGGGTAATGAGATTATTAAAGGGACACCAATTGACAAGGCGACAAGTTTGTATGGAAACAAAGCAGGTACAGAAACTTATAAAAGAAAGGGACAAGTTCATGGTGAAAGATAATAAACTGTACAAGAAAAGTATTATCAAAGGCAACTCAGTCGATCAGTTCGTTATACCGTTGACAATGACAGACAAAATATTACAAGGGTTACACGATAACACAGGACATCAGGGTAGGGATCGAACAATGTCGTTGATCAAGTCTAGGTGTTTCTGGCCAGGTATGGATGCAGATATCGAACGTAAGGTTAGGAACTGTCCTAATTGCATTCGGCGAAAGACGAGAGCTATACCTTCAGCAAATCTGGTGAATATTCAGACTACATATCCATTAGAGGTGATCTGCATTGATTATCTGTCTTTGGAAATGTCAAAAGGTGGATTAGAAAATGTGCTGGTAATGGCAGATCACTTCACCAGATTTGCTCAAGCGTATCCCACGAGGAATCAAACAGCCAAAACAACGGCAAAGGCGTTGTTCGATAACTTCATTGTTCACTTTGGTTTCCCATCGAGAATTCACAGTGATCAAGGAAGGAACTTTTAAAGCCAATTAATTCAAGAGTTGTGTAAAATTGCTGGGGTTGCGAAGTCCAGAACAACTCCTTATCATCCTCAAGGGAGTGGAATGGTGGAACGATTTAATCAGTCATTGATGAATATGCTCGGTACCCTTGAGGATGATAAGAAGTCTGACTGGAAGTCGTATGTACCAGCACTTGTACACGCGTACAATTCTACCAATCATGAGAGTACGCGTTATGTACAACATTTCTTGATGTTTGGGCAACACCCAAGACTAGCTATAGACGCGTTCCTAGGAGTTCAACAGGAGTCAGAATCAGCCAACACGCATAGTGGGTATGTAGAGAAACTGCGCGATCGTCTCCACTATGCTTATAACAAAGCCAAGCAAGAGGCTTCCAAAAGTGCACATCGTCAGAAAACTTATTATAATAGGAGGGTTAGACACTCCCCAATTATCCCAGGTGACAGGGTATTGATTAGGAATGTTGGAATTCAGGGCAAGCACAAACTTTCTAACAAATGGGATCGTGAGGTACACATTGTGGAGGATCAACCTGATCCTCATATACCCGTGTATATAGTAAAGTCAGAAAATGGCGAAAGAAAGAAAACACTACACAGGAATTTATTATTACCCTTTATGTCAATCGACTCATCACAATATATTGAGACTGTTGAAGTAGAACACGATTTGCATCCTTCACGGGATCAGTCAACAAGTGTTATAACTACTGAAACCGCATCGGGCAGCTGTGGTAGCCAGGAAAGGGGAACTGAGATAATAACTAGTGTAACAGATAGTGATAAATTTGAGGATACACTACTGAAGGTAGTGAACCAAGAAGCAGAAATAGTTAAGACACTAGGTGTAATGGACGTCACAAATAGTGATATGTCTGATGACACAGTTATATGTATTAGTACGAGGGAAACAGGCGTAACAAATAATGGTAGTGGTGTGTCTGAGCACAGGATAGTGGAAGCAGTTAACAAGAAGAGGGAAACTAAACTATCAGAATCACAAATCACCAAAGTTGTTCCTAATACGAAAAGATAAGTAATAATTATGAACCGGCAGACAAACGACAAGGTAGCAATAATAAGTGTGAATATGATAGCAACCAATTGCTACGCACATCAAGGACACGCAAGAAGCCATACTGGCAGTTATCGGATGATTGGCAGACAGGATAGTCGTAGTCACCCAAGTTATTTTTTTATTAATTAGCTTGTGTTTCAGCTAAGTTTGATATACCCGTAAGGGATAAAATTATTACATCGTTGTAAATGAATGTACTAATTTTGTCTGAAGAGAAACAAGCAAGCGTGTACATAATTAGGTGTTGCTAAAATGTAAAAAAAATAAAAAAATATGTGAACTCGGTGCACCGATGTTCTGCATTTATTGATATGTTTACATGTATTTTTTTGTCCATATGCATGTTGATTGAAATCACCCGGGTTGTAAATAGTATATGATATATTTAAATGTCGGGGCGACATTTTCCGGGGAGGGGGAGAATGCCACAGGGCATTTTGCGCATCCCATAATTAGACCTATAAGTAATACATAGTCCTATTATACAATATCATGCCATTCGCATCATACTCATTGAAATGTCACTCGTCGTACTATTATACAAGTGATTTCACTCATCTCATTATCATGTCATCGCATGCTTTCTTATTTATTCTGAAGCATATTATTTCCCGCCTTGCGTATTATTTCCCGTCTTGCGCATGCGCGATCTAAGATGCGCAGTCTTCTTTATGCGCGGGCATGTATCTGACCTGCACGGGCATGCCACTAACACCGGGTCACTTTTGCAAAGTCAGTCGACGGAACACCACTGTGCACTGCACTTTCGCCTATAAAAACGTGTCATTCATATAATTACAGAGATGACCGGGCAATCTCCCCCTTCTAGACTGGGAAGTGATTAAATCTGCAAGTGGAGTTGTTGTGATTGTTGTGATATCCGTAGCGAACCTCATGACCCCGCAACATAGGTTTGCTCTATTGTTTCTGAATATTATTCCTAGTGTTGATGCATGGTCGCTTGACCACGTATACATATTGTTATTGCACCATTGGCTGGGGTCATGCTTTAATCTGAATATCTTTAACATTGTACATTTTGATTTATTTAGTTTTAGTCCAGATATAAGGGAAAATTTATCTAACGTTTTTACAAGCTCTTGAAATGATCTTTGTGACCCGTCAAGTGTAAAACTGGCATCGTCGGCAAATAGTGTTTGTTTTATTTCCGTACCACCTAATAATAGACCGGTATTATTTTCATTATGATTGATTTCTCTCGATAATATTTCAATACATAAAATAAATATGTATGCAGATAAGGGACAACCTTGTCTTACACCCTTTTCCACCTTAAACAAATTTGATAAATGACCGTTATTTGAAATGCAACTTTTTGCATCCTTATAGAACAGTGATATCCATTGAATTATTGATTCACCAAAATTTAGATTGTGCATACTCTTAATTATAAATTTATGGTCTAGACTATCAAATGCCTTTTGAAAATCAGCAAAAATATTAGTCCAGGTATATCTGTCTCATTTGTTTCATTTATTATTTCCATCAGTGTACGCACGTTTTCTCCAATGTATCGACCTTTTATAAAGCCAGTTTGATTAAAGTTAATTACTGAGTTTAGAACCTTCTTAATTCTATTACTTATAACTTTGGTTGCAATTTTGTAATCAACATTTAGGAGTGATATTGGTCTCCAATTGTCTATTGAAAGTGTGCTTTTACCTTTTTTTGGCAATAAAGTAATTATTCCTTGTTTTTGCAATTCAGTTAAATATCCATTTGCATACGAATAGTTAATTGAATGTATGTAGTTTTCTTTTACGTCATTCCAATATAGTTTGTAAAAATTCAGCTGTTAGACCATCTGACCCAGGGCTTCTCATATTTATCATTTCTTTTCTTGCTGCTGCGCATTCGAATGTATTTAAGAGACCTTCACATGACTGTTTTTTATCTTCATTTAGTTTTGGTTCGGCGTGATTAAAGAAACTGCTATTAGTACGTTCTATATTTTAATTTACGCTGTTTATATGCATATAGTATTGTTTTACATGATCAAGTATTATAGTTTTATCAATTTGTAATGTACCATTTGTTGTTAATTGCTTTATAGTTTTTTCTTCAGATCTCTTTTTTTCTAACTTTGAAAAATACTGTGTGTTTTTTTCACAGCCTTCTACCCATTCAGCTTTGATCTTAAGAGGATTCTTTTTGTTTTTTCTTCAATTATTCCGTTCAACTTATTGTTTTCAATACTGATTCTGTCTACTGTGTATTGATTGGTTGGTTGAGTAGTCCTCTAAATCGTTGTCTAACCGTTTAATTTCTAGCTCTATTTCCTTTTCTTTTTCCCTTTCACATTTCTTTTATTTACTTGAGTACTTTATTGATTAATTTCTTATAGATCCCTTTATTAGTTCCCACATCGTATTGGGATTACAACCTATATTGTTAGTTACTGTTTCCTGAATCGATTCTTTCATTTTTTCTTTAAATTCTGCTTATAATAGTATACTATTATTTAGTTTAAAGTATCCCTGCCCTCTAGTAGTATTAGATAAGTTTAGATTTAAAGTGATAGCGGAATGATCAGACATAAATCCAGGGATTATATCGCAGTGTGTTACAGCATTTAAAGGTACATGCCCACGCAGCAGGTTACACTGTACTACTACTTTTCATTTTCTGTCATGCCTTATATGAGCCATTTGTCTACTCACTAACGAGTTATTTTTAATTACGGCGCGTGTTAATTGGTGTTAAATCGCATTTTATATGCCGCGACCAGAAAGGGTATTTTCCGACCTCGTGCTATTTTTACCAACACGCGTCACGTGACACGGTCAATCATATCACATCTTTGACATGCGCAGTGAAGTATCGGAAGTTGAGAAGAAAAATCTCTGTTCGAGTCCAAATCTAAATCTCCACGTAACTCTTTCCATTTGGTGATCTGGTCGCCAATATTAACCACTCTCTCTCTCTCTCTGTACTGCCTGTCCCTCAGACATTTCGCCCTTTTTTTGGCCGACGCCGTTTCATACAATTTCCGTCCTGGACGTTTCGACATGTTGATATTCTTGTTTACATATTGGGAAGCCTACTGGCGCGCGTATGTATACTGCGCATGCGCACCGCAAGCCGTGATGTGAAATTCGTCGTCCCCGCATATTATCAAAATAGACTGTTACCGCCACGCGTCGCTAACAGTAAATTGATAATTAATAAATGATTATATTTGTATAGCGGGCACTCGTAATATTTAGAACTGGTGGAATAGTGACATAATTATACACTTATTTAATTCCTATAAAGAACAGTTTGTGCCTATTGCTTGGGAATGTACCTTTAATATATTCGCTGTTAATAGAAAATAATTTAACCAGCAACAAAAAAGGTGGTCTATGATTTGAATGCCAAGTAAACCGTTTCGTAGTTAGATGTCTGAGCCTGTATATGTCGTGAAGTTCGTTTTCATTTATAATATCATTAATTTGTATCGAGAATTTTTTATTCGTATCTATTCTGCCATTTAATTTATCCATATTAAAATCAATAACATTATTGAAATCTCCTCCAATGATTACAGTTTCACTATTATTTTCTATAATTAAATTTTCAACTGTTGTGAAGAATGTTATGTGTTCGTTATTTGGTCCGTATACATTTATTAGTACTACATTTGAATCATATATATTTATTTTTAGTACCTTTAATCGTCCTGGTATTATGTCTTTATAGGTTAGACACCACCAAATAGTTTTACTATATAATTTAACCGAATGCCATCCAATAAGGCCAGTCTCTCCTACTTTCACTATTCGTATGGATGCTGTGGGACCCACTTGTACATGACCTGCAGCCAGTCTGTACTGGTTCTGCATGAACTAAACAATAGGTTCACTTACTCATAAGAAAGAAAAATCCAACCTTGTCATATCCTCCAATATTGTGTACATTTTTTGGCCACGGAAACTCCGTTTACATCAAGTGACCAACAGGGTCAGTGTTTTCTTTTAAATGCTACAAATATGCTGAAAACTGGTGTTGAAGGCACCCCAAAATGTTCCTCAAGTGAAACTGGGTAGTAATGGATCAAGATTTGCAAGCAAACGGTGTCTGTGACCTCAAAACACCCGCACTATTTTTTATACCGGACTACTTTTGCATACACCCTGGGCGGTTTCGCACCATTTGGTGTCTTCTAACCTATAAGTGTACCAGTCCCACTACAAATCATTCTACAATATTCACTATTCAAAAAGTAGCTTCTATTCCTGGATACAGTACCAAGTTTGGAGCAAATATCTCAAATGGTTGTCACACAGCAGCTGTGTAACTCCACCATGTGACTGTCCACATTCTGCCTTAATTTGAGCTACTACAGAACTATGGATAATTTTAATAGATGATGAATTAAAAGCACAAATCTCCATAAAATCACATAACATTACCCTAAATAGTGTTATAGCTAACCATTCTACATATACAGACTCATCACTGAAACTATGCCAACATGTATGCCACTCTGGAATGGTCGACAGACAAAAGGGTACTGGCTTGGAACGGTCAGTCAAGAAATTTGCTTTATAACACAGGAGGAAAGGAAAAACAATGTTTTCTGAGTACTAGTGTCTTGGTACTATACCGATATGCGAAAACAATACACTTACGCCTAATTTTGGCAAATTTTGGAACAGCGTCGCGATGTCGCGCCACTTTCCATAACTTCTTAATTGTCCATCAGCAAGCCAATATCAATGAAAAAAAAAAGAAAAACACACTATAATCACTGTTTCGGTATATATTTCTGTCACATTCCAAGCCCAATCACCTACAGGTAATTTGCATACACTGGTTTATTATATTTCACTAAATAAAGCTGAGAAATCAAGATTTTAGAAGATTTTGAAGCCGATAACTGTCCGTCTGAGATACAAAAAGAACAAATATGTTGCATCGCGGAGTCCGCTCGATTATTCTTGTCGCAGTAACTTTAAATTATGTTCCCAGAGACATAGCTACAAGAAACATAAACTTCCAACTTCAAATTCTACAAACAAACATATCTCACATAGGGCCTAGGCACACCTTATAGGTTAGACACCACCAAATAGTTTTACTATATAATTTAACCGAATGCCATCCAATAAGGCCAGTCTCTCCTACTTTCACTATTCGTATGGATGCTGTGGGACCCACTTGTACATGACCTGCAGCCAGTCTGTACTGGTTCTGCATGAACTAAACAATAGGTTCACTTACTCATAAGAAAGAAAAATCCAACCTTGTCATATCCTCCAATATTGTGTACATTTTTTGGCCACGGAAACTCCGTTTACATCAAGTGACCAACAGGGTCAGTGTTTTCTTTTAAATGCTACAAATATGCTGAAAACTGGTGTTGAAGGCACCCCAAAATGTTCCTCAAGTGAAACTGGGTAGTAATGGATCAAGATTTGCAAGCAAACGGTGTCTGTGACCTCAAAACACCCGCACTATTTTTTATACCGGACTACTTTTGCATACACCCTGGGCGGTTTCGCACCATTTGGTGTCTTCTAACCTATAATCTATAATTTCAAATGAACAATTTAAATTTAATAGTATACCGATACCTACACTATTTGAACTGTTTCCGCTCTGGAAAATATCGTGGCCCCATTCTTTTTTCCAATTATTTATTCTTTCCTGTGTAAAAATCGCACTGAAATATTGTGTTATTTAAACCACGAAAACATCTTTGCACGTTTTGATTGGTGCCCAAGTCCATTCACATGAAAGCTGCAGAGCTTAAAGGTCATGCGTTATCTGTAGTATTTTCAAAACTAAAATACATAGAGCCATCTACGAGGTATATACTGCCTTTAGTCCATGTGACAGATTAAATTTGACTACCAAAAAGTGGGCAAGGCCCCATTATATTTTTCAATTGGCCCAATATGTCACTACACGGAAAACATGTGATGGCCAGCTAAATTCCACAGCTAAACACATTTTGGCGGCCATTTTTCAAAACTTTTGCATATTTCATAATAATGGCCGTAACATTTAATTGGGTTGTCTGAGACACAATTACCCCGGGATAAAAAATGTTCATGTTCACAATATTCATTTTACATGATATCTTGAATGAAAAATTGCAATTTATTCATTTAGTGACGAAATAATGATACAAATAAGTAAGAAATATGTTGTTTTTTCACAATTTTTTAGATATATGTTCGAAATATCACCAATTATCTGAAACATTAACCATATTCATTGTATTTTGTATCTCAAGAAGTTTATAAACTGACTGGTCAGTCATAAGTAATATAATAATATGTGTTAAAACTTTTCTGGAATGATGCAGTAATAGTCTTTATGAGGAGGGGATTTACTGACTGAGTTGCAAGCAGTGTAGACCCTGAATAGAGTGTGGGGATGCACATATTGATCTGGAGCTACACTGGTCACATAACCATATGCCCTATTTCTCCAGTGACAGTCACCAATGAGTCATAGGTTGACAGTTTCCATATTGAATCGCCGCATTGTTGATGAGCCTCCATCTATCCATATGCATCTGGTTGCTGTACACTATGTATTTGCAGTCATCACGTATGTGTATTGAATTGATGGCTAAAATATGTAGACCTAATTCAGATTACAGATACACCGACGGTGATTAGCGCATCTCCTTATTTAGCCGATATTGATCCACACAATGCGTATTTGCAGTAAATAATGTATATCCATAACGTTGACATATTTATTAAAGTATAATAGCATGCGTGTATTTTGACAATGGTGTCAACATTAGCCACCTGTTATACATTTACATCTATTGAACATTTTGACCCTGATAAAACTAGCCATACATCTCTGGGGTTAAACTAGAAGCAAATGCAATACGGCCAAGTGCTTCGGGAATACAGCTTATAGTGTGAATCTGAGAAATATCAATTCACTCATCATCGCTGTCAGAGAAAGTATTTTCATCCAGGCGAAAGTCGTCGTCATCATCCGCCATGTTGGTACATGATAACAGCTTGCATGCGTCTGTACATTTAAGTCCGTTGACGATGCACGAACAGTCACGCGGCCGACATGATCAGCTAGACTTACATCACACTAGTCCTAGCACGATCTAGTCATTCATTTGATAAACTGGAATGCAGGTATCGCTTGATGTCCCTCCATGTTCTTCGTTGGGTGTTGGGATGTCTGGACAGTAAATTAAACTACGTCGCCAGATAGCATCCTGATGGTTAGCTCGACGTGCGTGTTGCCACAGTGTGTCGTCATATGAGGGCCGTTAGCCGCTCTGTATTTCCCCCACTCCTGCTGATGTGGACTAGTTGGCACCTGAGCTCGCTGACTTCGATTGTTTCAGTGTTATGGCAGTACAGCTAACAGGTGAACTCCTGGATGGTACGAAATACTTCATTTGAGAGGACCCAGTATTTTCCAAAGTGATGTGAATGCCTCTCTAAATTTTGGGTGGCGAAGCAGGATCTCCAATGCGCTCAACTTTCCTTGCTCGGCAAGTGCACTGACAGTGTCACATCCTGCCCATGGATAAAGTCCCATAAGGCCAGTGTATACATTTGGTATACAGTTTGATAATATAGATAAGCCCTACAGGTCAGATTGTAGATCGCTAATTACTTCTCAACCTCCGCATGTTAGTTTCACACGAACATCACTGCATGTGACGAACATGGACCTTCTCCCTAGTTTCTCTCTTTTATCCTGAACTTTTGATTTTCAGCTAGAAACGCCGTGAGTGTGTTCTTGCTCTTTATACTTGCCAAGAGTCGTCTCCAATTCTGTATTTTATGTCCAGCCATTATCTTGGTGAAGGCGATCCCATTTTCTGAACCGCGATGAACTCGTTTGGCAGCTTTGATCGAATTACTCCGATACACATCAAATATGACATCGATCCTCTCACTTGCACCACTGGCATGGAGCATCTGAGTGAATATATAATCAGTTGAATTAGTGCCATCCCGATTTTTATCTCTAGATGCTTAGCAAGCACGGCTTTCTTTCATGGTTCCATCTGTGTTTACTAATGTCATTGACAGTGGACCAAGTGGATGAAATAGGACATCGCTCATCGCTAACTGTCTGTTTTATGCAACCAGTATTATGTTACCAAACAATTATTTGGTCAGCTTTCAGGACAACGTCTTTGGATGTCACTGACAGTTGTGACTCTATGTCTCTTGATCGGTTCATGGAAGCGCTCACACTCTCCCAAATGCTGCTTTATAAATACAGCATATGCATTGTGACTATGTGAATTCGCTGTAAGAAGGCCGTTAGAAACCTCAGGTGTGGCGACTGCTCTGGTAGAGATAATAACAAGGTATGATGGATCGCTTCCAAACGGGTTTGTCCAGTTGTTGTGCAACAGATCCACAAGTGACACTACATCAGACTCATCTCTCTTTATTTGTGCCTTGCCAATAATGGGTGACTTTGTCTGGACGTTGGGGTGATATATAATGCCGGAGTTATCTTAGAGCTAATTCACTGTGCTCTGCTGTGAGATAATAATGTGTCAATGTACCAGGCTTCAGGCTAAATCCGCGAATGCATCATGCAGTCCTGTGCATTGTTGACAGTTTCCGTAGTCTGATCAACGGCAATCTTTGCTAACGGGTTTTTGTTCCTTAGCTGTACGGAGAATCCCCCATTCTGGAAGTGAACGTGCATTTGGACTTGTCTCATACAATCCGAATATCTAAGCGAAATAGACAGACAAATGTCTACTGCAAAATATGAGGGTTTCCTGCCACTGATGCATACTCGATGAAGATGCCAGGCACCTTCTATGTCATTTCGGATCAATCCCAGGAGAAGCGCTATCATCACTATACATGTATATGTCAACCAAAATGCTGCTAGTGGCCCTCTGTCATGTGACAATTTAGTATGTCCCTTGAAATACAAATCTAAAACATGTAAAGTGAAATCGCGATCGCTCAAAATGCGAAGGCTCGTAATGTCGGGCTCGCTCGAAATTTTCCCTATATGTTTAATGTATTTTACATGCGATGGCTCAAAATGCAACTCCTTGAAAATGCGATCCCTCGAAACATTTTTCAAGTCCCGCGGACTCATTTCTCGCTATTTTGCTATACGATGATTCGAAAGTCATGTCGAAGTTTGGGCTTGGCTAATTTTCGCACCTCCGCGTCAGACTTATTACGATCAAAGACCGAGCCGCGCTCTACCTGTCTATGAAATGTGGTTTCATTTCAAGTGCAGTTAATTGTTTAAAGTGGTGCAATTTGGTCGTTAACGTTGTTGATAGCGATCAACGATATACGGCGATTTATTAAATATTCTGTGCTTCGGCCACTCGGCGCAATTAACAGTCTGTCTTAAGTCATTTAGGGGATAACCATGCTTTGTTTTTCGATTTGAAGCGGTATGTGGGAGATTTTATGGTCTGTGAATCAGTTTTACGGCGACGCGTTAGCGGAGCCGTAAAACTGATTCTCAGACCATAAAACCTTACACATACCGCTTCAAATCGAAAAACAAAGCATGGTTATCCCCATTCTAATGCTCCTATTGTGCTCCCTACTTTCTGCAACGTCGTAGCATATCACGAACAGTGTTGTCGTCATCGATAACCGCCTCACACCAAATGAATTTGAAGAAATGTAATGAATTTGAAGTCATGTATGTTCACATTGGAATTCGTAAAGTTATATTGACTTTGCATTTGAGCACTTTACTAAATTCTTCTGTATTTTGGGCGGGTGGGGTAATATTTTTGGGAATTTGTTGAAGGGCCACCACACAGAAGTCACGTTTGTTGTCTTTTCCCCTTTGGATTGTACAGGTCAATATGGCAGAATGGATAACCGAAAATGTACCGAAATTAATTTGGAAATATTTGCATTCCCCGCCGCTGGCCATTGTTTACAAAAGCGCTTAGGGTTACATAAATCTGTCAAGTTGTAAAACACAGACTGGTAAAACGGAGATTTTATTTGCTGTGATTTTTCATATTTTATAGGCTGTGATTTCAACTGACCAATCAGATGCGTGCTTTCTATTTTCGGTGCATTAGAATGGTGGTTTACTCGAATAACCCGAGTATCACTGGAACAACCAGAGTCGTTGCTCAGGTTCAAGTCGAGTTAGAACCCTAGTAACCCACCACCCGGCATGGACTCTATTAAAGTTACTCGAGTAAGGTTCAAAGGTCAACATTATTTAACTGGAGTTGGAACTCTGCTTATATATGTTCTTATATGTAAGGGTAGGAATTGGCTCGAGGACCTTCCAAACCCGGGCATTTGAGCCCAAAACAAAAATGACAGGCAAATGAACGTTGACCCATTTGTTTCCGAATTTACTAATATCTGCCATACAGTCGAAATATGTGCATTAAATGAAGGAGACTGTGAGGCGGTTAATTTAACCTAGCTAGTTCATTCTCCTATTTTCGAAGCCGGTATGTAAGACCGTGCAAAAGGCCGAGTGTGAGTGCATGTGATAAATGGAGGCTCAGCCGTTACAGTGTTATCCTATATGATGATGATAGTTGACGGTTGGTCAGGGCAAACATATGATCGATATTGAGTTATGCAAAGTATGATATGTTTTCGGGCCCAGCTACTGTCGTTTCGCGGCTTATCGTTATATACGAGATGCTATTATTCGAGTTCACGTGCGGCTTTTATCTGTTGTTATTTGGTTAGATGACAATGTGTTTCATATATTCTGAAGACGACATAAAAAGAGAAGATACTACACGGCGGTACTCTGCTTGTTATAGTGGTCCTCGTGTTATTCGAGTGGCTACTCGGAAGTTGCAACGAAAAAC
This sequence comes from Conchocele bisecta, assembly GCA_029237695.1. Taxonomy (NCBI): domain Eukaryota; kingdom Metazoa; phylum Mollusca; class Bivalvia; order Lucinida; family Thyasiridae; genus Conchocele; species Conchocele bisecta. The sequence continues at coordinate 87,115,468 of CM055274.1, forward strand.
GCCCATTAAAAATACCACACTTCCTAGTTAGGCAGAGATGACTGGTCGTGACAAAAATGATTTGCTCTTACTGAATTTCCGATCAGTGCGGCATTAAATCGGCCTGCATATTCAGTTCAAGACGTGAAATGTTCGTCCTCGACAGCTATTTATGATGCATAATATAATGAAATAGTAAACCCATACCAAGTTGCAGGAGTCTGTACGTTGATCAACGTATATACTGGTCACAAACTAAGTAGCCTAAAGCATCTTTTGTTGCGTCGCAATATTTTACGATTCATGACTGATTCCCGATTTGTTATGGGCGCCGATAACAACATCGTTTGAGCGGGCCCCATACCCTACTGTTTCGAGTGACATCACAACCACCTGCGACATTATGTGCGCCACTATTTATATTAAATACTGGATCTTTTGATAATACTTGAAATAAAGACAGTTTTCAAAAATACATTTAAATATAATGTATTTAATTCCACATCATAACTTTAATCTGCGAATAAATACTATTATCATCTAAACATGGATACACTCTATTATGCTTCGTTATTTCCTAAATTCGACTGGTACAGTAGTCGACAAATATACCAAAATCGCAAGATGCGATGGCTCGAAAGATGCGATCACTCGAACAAAATATGCAGGCCTGTGGCATTTCGAGCCATGGTGATTTCACTTTATATAGTGGATGTGGCTGGAGAAATGGGTCTTATGGAATTCCTGACCAATGTCAATCCTGATCATTCAGTCATGCAGCCTGATGAGAGATATGCGGTTTGCTATAAGCATACGGGTATGTTGTGATTGAATGGGGAACAGTGCATTCCCCGATCAGACTGTGCAGATGATCCACATACAATGGTAAAGTAAGAGATATACATAGTACGAGATATATACAGACAAATATTTTAGTTGAATATGTAAATAAATATGCAAGCTGGTGTAGTTTTCTAGCAAGTTTAGCCATTCTGGTTTACCTGATAAGCTCCATCACAGCATAAAACAAATTTGTTCCTTCGATACAAGTATTTTTTACTGCAAAAATGGCATATTTCTGACATGTTATTTTAGTTTTCTCTGAAGTTTGTAAACCTATGTTCAAATACCTTATTTCAACGGGTCCCGGGTCGTTTCGCCCATAATCCCGTTCGCACCCGGGTCGTTTCGCCCATATTCCCGTTCGCCCCGACTATTCTATTTATCCCGTCAACACCTACAAATGGCTATGAAATGCAAAAATTGTATTGACTGGATATCAAAAATGTTTCACGGCACCGTGTTTCACGGCACATACGCACTGTGTTGACGGGATAAAATACCATTCAGCAGACGATTCTCACTGCGACGGCGCGGCGGTGGCGGGCACTGTTGGACGGTAAAGATGTGAGCATCGGCGGAGAAAGGACGTGGTCGAGATGGAGTTGTCCATGTACTGGATCCAGGCCTCCTATAGTCGCGTGTCAAGCCGTGACCAGCCAACAAACCTCTGTTATCGTGTCTGCGTTTACTGAATTATGTTATTTGTAAACTTTCGACGCCATGTACAGACAACTTGAATATCTGTGTGTGATATTGCATTGCATTGCATTGCATTGCATTGCATTGCATTGCATTTCATTGCATTGCATTGTATTGTATAGTATTGTATTGATAACTGAATAATGGACTAAATTATATTTCTGGGATGCATGAATGCATGAATGCAAGCCTAATTGAGACACATCATGTGATTTTGTACCTTCGGACATCTGCGTAATTTCACAAAATACAAATTTTACAATATTGTTTCGTAATACAATTCAAAAGTTGACAATAATATCAGATTACGTTATCTGACATTTTGGTCAACTTCAGACGTCATTTACGGAAAATATCATACATTTTGTACTCACCGACATACTTACCTGTCCCACATGTGCGATGGGTCCACCCGTGGCAGCCGTCACACTCGATACCGTGCTGGCGTGGACGTACGGAAGAAGAGCAGACAATGCAGACGATGTCGATAACTTCTAAGTAGGATATTATTTTTTGAGAAAAATGTAATTTGCTATCTATCTATCATACGTTCATAGAGAGAAGTGTGCTGCAATCAGATTTTGGAGTACTATTTATTGGTGCTTTTGTTTGCCAATTACTTCCTCATTGCATGTTAGTTGTCTGTCACTTCACACCAGTGAAGGTAATCCTTACTAATATATAACTTAATTGGGGTGGCGATATTTTTTCACATGATACTGAAGCCAGACATTAGGGCGGCGATATTCTTTCATATCAAACTGAAGCCATTAAGGGATTAACGCCTTTATGCGTGAGTCAGACAGGGAGAAAACTTGTCACCAATATTGTTTTCACTATTTTTGAATGACCTTGAAATGTCACTATCGGCCAATAATAATGACGGTATCAAAATTCACCACCGAACGATAGATTCATTCTTTTTCATAAAAATAATAGTTCTGTTGTACGCAGACGATACCATAATTATTGCCGAAGACGAAAACAGTTTTCAAAGGTGTCTAAACGATTTCCAGCTATATTGCAATGAATGGAAGCTAAAGATAAATATAAGCAAGTCTAAAGTCATAGTATTTGGTACTAACAATAATAAAAAATATAATGTTTGTATCGGTAATGAAATAATAGAGATAGTTAATGAGTACAAATACCTTGGTGTATACTTTTCAAGGAGCGGAAGTTTTCTTAATGCCCGAAAACATATAGCACAACAAGCAAAAAAGGCAACATTTTTACTATATACACGTATTAACAACTTGGATCTACCAGTTGATCTCCAACTAAAATTATTCGACCATACAATTCTACCAATTCTGACATACGGGTGTGAAGTTTGGGGCTACGAATATCTAGATATCCTGGAGCGAATACATACCGACTTTTTAAGACGAATAACAAAAAGTCGTAAATCCACACCGTTATACATGTTATATGCCGAGCTAGGTAGACATCCAATATCGATTACTATTAAAACCAGGATGTTAGGTTTTTGGAATAGAATAGTAAATGGCAACCAGACTAAATTATCATATCTGATGTTAGAATATATTTCGAACCTTGAAAACACTAATTTTAAATGGTTACAGTTCATAAAACATATAGTAAATGAAACGGGGAATAATCTAGACTATAATATGCAGGAACTAAGTAAAAATAAAATTAAACATACTCTAATGGATCAATTTATCCAAAACTGGCATTCACGTGTCTCGCAATCAAACAAAGGTAAGATGTATAATTTATTCAAAGATAACACAAATATAGAAGGATACTTCACATGTTTACCACAATCATTGTACTATAATCTTGTAAGATTTAGAACAGGTAATCATAAACTCCCAATCGAGACCGGTAGATGGTTAGGGATACCCCATTCTGAACGTAAGTGTACCATATGTAATAAAAATGATTTGGGTGACGAATTTCATTATCTGCTAGTCTGTCCACATTTCTCGGATAAACGAAAATTGTATCTCAAACGTTACTATTATCGGCATCCAAATGTTATAAAATTCAAAGAACTTCTCAATTGCAAGTCAGAAATACAGTTACGACGGTTGAGCATCTTTATTGCTGAGATTATGCGTTTTTTCCAATAACTATTGACTTAAATGTACCTCCTAGATTATAAAGTAATTCACATGTTCACAATTTTGTTATTTATGACTTTTGTATTATAGTTCAATAGTAATCATACATCACAGAGTCATTCACAAGTGGTGCAGATCCTGTTGGGATGGCTTACTTTGAGCAATCTCATCCGGGGCTACACTAATTGTAGATATTATACTACTGACAATTATGAGTAAACACAATATACTGTTGTTCAGTCACATACTAGTAAATCAAGATGTACATTGTTCACACCTATCAATATGCATGAAGGATTGATATGATATTTGCATGGTAAATAACGACACGATATGCATGCTAGTGGAGGGTGAAGGCCGCATACACAAATATATGAGTTGTCGTTGTGCGTGCGGTCCGCATTCAACCAATACAGGCACACCCATACTACGATGTCTAACTTACGAGAACTATATAATGTATTAAGTGGCATACATACTCTCACCAACTTTCGATTTTCGCTCTCTGATGAGAGTGTGTCCCACTACAATTCACCGTGTATTCATCCTGACATGCCCTGTCTCGTTCTCCATATTCCTGGAGATTGAGACACACATGGATGTGCGGGTCTTTTTTGCAATCGAATATACTTGCAACCCGTTTTCTATATGCTTGTATATTTAATTGTAAAATGTTTGACGTAGTATTAAATTTTACCAAATCTAACTCCTATAAACTTGTAGATGAGTTTCTAAGAATTGGAATTATTGTCCAACTATGTTTAAACAAATTGTTCTGATTCGGATCCATGCTTACTGACCACGTTCCTTTACATATGCTTGATGAATTTCTCCCAGTCAATACTCGCTACTGATAAATACCATCAAGCCGAATCATTGCAAAATATATAGATGTTGACTATTTAACTACATTTGCCTGCAAACAAGTTCGCTGATAAATTAGACCGAGTACAGTACTTCCACATAACTCTCGCCATGCTGTTGTTGTTGTTCATAATAAATTATGCTTGTACATGTATGCACTCATATACCACTAAGTGGTCTGAGATCATTGCCAAATAAAGGATATGTTCTGTTCTGTTCTTCTGTTCTGCTAATATCTTACCAGTGTGGTAAACAGTGTAGTTCCTGCTCAATACAACAACGATCAGTAACGGTCACTTTATGTTGTGTATGGTGGGCCAAGGGGCAGGTTGGGGTTCAATAAAAGAACACTAAGAAAGCAGGGTTTCAATAAAATAACAAATATCCTCAATAAACTCACTTGTCTTAGAAAATACATGTACGCAATTTCAAACGTCATTTACGGAAAATATCATAACATTTGTACTCACCGACATACTTAGCGGTCATATAATATTCATACATTATACATGGAAATATACAGTGAAATCTCTCCAAGCTATTATCTAAATACTATATAAAAACAAATGTATATATAAACTCGAATTTCTCTGGACTTGTCTATATCCTTGGATTGAAAATACTATATATATTTCCCGTTTTCAAATAGAGGCGAAACGACCCGACCAGACCATACATATATCACATTTTCGACCAGGGCGAAACGACCCGGTGCGAAACGACCCGGGGCGAACAGGTAACATGGGCGAAACGACCCGACACCTTTTCAACGTATGTAAAATAGCATACTGAAGATATGTCATCGGAAGTTACAAAGGTCTCAGACCATCAGATAAAATGTTATAGCCATATTTCATAATTTCCTAAAAATGTGGCGGCCATTTTGCAAAATGGCTGCCAAAAATTAGTTTAGCTGTGGAATTGAGACGGCCATCACCTTTTTTAAGCTAGGTAACATGTTACACTAACTGAAAAATATAGTGGCGACTTGCCCACTTTTTTGGTAGTCAAACCTCATTTTTTGCCTCTGGGCAGATGTAATAAGTGTGTGTTTTGCCCATGAATATACATATATATGGGTTAGTTGGATATCGGAGTGGAGGTGGAGTATAGGCGGGGTATGTGGAATGGGGAGGTAAAGTGTAAGCGGTCTGAGCTAACCCTGATTTAAATTAAAATTCACAATGCATATCATGATCCATGTGACATTGCCATGTCGGTTTGAAAAGGAAACTGTTGTAACACTGCGTGACAAGCACTATGGACCCAGGTCAGACTGCACGGATGAACAGGCTGGTCGGAGTCCATTCTGATTGTACACATGATATATAATCAGCAGTGTATATTTGGTCAATTTTACGATATAGACTGTATTACCTGGTGAACAAAGACAGTGTGACAAGCGGTGTGGACCCAGATCAGACTGCACGGATGAACATGCTGGTCAGAGTCCATTCCGATTGTATACACTGTATATATTCCGCAGTATATATTTGTCTAATTACGCGATAAAGACGGTAATACCTGGTGAACAAAAGACGCAGTGACAAGCAGTGTAGATCAAGATCAGACTGCACGGATGTACATGCTGGTCCGAATTCATTCTGATTGTAGTATACTCTATAATCAGCAGTGTATATTTGGTCAATTTTCGCGACAAAGACGGTATTACCTGGTGAACAAAAGACAGACTGGCAAGCAGTCTGGACCCAGATCAGACTGCACGAATGCACAGGTTGGTCGGAGTCGATCTGATTGTATACATGATCTATAATCAGCAGTGTATATTTGAGGTCAATTTCACGGTACAGACGGTATTACCTGGTGAACAAAAGACAGAGTGACAAGCAGTGTGGACCCAGATCCGACTGCACGGATGTACAGGCTGGTCGGAGTCTACTCTGATTGTATACGTTATATATAATCTGCAGTATATATTTGTCTAATTACGCGATATAGACGGCATTACCTGGTGAACAAACTACAGAGTGACAAGCAGTGTGGACCCAGATCAGACTGCACGGGCGTACAGGCTGGTCGGAGTCTTTTCTGATTGTATACGTTATATACAATCTGCAGTATATATTTGTCTAATTACGCGATACAGACGTTAGTATTTCCTGGTGAGCAAAAGACAGAGGGACAACCAGTGTGGACTCAGATAAGACTGCATGGATGTACAGGCTGGTCATAGTATACATGTTCATGACCTATAATTAGCAGAATAGATTTGGCAAATTCATGATACTGACGTTTGTTTTCTTTGAGTATTCCGGTTTAAGCCCAAAATAAGAAACATACAGACGCCTCCGCTCCGTCTACACCGACTGCAATTGTTCCCGCGTTTGTTTGTAATTGTTGTATAAATAATTATAAATAAAGTATAAAAGAAATATTCGCAATATGATTACATACTGAAAAATACCGGTCGTATGGTTATTTAGTTTCAAATGTCAGGGCACAAGTCATCCATGTATTATAAAAATCATTTGTAATATGTCCTTTTGTATAAAAAATAATCAACAAAATCACTACGTGTTTTCTTGAAGGAAACCGAAAAAACAGACAACTTTCTGAACCACTATGAAAACAACTAAAATTCTGCTACGCGTATCCAACATTAAACTGTTTGTGAGCCACAAATAGTAAAGCGTACGGTTATAAATAGGACAACTTATTGCAATGACGCAACTATTTCGAGTGTCAAAATCGGACGTGACGTTGGTAAATTGAAGCGTAACTTTGCGACGTCATTTTCAGGCTTTCATGACGTTGTCATTAATGCTGTTTTTTTCACAGAGCGCTGCCCATATATTTTATTGTGGAGTAAACACATATTGCAAAATAAATTTTGTTAGTTAATAATTCCGATAATTAATATTTGGCTGTGACTGGAGAAATTGGGCTTATGGCATTTGTCAACAGAGTAGCTCCTGACGAATAGCACACCCATGTAGCATTAAAACCATATATATAATGCTTAATAGCAGCATGCTGGGTGTTTCATTGATGTAATGCCTATCAGCGCATATCTTGATTAGGCTGTGCGCACAGTCTGATCTGGATCTACACTGATCGCAAAACGCATGTAAAAGCCCCATACGCCACATTATAACGTTTATCCTACACTAGTACAGTAATGACCACTTGACAGCTGGTTGACAAATAATATTCACACTGATTGCAGTAAAATCAGTATACTTTACTGACTAAAAGGCTATCAGTGTACATATAGAGACGAATAGGTTAGTGCCGTGAATGGGAAAACATATCTGGCAAGGCTTAGGAAACTGGATGGGCGAGGCTCTGCCGAGCACATCCCGTTTCCGAGCCGCGCCAGATATGTTTCCCATTCACGGCACTAACCTTCTATTCTATTTATCCCGTCAACACATACTAATGGCTTTAAAGTGCAAAAGAATAATCCCAGCCACCGCATATATTCATATGCAGTGATTAGGTAGTATTGACAGGATATCAAAAATGTTTCACGGCACCGTGTTTCATGGCACATACGCACTGTGTTGACGGGATAAATTATGTTCGGACTGCGTCAATGAAACGGTTAATATGATGACATATTCAGTGTTTGCGAATACAGTAAGATAGCTCTTAGCAGCAGGCTGCCAATCATATACATGTGTAGTAGAATACTGCAATGTACTAATATATCAGTGTGTTTGGATTACGTCATTTGTACTTGCTGGTGTCCGGTTTAGAGATTTTCCACTGAATTATCCTATGCTTTTATAGACAGCCTACTGAACTCGTCATAAATCACGTTTTGTTGGGCATACGTTTACAGGACTGAAAACATTTCCGTTAATTCATTTCTTTCATCAATTACATAGTTGTGTTCTCATTATTTACTACCAAGTATATACAAGAGATGATGTTGTATTGAATTTGATTGGAAGTCGAAAGAAGCGAATAAACACATAAACACATATCGAATATGCGGTACATTGTTTGAGACACAGTCATAAACAAGAGTGCCGTAAGTCACAAAAGACGCCCGTCGAAGATGGGCCAGACAGCGAAGATGCAGAAATGTGAACCTGTAACCAAGTCAAGAAACATTAATGACAATTTGAAAATCTATAGCATTATTTCTTCCTCTTGTTGTGATAAACAGATATACTAATTTAGGTAGAGATGTGTAAGGTAGAAATTATATAGAAATGGATGCACAAATGTAGAAAAAAAGGTGATGTTTTTGTTAAAAAATATGTTTTCGGCATAAAAACACCAAGGTGAACATCTTCAATATGTGTAGAAGACGTGTGTATAGTTTCATATCGATTGACTAAACGGTTTCAGAGGAGTTGTGTACACAAACTATGTACCCTATATAGAATTGAATACAAAACATGTAGAAAAAATGGCATATATACTGTATATATATTTCTGCAAGATAGACTTTTCAAAGTAGTATCTTAAGCCCACTAATTTGCAAAAACAAGATGGCCTCCAGTGAAATTTTTTTTATTTAATAGCTAAGACATTACCGAATATATAACAATCGATTTAAGCCTGAAATGAGCTTGTGACAATCCAAGATGGCCGCCATTTTATTGGAATTTGATAACATATGAAAATAAATTGTCAAAGACATGCTATCAGTGTGGTCGTTCAGATATATGTATCATGAACATTACATGTGTTAGAAGCATCATGACAGTTGTGCACACTTGTTAAGTTCCACAAAGAAGATTGCAGTAATTGTTGAAAACTACATATATTTTATAGAAGTTTGGTCTCTGGAGCTACCGTACATCCATAAACGAAGGGAATTTACCAACTAACTTCGGAAATTTAATAACTATAATGCACCAACCTGTATACCAGGCAATTATGTGATATCTACATGTTTAATAAACCCAAGATGGCCCCCATTTTATACGAAATGTGTTGATTATGCGAATCAGTTGGCACACACTGTCTGTCATGATCAGTTTTGGTACCAAGCACCATAGTCGGACTCACAATTTGATCAGACACACGTGTGCTAACAATGGCATATGTAAGATAATTGATGTTTAAGTATATATGAGAAACGGTGTCGGCCAGTGTTAATCTACTAACAGCAATTGAATCATTTTGTACCAGTAATACCGGAAGGGAATACACAATAACAATTTCTGATACATACGAGCTGACATATTGAACATATAGACTTTTCATATTTTAAAGGAATACATCATTTGCATAAATCAAAGATGACCGCCATTTTACAGGCATTTTGTCAAGTACATGTATGTACATGTACATAAATTGGCATATTCACTATATGAATGTGTACATAATGTTCCAGTTCGAAAGTTAACGTTGCAATGCTGTTTATACTGCCATGTCCTAATCATATACGTTGCAAGTATTATTTTCTTTAAAATAAATGTATATGATATTAGTCAATAATTAAAACATGTGTACATCCGGAAAGGTCAGATGTTTAATATACAATTTGTCAATCGAGTTGTAGGACACAACTACTGTCTGTGTTGGTATTAAATGTCTGCACAAAACACGATTGCTACCTACGTATTGTATTGTTTAATATTTAAATGTGTACAGCCGATGTGTTTTCACAACTACGTTATGTACCTAAGTATATGTACACGTATGTTGTTTATATGGAGAACAACCCACGCATTCAGATAATAACATTTTGCCGAAAATAATATTTAATACAAATTTCATAAAATTAGTATCTGCTATATATGCATGCACAATGGACCGGTTATCTAACGTGTTATGTAATAGTGTTAATACTCTGTATTTAAAATCATTAATTAAATTAAGTACTAATTCGTATACTCCAATTACGAGTATGCCAGCCACAGCCATCCTGGTTTAACGGCAATTGATCGTTCAGGTAACACTACGTGTATGCGGTCGCAATAGGAATGCATTATACTCCAACTTGGTGTATGCGTTGTATATTTATCGCATGTACTTTGCAATTAAACAATATAAAACTAATATTCTGGCATCAATGGATAACCCCGGCCGCCAATTTGAGATACGGATAATATTACTAACGGAAATTTTGCCAGAAGCTTTATCGCAAACGTAATTTGACTTTGACTATTGGCCTTGGGGCAGCTATATAATGAAGGTATGTATCGCAAATATGTCATGGGTAAAACAATATTAATGCGCACTGTCAGTACCTCTTGCATACTGGTTGGGGCATCGAACCTAGAGCTGGAAATATAATACTTCTACTTTCTGTCTGTCCAAAGTCAGCTGCTGTACTGATTGTTTGGTTCAGAATATTGATAATATTCCGAAATGAGACCACATATAACAGATCACAGTACAATGATAATAACATAATTGTCAACAGGCACCGATGTGCACAGTATGAGACTTATTAGGCTGTGTGTGGAAAACCAAAGCACAGTGATACATTATATATGCAACACGTCAGCATCCACCATACTGTGTCACGATAAATTAGGCGACACATGTACGTCAACATAGTGGTTTATCCACCATCATTATTCATTTTGCATATTAGTCTTCATGATTCATGATCGAGGTTTATATTCCTAGTTATATGAATTATCTTTTCAGATATGCTAAACAGCCCGTGCAAAGACATTCTTTCTGTGGCTTTTCATAAATGTTTCGTTGTTGTCATATCTCATTATCTTTGTGCATGGTATGCTATGGACAATATATAACACGATACCCAAAGGAGACACATGAATCAATGTATAGAAGAAACTAACACAATACATCAGGTTAAACACATAGCACGCACACAACGGTGGTCGGGGAGTTTTCAACATAGCACATACTAATACGAATATATAATAAACAATTAAACAAATATCATTTTTGTTCCGACGCAACTGATAGAATGTGTATGGTGATTTAGTTTCATTGCTACACATACTATACGAAATGGCGGCCATCTTGAAAGTATGCAAATCATGTTTGCCTCAAACGAGTATTGAGAAACTTTTTCGGCATGCCATTGTTAAATCATCGATTAAAAAGTTGTTCGGCATTCTCTCGTCTGATATGGTGTGTGTAGTATGTGAATAGCTCTGAATTCCAGACAATTGCTGTTCAAATTTTACAGTGATGGATATCTTAAATATGCATATTAATACGTGTATGTTCCTTTTTATGCTTTTAGCAAGTTGTAGATCAACGAATGTGTATAACATGCGTGGGACCATTGCATTTTTGAACGGGTAAGTGGTACCGACCTTGACATCAAAGTTATAATTATAATTTAAGAAATTCGTATATTGGATTTACACACTTCTCTTTTGATCGTAAAATTAGTTTATAAGCATTTTATAGCATGACAGTTATCACATATCAGAATTGTGTTTGCATTAACCACTATGTGACTGCTGAAATGACGACGTTGCATATAAATATCCCAGAAACTGAATTTGCATTTCATAAGGTCGGCCATATTGTATATGCAATATAACACGTTTATACCATCGATATTATGTTTGTATTGTGCTATATTATGAATACCAATATGCTGAACATCTTGGGACTATGTTAGTTTCATATATCTGTGTGGTGTCAACACTTAATTGCTCGTACGTGCCTGTTTCTTTAAACAATTAATACAATTCATGTAAAATGGCGGCCATGTTGGATTTCTATACATCATATTCTTGATAAAAATTTATGGTATAATTTATTAAATGCATGAAGCTGATCGGTGTTTGTGCTTTTAAAACTGCTTCCACAATACGATACGCCACTACATATAGTAAAGTACTTTTTCATTGGTGGCCATATTGTTTATGCAATTTACTAGGCTTAATCTACTACTTCTGAAGGTCTATCATGCGGAAATATATAGAGTATATATGTTTAGTCACATTGGTAACAAAAATCTTGGTGCGCAGAGATGGTACTAAAAACTCTATTTTATGCGGTACGCCCAGGGCCTAATATTTATGGGGCAATTCCTTTGTTATATGGGACTTTCTTACTATAGTCAAAGAGCATTAGGCTTGAGATCGAAAAAAAATAGGTCAAAGCTGAATTTTTCAAAATATGTTCAGAATATCATTAGAAATAACATATCAAAACTCCCCATGAATCTGAGTGGAATTTAATCCAGAATTCAAGATGGCGTCCAAAGTGGCGACCAAAAACGACCAAAACTACACCTAGTGCAATTTTCACCAAACCAATTCGAATGAAATGTGCCAAAACAAATACAATATAACGCATAACTACTTTAACAGAAATTTTGAGAATTTAGTATTAATATTACGTCCAAGATGGCCGCCAATTGCATTATACATAGCTCTCAGAACGTGGCAATAGGGTTGAAATCGGAAAAAAAATGCAAAAGCTGAAATATTCATGCAACATATTCAGAATACCATTAAGCCCAACATATCACAGCTCTCCATGAATCACACAGTAGTTTATGTAGAATTCAAGATGGCTGCCAAAACAGTACAATCATGAATTACCTACAAATAAGCAGAGATCTGCTATGTATTAAAGTCAGAACATATTATTTTGACGGATACTATTAGTTTAGAACCCAATGGCGTCTAACTGATATAATCAAGATGGTCGCCAAGATGGCGACTAAATTAATGTATTTCCTGTAATATGCAAAATGTTTTCCAAAGCAACGATATCAGAATTCAATAACATATATAACTACACCATGAGACGCACGTCACATTTATTGTGTATCATCGTCGAGTGCGTCAGGAGATATTTGTATAATATGTGTGCATGTTTGTCCGACGCATTGACTGCAGAGCGAGGAACAGTGAAGTCCAAGCTTTCTGCAGCCACATTGCTTCCCGCATCCGCTCTTGCAACCACATGACACCATTTTCAGTAGCTTTGCAGGGGCAATCGGATGTTCTGTTTCTGTTGGTACTAAGCAGTTTTCCTTTAGCTGCCAGCCCCATTCGAGTGGAGAAAGAGTATTCCCCATCCATTGTTGTACAGTGTGATACGTTCGGTACAAATGTTGTTTGGCTGCTGCACTTGTGGGCGGAAGAGATTCTAACTTGATACTTATTGCTCTGTTATAAGCTAGATATCTGTAGCGGTCAAGAGTGTCTGCCTTGTGAGCTCCATAAAGCTGAAGAAGAAACTGCTCGCCAACTGTAGCTACATCTTCTTTCGTGCTTGTTGCACGCGTAAACGTATCCAACCCAGCAATACACTTATGTTTCTCTACAAGCTTGAATGCTTTCTTTTTTTCTTGACCGAATAGTGATGACACTGTATCAAATCCCGTGATCGCGTGTATGAAAATTAGATGTTGCCTAACCTCTCCTATACATTGCTGGATTTCCGCAATGTCGTACATGAACAAGGTATTGCCCTTCGACAACATGTGCAGGTTGCATTGTTCAGTGCTTTGTGACACAAGCATTACCAGCAAGTCCGTGTTCCAACAACCACTACGTCCTTTGGTCGGGATCGTGCAATTGATATTGCTGTGGCAACAATTAGACTATCCGCGTCAGCCTCAGCCTGCTTTATGACTCAATCTTGATTTGTTAGTTCCATTAGTCAGGAATGCTTCTTGGGTAGTCACTGTTTTCATGTCTGCATCAAATAATATATCACAGGAACTAGTTTTTTTATGCTCTTCGTCGTTGCTCCGCAAATTTCGTCAATGCCTGGCTGCTGTAACCATCAAACACCACGACGACCTCACTTCCACCAAAATGATCTGCAATGTATGATACGTAGGACTTATAGACCTCCTTGTAAGTTGCATTTGTCGGCCACACGACTGTGTGAAGGAGGTAACCTCCATCAATTAAAAATGTTGCCTCATCAGGAAACGTGGATTGCGGATCAACTTTCGATTTCAACAGTGTGTCAAGTGCACTTTTGGCAGTTCTCCTCATGCCACCATCATGAAAGAGAGACGTAGGCTGAGGTGCCAGCTCATACGCTAAGAACTGTTCCATTTCAGATCGACTTTGCATGACGCAAGTGATTATGTTGAAGTAGGATTCACTACAACTGGCTGACCACGGACTGTGACTGTGTTAATCGATGCGTTGATTGTTTTCACTCTGTCATTCCATTTCAGCTTTACATCTGTAAGTGTTTTATCGGTCATGGAATTTGCTGCCTTTTGGCCTATTTCAAACGCCATGTCACAGTTCACCGACTTGTCGGCAACTAGACCAGTTGCTATTGCAACAACTGACTTAGAATGAATGTGGGAAAATGGCGAATGTACTCGTAACCATCGCAAAAATATATCGTAGTCCTTATGATCACGTGATTGCGAGCTTGCATGTAAATCCCTGTGCTGATCCGATGTACTGGTGTGGATGCCTGTGAATGTTTCAATACTCTCACATATGGGTACACAGCGGGGTAATGCATGAACCCACTTTGTTAATGAGCTAGCTGTGATGCCACGGTCATGGGTCATCCCACCTGACGCATCAGCTCTTGCTCGATTGTCTGATCGGTAAAATTACCGCCCCAAAAGCGATCAGTTCGTCGAATGGTAAAATACCCACCTTCAGTGAACTGCTGGTAGTCTTTTTCGGCCATGATAGATTCTAGTTGTGCCATTTGCTGTAGGTAGATTCTGGCAGATTTTGCGTAGGCAAGGTGGCCATCAGCATGGAATAGCGGTATCACTCTCCTTATGCAATACAAATGGAGATTCCAGTCGCCTGTGCGTTCAGCTCTCATCAGTAGTCTCAAAAGAGACACCTGCTCCAAGTAGTTGACCCAAAGCTTCCCAGTGCGACTGTCATTTGCAGCATGTTCCATCAACTTACCAAGTACCTGACTGAGTTCTGCCATACTAGCATCCTCTTCTACACTGCATTGACTGTTCAAAAGTGATGCATGAAGTCGACGTAATGACTCGGCATGAACAGTATCTGATGATTCCGGTTTCTCAAACAGAAGAGAAGTCATGGCAGCTGAAGTTAACAGGTGAGCACGGACAGCTCTAGCATATGCATGCCCCGTTAACATGTGAATAACAGTTCCTGGAGCGTACACAGTCTCCAATAATGCTTCTAATCCGCTGCCAGCCATTATAAATCCAACTGATCCCATAAATGACATCAGTAGGTGAAAACCACCCAATCGTGTGATTATATTCGACAGATCTGGCGATGCAGCCACTATCTCTGTGGCTTTGATTTAAAGCGGTTGGTAAAATGTGACAATGCACATCTTCTGCCCATGCTTGTCACATTGGCTTTATGCAAAACACAATGCCGTAAATATTGTGCTCAGGTTGGTTGGACCTAGATTAATGAATGGAAGAATCTCGATTCGGCTTTTCTGATGCTTTTCGCCTGTTACTGCCACCTGCATGAACCCACTCTATGACGGGCAAGCGGTAAGATTTGTAGAAAAGCTGGCTAACCACATAGCCCAGGAGTATCGGGTGTAAAAAACACCAAACCGCAAACAAATTGTTAACCAGCTGAATTTTTCAGAAAAGTTGTATAAATGTATGTAGAATAACATACTAAAAGTTCCTGCAAATCCAGCTGGTGCCAACTTGGGAATTCAAGATGGCGTCCAAGATGGCCGCCATTTTTTCATTATCTGTTAATGTTCAGCTATATGGGCAAATGGGCATAAAAAAGTGTTGATTATTTATACTCTAACCTGGCTTATCTCAGATATACATTTTTGAAGCAGTTTTGTTATTTTTTTTTAATTATACAATTCAAGATGGCCGCCAATATGGCCGCCAAAACTGCCAAATTGATGGATTTTAGGATATTTTGTAAGAAAAAGACGCGAGGTAGTTAGCAATATTTTCAATTTAATGTATATATTATACAATATATGACAAGCAGTACTTAATTCATAACACATTGGACATTGGAAATGCATTCATTATCACTATTCATGGTATATTCAGATTGATATGCACTCGTGTCTCGTATAATTATGAATAGTGACAGTCCTGTAAGTAAACATACATGTAAATAAATACCACTTTATCACTACAGCATCATCAATATAGCAATAACATTGTATGATCATACATAAAATGTGACTTGTGGATTAAGAATTATGGCATTTAATACCATAGTAGACACTTCTATGTACTTTTTGTTATGAATGTTATGTCATTCACTCAGACTAGACAAGTGTATTAGACTCGCCACAACTTAAATAAGTCACGTTTATCTTTCAAATCACTTTCTTGTATTTATATGCATCATTGGTGATACACATTTTAATGTTTGACAGTAGTCACACAGTTATGCCATTTGTATTTAAGGAATAAAACCTCGGGCGTTTATGCGGTATGAATTACATTTGGTCTGTTTAAAGTGTGTGGAGTCCGAAGGACTCCTCACTAACTTTAATCAGACCAAATGTAATTCATACCACAGTAAACGCAACAAAGGACTCCACACACTTTAAACATACCAAATGTAATTCATACCGCAGTAAACGCAACACACCGGGGTTTTATTACTTATATTTACACTTCATTGTTCGATAGTTTCAAAATGTGGCATTATATTAAAGTTTCGTATTGCTTTACGTCATGTTCTCGTACTTCTTGGAACAGCGACGTCGCCGGTCAAACGCGTGCCGTTAATGACAACGTCGTGGAGATTAATGACGTCAAACAAACTTTAACCATCCAACAACGTCACGCGACGTCATGTGAGGCTGATGCATTTATTGGAGTATGAACGCAATAGGTTGAATGGGCGTTTACATTTTGAAATTATTGGAAGTGTAAATATATTGATGTAAACGGTTAGATAATTCTGTAAAGAAAGCCATGGTTTGGTAACAAATGTCTTCACATGAGTTACTCAGCAGACAATATAAAAATGTAGAAATTTAATATAGTTGTGCCTTGCAAACAACAATACTGCTTCAACAGTACCCAAGCGATACCACTGTCCAATCTTAAGTGCCACCTAAGTGTAAATTATGAGGTTATTCAGAATCATGGATCAACTGGTACGGGCGTAGTATTATTACATGTGTGTCCCATACATTGGCTGCAAAATAACACAAGCTTGGTCAGAAAAGTTGCCACTCCAGTGCTCGTCAGTACGACGGATAGTGAAATATCCCTGTTCCGTGAATTTGGCATATTCAGCTGCTGGCATCACTTTTTCCAAGGACCCCATCTGCTGAAGATACAATCGGGCAGACTTGGCATAGTGGAGATGCCCAGCAGCATGAAAGTATGGAATCATTTTCTCAACAAAGTGGAGATGAAGATCCAAATTGCCCATTCTCTCAGCACGTATGAACAGACGAAGGAGGGCGACCTGGTCAATATACTGTACACACAACTTGCCAGTTCTGCTTTTGTTTGCCACAGCTATAAGGAGTTGTGATATTATGCCATTTAATAGCTGTACATCATCGGCAACATCAGCAGGATGAACACATTGCAAGCTCATACTGATGGAGGGTTTTCAAATGATCTTTGTCAATGTCATCCAGACAGTTTGGATTATCATTTAATAGCACACAGATAAGGGACGCTGACGTCAGCATGTGGGCTCGGTGTGCACGTGAGTATGCATGACTTGCACAACAGATCCTTTGGCATACACCGTCATGATGTACCCAATGCTGCCTAGATGGAAGCCACCAAGTCGAACAATGACTTTGTTTAGATAAGTTGTTGCAGTCACTATTTCTACCGCCTTTATGTACAACGGTGAAACGTAACTGGACATATGCCAATACCATGTTTCCGACACTGGTCTTGGGCAAACGATAATGCTGTATAGATTGTGCTCAGATTTCCCCGGTCCAAGTTGATGAAGGAAAGTACTTCACTTCGTTTTGTTAAAATGTTGATATGATACTTTCATGAAGCCACTCTATGATGGACAGGGGTAAAGTTCAAGCACATACATAACCCGCAACCCAAGTGTGTATAAAGCCTTGGCACATATGACATATGTATGTTCCTTTTCAGGTGCTTTCATTGGTCCGATAATAACAGACTTTAGACCAGGAACAGCAGGTTTGCCATATGTCTTTATGGGAACGTTTCCAAAGGCATCAACCATTTCCACCGGTAGTACACTGACTGTGCGCTTTACAGGCACTTCATCAACAGTATCATGTGGTACAAGCTATACCTCCCATACTGTGGAAAGCATTGTCACCAGTCACTGTAGCTATATTGAAGTTTGCATCAGCATACACAAATTTGCTGAAACCACTGAAGATATCGAGTGGTCTATTGTGTGATACAAGTGCAGCCTACAACATGTGCACTTCTCTGTAGTCATCTGAGAAATTTAATCTGCTCAGAAGATCTACCAGTTCACGGGAACCATAATTTATATGTATATACACAGCAATTGCAAGCAACAGTGGTGAAATGAATGACCTTGGATAACATGAAGAAATTATGGCATGAGCTATAGCGGTAGTTCTCCTATTTATTGTAGGAGAACTTTTACCTTTCTGATGTAAAAGCCAGTGTATTAAACGGTTTAGCGAATCTGGAACTAGTGTTGTAACATTCAATAACTCTCCGGATTTATGATGCGCACTTTTTATCTCTAGACTTAAGAATTAAATTCTTAATTAAATGTTGAATTATTATCATTATGGCTAACTAACCTGAATTTGAGAGAAATTGCTGAAAGAAAATCAAATTCTCCAACTTATCAATATTCTTATCAATATTCATGAGACCTCATTAATATCAATGAGTCAGGTGACTGAATTTATTCAATGACATGGTCTAAAACTATGTTAGGCGGGACGTTTTACGCGACGTCGTTAAGCGCAAGAACCAAAACATCAATGTTAGACGTTATCCGTGACGTTATATGTTCAAAAAGATCACGTCTCTACGCAAATTCACGAACTTTTCACATGATTTTTAGGATTTAAAACACCATTCTGGTTTTAGACATTTAATTTCTATATTCTCTTGAATCAATCCAAATGCATGTAGTTCATTCTGACTGACTTTCGACATGACACGCGACTTTGCTCTGAAAATGTTATACGGATTTCAATACAACGAGGGCGTGGCTAGTTAATATTGCATTGTCACGGAAGGGTTTTGAAGCCATATTAAATTAAGATTTATCATATTTAGCATGTCACAAGTAATCCAGTATTATAGTGGGGATGGAAATGATACCACCTAGGTTGGAGGGTCTTATCGGGGCTGATTATAGTCCCACCTACCACAGGAAAGTGTAAAAAAACGTGTATGCTGAACAAACAAAACTTATGACAAATTATGAGAAAACCCATGACAGAAATGTTCATGTTAAACAAACAAAACCTATAGGTATTATGACAAATATGACAAATCATCAGAAATCTTCAGACAGAACTTTTCATGTTAAACAAATAAAACCTACATGTATACGAAAAAGAAATGTGACACCACAACCCCCACCACCAACTTCCGAGTTATTGCAATTGCGAGAAAAGGCGAAATCACTCGGGATCACATATAGTAATTGTCTGAGAGTTGCGGGGTTGACCAAACTGATAAACCCAAAATCCTCAGATCAGACCTCCCGAGATATTGGGAAATTGAGGGATGAAGCTAAATCACTCGGGATCACATATAGTAATCGTCTGAGAGTTGCGGGGTTGACCAAACTGATAAAAGCAAAAACCTCAGATCAGACCTCCCGAGATATTGGGAAATTGAGGGATGAAGCTAAATCACTCGGGATCACATATAGTAATCGTCTGAGAGTGCCCGGGTTGACCAAACTGATAAACGCAACAAATAACAGCGCGTTTACGGAGAGTTCTGAGACTAAGCGTGTAATCAAAACCGCGCTGGTCCGCGCGATAATAGAGAAAGGGCCAGAAATAATGGCGGAGGTTGATGAGCAGAGTGAAACGGTCAAGGCTGGAAGGAGAACTGTCGAGCTCACCTTTCATAGAGCGGTTGGTGGTATTATTTCCGATAGGATAGTAGATAAACTGATGCCCTATATCACTACAAATTTTCATCTTAGGTACGCGTATTCCTACAACCTGAAGCACATCGATGAGGTTGATTACAAAGGCCAGCCTAAAACTATTACATTCTACAAGAATATCGGAGGAAGTCATTGGATGTCATCCCTCTCCGACGTAAACCGCTGGGTGACTGTTCAGGAGACCAGGCGGATGGACATCGATAAAATCTCTCGCACAAACACGAAGTGGACATTCGTAAGATGGGTGGAAGTGTGTGTCAAGCTCGTGCAGGGAAAGCGCGGGAAGGATTTGTGTCTTAAGTCAAAAATCGCTGGGGGAGGGCTGCTACTAGAGTGGCTGCGAAATAAGAAATGTATGTATTCTCTAGACCGGTACGATGACGGATTGTGTTTATTTCGATGTTTAGCGATTCACGGGGGGTCTCGAGTTGATAGGTGCTGTGCTAAAGCGCGGGAGCTCAGCCAGGAGTATTTTGGTGAGAGTAAACCAAACCCAGTTCCATTTGATAACTTGAAGAAGGTCGAAGAGAAGTTTAAGGTTGGTATTGAAGTGTATGAACCCACAGAAGATGGAGTCTGGTATTTGAGAAAAAAACCAGCACATTATGCCGCAGTCGGCACCAAACATATGACCATCGGATTATTCCAAGACCACGCATTCCTTATAACCAAGCTTAAAGGAATCACTAACACGTACTGATGCAAAGAGTGCTCCCAACGATTCACACAAGCCTGCCACCTGACAAGGCACGGACGCACCTGTAGGGGAGACCCAAGTAATCTGCGAAGGTAAAATGTTGGAGCGTCCTAGATCCGCGTACGAAAGGGCATTCTTCCCGAAAAGCGCGAAGAGCTACGGCGCATTGGAATGGATGGGGCGCGTTGAGAAGGAAGAAGGCATCCACATCCATACCGAACAGTGCGGGCACGGTGGCGAGCGCTGGATTGCCGGAGCTCCAGTAGACGGTTACTGTCGGGAAAATAACACAGTGTACCAGTATCACGGCTGCTATTGGCACGGATGCCCGGCACACTCCATAAACAAGCGTGACGAGTTTGACAACACCACCAGGCGGGAGAAAATGATTACAAAGGCTGGGTATGAGTTAGAGGTGATGTGGGAGCACAACTTTAAGAAATCTGGTAAAGCTATTAAAACCGGATGTCCTACCACACTCTACCCGCACCAGATTGTGTACGACTTTGAAGCGTATTTGAGCGAAGACGGCCACGAGAGGAAAACGGATTCCCTCGAGTTTGAAACCGAGCATGTCCCAATTAGCGTGAGTATTGGTGATAGTATGTCTTCAGAAATAACTCACATATGCGACACAGACCCCGCGCGGTTGGTGGCTAGGTTTATGAAGGATTTGCAAAAGCGCGGGAATGCCATCAGAGAAGAGGTAGGTAGAACATTCCGGCCCCCAGATATGGACACCCTGCGGGAGCGGCAGGCTGGGGAGATCTAGCAATGGATATGTCAGGTACCGGTAATCGGGTTCAATTGCAGCAGGTACGACATAAATCTTATCAAGAAGTACTTAGTTGGCGAGCTGTCTGATACAATCAAAAAGGTAATGGTTGGCAAAGGGAAAACGCTTCGATATTTCTATTCACACCCGAGTTCAGGTTTCTCTGGATGTTGCACTGTACCTAGGGCCGGGAGTCAGTTATAACCGGTGGATTAAAAGGTACAGCTGTGAAGCGCAAAAGTCCTTCTTCCCCTACGAATGGTTTAATTCCCCAGACAAACTAGATTATCCTGGACTGCCGGATCTAGAACACTGGTATTCGAGACTTGCTGGTAAACACTTGATCGATACCACCCAGCTCGCGGAGTGCCGCGCGATTTTCAAAGCGAAAAAGATGACCACGTTCCGGGAGTGGCTGAAATATTATAACGATTTGGATGTCTCACCTTTCCTGGAAGCATTGGGGAAAATGTATCGATTTTATAAAGACAAAGGTGTTGATATTTTCAAGGATGCCGTAACTTTGCCAGGTGTGGCGATACAGTATTTACTGCAGAGAACGGTGTCTGATAACCCGTTCAATGACAAGCTTCAACTTTATGCGCCACATGAGGAAATCTACGAGATGCTGCAGAGGGCTCTTGTTGGAGGTCCTTCCATTGTATTCTCTAGGTATGCGGAAGCCGGAGTGTGTAAGATCCGATCCACTCCGGAAGGGCACGGCAAACAGTGCAACGCGGTGCTGGGATACGATGAAAACGCTCTGTATTTGTCCACACTGAGTAAAGAGATGCCGTGTGGAAAAGAGACGATCACGACGGTCAAAGGTCCCAACAATCCAATTATTATCAAACAATTATGTAAGAGAGTGATGGACGGTAAGTGGTTCGGGTTCGCCGAGGTGGACATCGAAGTGCCAGAGAACCTGAAGAATAAATTCGAGGAGATGTCGCCCCTATTTATAAACAGGGTTGTTCGCGAGGAGGAAGTTCCCCAGCACATGATGAAATATCTGAGCGGTGATGGGAAAAAGTTAGTTGGGGCACTATCGGTTCAGAAAGTGTTGCTGTATGAACCACTATTACGTTGGTATCTCAAACAAGGGTTGAAAGTAACTGGAGTGTATCGCTTATTAAACTACTATTCGGGAAAACCCTTCAAGTGGTTTGCGGAGGAAGTCACAGCAGCTAGACGAACTGGCGATGTAGATAGCAGCAAAGCTGTAGTCGCAGACATAATGAAACGACTCGGTAATTCGTGTTGCGGGAACATGATAGAAGCGGCGGAAAGACATTTGAATACGACTTACACGAAATACGAGGAATGTGTTGATAAAGCGTTGCGATCAGCCTTCTACGATGATTTGACAGAAATAGAAGATGCGTACGAAATATCGAGCAGAAAATCGAAATCATCCGTAAAGCGACCGTTTCACTGTGTAGGATTGCCGTGTACCAATTGGCGAAGTTGAGAATGTTTGAGTTTTACTATGATTTTCTAGATAAGTATGTGGATCGGAGCGATTTCGAATTGATACAAATGGACACAGATAGTATGTACATAGCCACTAGTGGGAGGGATCTGAAATCATGCATTCGCCCAGAGTTGATGGATGAGTTTATAAAATCAGAAAAAAATTGGTTGGCCTGGGATAAGTGGAGCGGACGCGAACCAGGACTTTTCAAGATGGAATTTCAAGGGGATCGAGCAATCGCGCTATCGAGCAAGTGCTACTTTGTAGAGAAGGTGGGTTTACCAACCGGAGTTGGAGGCACGACCAAGCATTCCTCCAAATGAATGAGTAAACGAACGAATAGTGTAGATTGGGACCGGTACAAAACCGCACTCGAGGGATCTTATGATACAGCGGAAAACAGAGGATTCCGCATGAATAATGGAGTTATGAAGACATATTCCCAGCACAAGCTTGGGCTATCCGCCTATTATGACAAGCGGCGCGTGCTGTCTGGTAATATTCATACAGAGCCGTTGATGTAGGAGAAGCAATGCATTGCAAAAGGTAGTTGAAATGGAGATTGAACCGCAGCTGCCTTCGGGTGTTTTGCTGTTTATACCCTCAACTCCAATTGCGATTGTGGCTCCAGCCCAGGAGAGGCTGGAACAGCAATCCCCGATTGCAACGACTGTTTGGCCTCTCGAAGCTCGGCGAGTATTTTATCTTGTTTAATTTTTCGGGAGGCAGCCGCTGCGCCTGTCGTTTTGGGTTTTTGTGTCGGGCAATCTGATTCAACCGCACCTGTGCTGTTGAGGGTTCACCCAACCGCACCTGTGCAGTTGGGGGTGCAATCGGGTTCATCCAATCTCGATTGGGAGTTGAGGTCTGTTCCGTCACTCTCGCAGGTGTTTGTCGCTCCAGTTCCAATTCTTCCAATTTCACACAATCTGCGATTGGTGTTGATGATTGGATTGGGGGTGCGTCTTGTGTCATCATTTTCTGAGCTTATAGTTCGTGGGCATATATGTCCAAATTGACAGTGCTTAGCCGTGGTCAACGCGGTTGATAGCGGAGCTAAGTACATTCCAAACTTGTGATAAATTGAGCAGCAGGCTGTTCTAAGAGTGTGTCCTACAAAAGGGTCAGTCTCTAGATCACCAATCAACCCCGCGGTATCAGATATAGGGAGAATTGCACTGACAGCGGTAGCGTACAAATGAATAGCCGCCGATCCAAGAGTTTTCGTCATCTCTGCCCCCAATTTAGATTCGTATCGCGCATACATTTTATCAACCTCGACATCTGACATCTTGTCCACCTGACAAACGCCGACCGAAATACTACTCCGATTGCACTGACAGCGGTAGCGTACAAATGAATAGCCACCGATCCAAGAGTTTTCGTCATCTCTGCCCCCAATTTAGATTCGTATCGCGCATACATTTTATCAACCTCGACATCTGACATCTTGTCCACCTGACAAACTGAGAGACGCCGACCGAAATACTCCGTCGCGTCATGTTTTCATTTTCTTTCAGGACCGTATCGGCAGTCGTGCCATCTTTCAGGAAATATATCGTGTCGGTTCCTACAGTTTCTTTTGGGAAAGATGTCGTGTCGGCAGTCGAAACGACTGTCTCTTCCATTAGCTGATCGAGAAGTCCGTCGCAGTTCATTATATTATTTTTAATAATTAGTACTATTCTGACTAGCCTCATAAGTCTAACATATTGATCACTTATGATCACCGTTATGCTCGCAACAAAGCTCGCAGCGGAGCAACAAATTGATTCCCACATTGTTAACCATTGTTCAGCAATTGCTCAGCATTGTTAAGCATTTGCTCAGCAGTTACTAACGAGCGTTAAGCAATTGCTCAGTAATTAATTGATAACTTCGTAAGCAGTTGGTTGATCAGTCTTGAGCAGAAGCTTGGCGTGCTTAGTTTCCGAAAGTATCTGTCGAACCTCCAGGCGCTCCTCGCGCGTTGGGATAACGTCGTTCTCTCGAAGGCAGTCGTCGAATGAGTCTCGGTCCTTGCAATGAAAGAGGGCGACCCATTTCGTTTGCTCGCGCAGATCCTTGAGGACGGCATTGTACTTCTGAGTGGAGATCCATACGCTTTGCCCCGCATGCCGGCCAGAAAATGCGAGCTCGGAGAGCATGTCCTTCTTTTTGGTCATCGCCACCTTGACCGAGCAGTCGTCAATCACGTATAGGGTGGGCTCGCCCTGGAATCTTTGGTAGAAGCCGCGCAACCAATTGTGAAGCCTGTCGCCGGGGTCAATACCGTATACCTCAGGGTCGGTCCATATCCACGGGCGTCGCTGATAAGTCTCGTTGAGCCGCACAGTGGGACACAGGATCACAATGTATCGAAAGATATCGCGGTAGGACCCCTCGAGCAAGTTGAGGATGAAAACCGTTTTTCCGCATCCTGTCTGCCCACATATTATGGCAGAGTGGGCATCACAAACTTTATTTAAATCTTTAGAATGATTTTTTATTAAATCAGTAGAGCGCTGAGACGTATCGACCATCTTCGATGTTGAGTTGTGCGTCTGTAAGTATATATAAGTACACGTTCAATGCGCCAGCTCCATCCGTCTCTTTGGTTATCTGGATCGTCACACCCTCGCTAGCGTTCTCAACTTGGCGTCCACTACCGTGCATTTGGTCGTCGTCGCTGGCTCGCATGTCTAGCCATAACGCGTACTTGGAAGTCAGGAACTCCGCGAGGGAGACGTCCGAGAGCTGCAGGTCTTTGGCAACCGTGACAACCTCCGGGGAGCGCTTAGAGCCGGCTGCAAACTGCTTTCTGGCTTCGTCCCACTGCTGGTGCGCACGAAGTCCCTGGCTGTATAGTTGATTGGGGACTCGCTCGATCGTCACCTGGACCTTTGTGATTTTGGGGTTATAAAATGTGTCGCTTTTTCTAGCCCCGAGCGCGAACCGACCCTCCTCGAACAGCATCAGTATACCTTTCATCGAGCGGGCCGGTACATTGACGTTAATATTCCACAATGTGTCGCTTTTGTCTTTCGTCATCTTGCGGTGGCGAAGAACTCGGTCGTAAAGTATGGCAACGCACCCGGCGTACTGGGTTCTGATCAATCGCGCGAGTTCGGGCATCGTGACCATGTCGTACTCCAACAAAACATTGTCGATCGTATACGTCGATGTCATGTCGGTGGCTATGAGAACTCGGCCGTAGTCGTTGAAAGTTAGTTCGTATTCGAGGCGGTCAGCCAAAGCGCTCTGATAGTAGGGCATGTAACTCTCCAGCAACTCAAAGTCGAACGGGATGCAGAAGCGGTTCCGTAAGCGGCCGCGATCGCGTTGTCGCTCGCGACGTTATCTGCCTTGTTACCAGCCCCGATTCTAAGTTTGGTAACGTTCTTATTTCGGCTGGTGTCAATACCCTGATAGACCGCGTTTTCGCGCTCTTGCGCCGTCTTCCACAGGTCCTGGTAGCAATGGTAGACGTCGCTGTCGTCGATCGACATCACCTCATTACCATAAATCTTTATCATGGTCTTCTTGACGATGGCGCGACCCAGGTTCTGAACGACGGTTCTGTCCTCGTCTGTCGACGTCAGCGAAATAGTGAAAGCGAGACGAACAGTCCCCGGCACAATGACGTCGCTAGCTCCGAGGTTGGGGAAGAGAGCCAAGAGCTGCTGGTTCTGGTCGATCGTCGATGGGTTGTTCGTAATAACGACGCTTTGTCTCACGCCTTTCGCCACAAGGGGATCCCGCAGACTGCGGTATGGATTGAGTTTGCGGCCGTATTGACTCGAAGACATAATTTCAGTGAAACTAAATACTCTATTAAACCCGTATGGTTTTTTCTTTAATAGATCGTCAAAAATGGAGGATTACGATATTGGTATGGACGAAGTCGGCCGAGACGATTATCTCGATGATGATGACATCGACGATGGCATCGATGATGACATCGATCACGAAACACCCTTCATAGATGCAATAGGAATCCACCCGGCGAGGAAATAGGTGGCGCTACCAACACCATTAGTCAAAGTCGGGAATTACTCGAGTCAGCTGTAAACGACTACTACATCAGTTTGGCAGAAAAAGGTCTGGTCCCGTCTGTCGGACGTGACTAATCCAAGTTCGAAGTGGATCAGGCTGGCAGGTTGCGACTAAAAACATCAAATGTCTCGATCATCAACATGAAGACCGGAAAACCCCTAACGCTGGTCACCATTGCCAGAAACCGGGGCGGTGGCCAAATCATAAGAAGCGAATTAGGATTCTCAGATTGGAAGAAGGGTAAAACAATTATGCCGGCCCGTGCTGTAGAGGCCCTACAGTCTACCGACGAAACGTTGGCGAAGACGAACGCCGCGATAGAAACTGCCGAGCTCAGCGATGTCCCTCGAGTAGCCACCGACATTATTCGCACGATGGAGACCACGTTCAGTGAAAACGAAATACTGAACCTCGACCAAGGGTCGAACGGTGACTTACCTCTTCGCCAACTCCGGGGACTCGATAAGGCTCTACAAAAGGTCCGGGGCGAACTGGTCCTTAGCCTCTCCAAACTCACGGCTCTGGATGAACATATTGCGCTAGAAGAAAGAAAAATGGGGAAGCCCCTGATGGCGATAGAGAATCTACCGAGCGGATCACCGAACGACTGCGGTCATTGCGGGATGAAAGAAAAGCTCGCTTGGTGGCTGCATCGGCTAACCGTGAGGCTCTCCGCACCCAAATAAGTCGGATCCGCGAAACAATCTCAAGGGTTCTGCACGAGGAGACGACACTCGGTGAGCGTCTTAGCACTCTGTTCAGAGAGCAGGGCGTCACGATAGTAAGCATCCTCGCAGCTCTCGGCATGACTATATCAACCATAGTTCTAGCTATCGAGATGCTCGTAGGTGGTGCGGCGGCTGCACCCGCGCCAGGACTCGCGCCATCCGGCGGCGCCAAGGAGTGGGAAAAAAAACATCTAAAAGCCCTCGCCAATATCCTGGTTAAATTAGCCGGAAAGGAGGCTGCTGCACTGCCTGGGTTGATTGGGAGTGTCCTCTCCTACTTGTTATCTATATTATCAAAAACAGCCGGATGGCTCGCCAAAAATACTTGGGCTTTAATCGTGGCGATCGCCGGTCTTCTACTATACTCCGCCAGAGAGTTTCTAAAACCAAAGCACAAATAGTCCGATCACCACGAGGGCTACGACGAGTCCTAATTTCTCCTCCTCGTGGGTTGTACTTTCCGCTCCTGTTCCAATTCTTCCAATTTCACCCAATCTGCGATTGGTGTTGATGATTGGATTGCGTGAACTGGTGGAACCCAATTCGTGAATTCGGGGTGCATCCAATTCTTCCAATCGCGATTGGATTGCGGGTACGGGGTGGGTGTATCCAATTCTTGGATTAGGGGTATGGGGGTGGGTGTATCCACTTCGTGGGTTGGGGGTACCGGGGTGGGTGTATCCAATTCGTGAATTGGGGGTTTTATGAAATATTTTTCAAATTTATTTGAATTTACAACCTGAAATCCCAATCGAGATTGGATGAACCCGACCGTCTTGGGGGTGCGCTTGATGATATCCGTGTTCACGTTACCGTTGTGCCGATTTTTTTGATTGGCGGTGGCGATTACGATCTGATTATTGTAACCGTCAACCTTGCGACAGTGCGCCGAGGATGGCCCAGAAGTACGTGCGAATGGAGTCGTTGAGGCGAGTAACTACAGCCTGCGTGAACCCCAGACCCTTATCTAACATAAATGTACCCCACGCGTCCTGTACATCAGCAGCCTGCTGTATGTAATCGACGTGAGCTCGTTTCGGAGGTAGCCACTCGGTGGATGAGACGCCGCAGTGCCGACCTCCAGACACTTCCGGCCCGAAGGTCATCGTCGCGGGGTCAAAATTCCCGGCTTTCCGACTGACAATGTGGTCGCCGGAGTGATCGTGTTTAAAATCAGTCTGCGTCCAATTCCCGGACTGGCCCCGAATGAAAACATCCCCGAGTCCATTGCTGCTAGGAAATGCTTTCTGTCTCCAGTCCGCATCGTTTGGTACCCCAAATTCATTACAAAGTCTTTTCGAAAGCCCTACGGTCGTATGCGTTGGAAATGGGATTCCAGGCGTCGTCTTGAGGTAGTGGAATACTTAGTTCTTTGAGAATCCTCCTAATAGTATAATACACATGAAAGTTGTAGACGCTACTGCTCAGCATGCTGTTCCTGTATTGTATGTGGTCTCTAAAAGAGACGCTACACCTCGTTATGGCACACGACACGGCGACATTTAGTTGGTTCTGCCAGAACTGCATAGGATTGTTGTTCCAGTTTGTTATGACATCCTGTGTAATGGTTTTAGGAAGTCTGTACTTTTCAAACACAGGCCCAAACTGGCTCTTATTTGGGGGTGCACAAGCCCGCCAATTGTGTTCATTTGAGTGTATACACCTCCGACCAGGTACTTTGCATTATAATTAAAGCTAAATGCTTTGGTATCCATTGAAAGATACTATTATGTTTGCTACTATCACTAATGTTCAAAAAGAGAGTTCTGAACTTCAGAAGTCAATTGACAACTGCTGTGGAAAACGCCGGGTAGGCCTCAGATCAATCACCTTCACGGTTGGGTGGCGAAACTTGGGGGAGCGCGAATGGTTTTACTATGTGAAGGATGGACAACAAGTAAGTGTAAAGCTACCTCCCGGACTGTGCGGAGCAAGACAGCTCATAGACTTTTTCCACAGAGCTTGGCAACGAAGCCAACCTGACAGTATCGAAGGCTTCCGGGCTCGCAACATTAACAGTCCCCGACGGTGCTGTGATAACGATATCAGACCTATTAGGCAGTCGCCTCGGTTTCAGCCGCCCACTTAAACAAATAGTTTCCCCTCGTGGCCAAATATTTATTGGAGATGTGCCTGTGGATCTAGCCTTTACCAAAACCCTCAAAATACATTTGAACCAGTTGAACACGTCGTACAGCTTGTTGGATGGAGCCCCCAGCACACTACTTAAAACAGTGCCCGCCAGTGATTGTTATTTTGGGGAGACTGTGACATTAGACTTCCCATCCCCCGATGTGAAAAAGTTTTGGAATCTGGACACATCCACGAATTTAAGGTCTCTATTCTCGACGACCGATCTAAAGAGTTGAATAACTATTATCCGATTTCGGTCGTTCTAGAAATTTCAAATTAATTCAAAGAATTAAACTCATGTTCGTAATATAATTTATAACAACCAACATTATGAGTATATACGGGCCAGATAGTTCTTCCAATTCCGATTGGTTGTCCCCATCGAAATACAAGGATGGTTCAGGTGGTGGATTCACCCCCACAGAGAGTGATTTGTTAACTACCGGGAAAACCGTAGCACTGGTTGATGACACTGTGGCTTCAGCTACAAAGTACATTCGTAGAAGTATAAGACAACTGAGAACGGACGTCCTAACATCCATAACACAAGTTCACCAAGAGGCCCGGACGGGGATTGATGAGTCCGGACGGGTATTGAGAAAGTCCGATCAGATACACAGACTGACCTTACGGAATTATATGGGATGTTGCGCTCTGAGGACCAGACAGCACTTACTGAACTAGGCGGAACAATAACCGAATTTCGGGAAGACGCCCATACAGAGCTTATGGAAGTTTCCGATAAACTAAACCGAGTTCGTAAAGGCGAACAAAACACTTGAGGATACCTCTGAGAAGGTTCGTGTTGATGCCCATACCGCTATCGAGAAGCTTGCCGCATTGTTTGACACATCTGTAGAGCAGTTTAAGTTATTACGCAGCATATAACCCATCATCACAGTTTGGGCTGAGAAGCGGGGGCCATTAAATGAGGGGGCCTATGAATATTCATTCGGTGCCAAAGCGAGCAATATATATGGGGGATACGTCATGACATCTCCAGGTAAACTTCTACGAATGGCGGTCTGTTCGGTTAATGCTAAGGGTAAACCTGTGGGCGCGGTCATCGTAAATCTCGTACTGGATGGGAAAGAACGGGCGGATGGAGCCACTAAACTCGCTGAACAGAGTTCAGGGGTGGTTTTGTTCGCCGGTGACGATCCAATTAGACTTTCCGAAGGTAGTGTTATTAACTTTGTTACGAAAATCGCTGACCCAGCGAGTTCTTCCACTGTCGTGATATTGTTGATTTAAATAAATTTGTAAAATTGAAATATGAACGAATCACCGCTTCCGAGCACGCTTCCAATCTCGATTGGTTTTGGCGAAAGAAGTTCAGATTTTAGGTTGGAAAATATCGTCGAGATGCAGCAGATTCTAAAACAAGAGGGGGAAACTCGGAGGGTAAATGCTAAAAAATATACACGAGCTGCAAATATAGGGGGTGAGCACCTTGTTATCGTCCGTTTCTATACTAGGTGGGGCCGGAACCGCTGCATTGTTATCTACAGTCGTGGCAATTCCTATTGCCGCGGGTTTGAGTGCTGTACTGCACTGGGGCGGGACTGCTGTGTATGACGTTCAGAGTAGTGTGAGGTAAATTCGAAAATAAAAGTAGAAAGCACGACAGAATATCGGTTTTCGCGAGGTCTAAGAAAAATAGCATCGACGTTATCGTGTCCAAAGCGTTGGCCGATAACGATATATCGGACGCTGAATTTGAGTTGGTGGTGGAGGAGATGTCTCGATATGAGGATTTAACAAATACTATTAGAATTAAGGCGCGCACCCTTCCCAAGATTGAGAATACTGATTGGGACAAATTTAGGTTAAAATTGGGAGATAAAGTAGTGGGAAAAGCTACAGCCCCACGGTGAGTACGTCACCCACCGGCCACCATACATACCGTAAACTGTCCATACCAGGAAATAATCGTGTTACCGCGTGACGCAATCATCTCTCATATATATAGCTTCTCTCGATAGCTTGTCGTCTGTGATCAAACCAATACACACCAATCGCTATTGGAAAAATACACCGGCGACTGTTGTGTATTGTTTAAATCAATACACACCGTGGCCTCGATAAGGTGAAATACACTCAGCTAAATAAAAAATCGGGCGTGTTTATTCACTGAGCGCTGTATCTGTTAAACTTTAGAGGCTACTATTTCATGTTAAACAAACAAAACCAAAGTTTGATATGAAGCCATATATTTGTCTCGATTGTGGCAGAGAATCCGCGACATCGCGCGGATTGGGGGTACGCAGGTGAAGGGTGTAGACCCACCAAAGTCTTGTGCGAATGGTGTGGAAAATCAATGGCTAGCGCGCCAACCTTAAAAATACATAAACTCATGGCATGCCAAGGGGTTCCTGCAGAAATTAAATCCGATATCATTAAACATAGAACGCGGGTAAAAGGCTACGAAATCGATTTTTAATCTCTAACCACCAATTTATAGGAGTTTTTTTACACTCCTATAAATTGTTGACCCCATATTAAACAAGAGGGCCATGATGGCCCTAATTCGCTCACCTGACTCCATGAACACCAGAGGAGAATATGGCATTGAGTTCATATGTGTTTGAAACAAATTCTGCTATTGTTAGATGGCGGTCATCTTGGGTTAAGCGTTGACTCTCATTTTACCAAATCTGAAAATGCTTCACCCAAGGATCTTAACTTACTATGAAGTTTGGCCAGCATCGGCCATGTGGTTCCTGAGAAAAAGACGTTCAAAATCTCGAATAAATGGACCTTTTGACGGTCATCATGGATGACATAATCATCCGATTCCGACAAATATTGCACCAGAGCAATCGCCTCATTGACACCTTCAATTTGATATATGACATGAGCATATTTGGTAAAAAATAAAATTTGACCCCACGAGCCACACCCATGTTTGACCCCGGGGTCACCATTTTAACACCTTTGAAAGAGCATTCTACGTCGATCATTCCTACCAAGTTTCGTCGAAATCCGGCTGGCTGTTCATGAGA
Organism: Conchocele bisecta; assembly: GCA_029237695.1. Lineage (NCBI taxonomy): Eukaryota > Metazoa > Mollusca > Bivalvia > Lucinida > Thyasiridae > Conchocele > Conchocele bisecta. The sequence continues at coordinate 87,148,716 of CM055274.1, forward strand.
AGATTTTGTAAGAATTTGTGCTATTTTTAGACCATCTTGGATTAGCGACGACCTCCGTTTTATCAAGTCTGAAAAGGCTTCACCCATGGACCATAACTGTGAAGTTTGGCCACCATGGGCCAAGCGGTTCGTCTGAAGAAGAATTTTGAAATCTCTAATAAAAGAATGACCGCTTGACCTTTCGGCAGCCATCTTGGATGACATAACCACCCGATTTCGACAAATAATGCACCAGAGTCATCGCCTCGTTGATACCTTCGATTTGATATATGACATGACCATATTCGTTGAAAAATAAAATTTTACCCCATTTGACCCCACGGGCCACGCCCATTTTTGACCCCGGGGTCACCATTTTAACAACTTTGAAAGAGCTTTGTACATCGATCAATCCTACCAAGTTTTGTCGAGAAGAAGATTGTTGAAGAATTTGTGCTATTTTTAGACGGCGGCCATCTTTGATTACGTAATGCCGTCATTTTAACAACTTTGTAATCCCCCTACCTAAGGACCATGACCATGAAGTTTGGTGACTATAGGCCCAATGGTTACCGAGGAGAAGACGTTTGAAAATGTTCACGGACGACGACGGACGACGGACGACGGACGACGACAGACACATTGCGGTAACAATAGCTCACATGAGCTTCGCTCAGGTGAGCTAAAAAGGACTTTCCTTTCCTGTGGTAGGTGGGACCATAATCAGCCCTGACAAGACCCTCCAACCTAGGTGGTATCATTTCCATCCCCACTATACATGTACTACTAATCCGTTTCTAGTATACATTGAAAAATCTTACTCAACATCTGCAGTGGAAAGCCATTTAGGCGTGTAAAAAATATTTTGAGCGTCAACATTTTAATGCTAGACACTTTGGTGCCATTTGGGGATATATTTTGGCGGCCATTTTGAATGGTGATTATGAATATTAACCATATATACTGCATTTTGGTATATTTATATACTTATGTATGTTCTGATGGTTTGTATATATATTTATCATAACTGAATACGACGATAGAAGCAAAAATCCAAAATGGCGGCCATTTTGGACGCCATATTGAATTGCAAAGTAGGCACAAGGTTGATTTACGGGGACTTTTTTTATGAACCCTATTGCTCCTGGGCTAACAGCCGATCAACATCTACTGAAACCACCAAACTAGGTGGGTCAGGTTTTGGAGCTTCAATTGGGCCAAACTTCACTGACTGCAGGCCGGGTACGGTTGGTTTATTGTACGTTCTGATTGGGATGTCACCAAACTTTCCTATTAATTGGGCACTTGGTATATTGACAGACCGACTCAGTTTTTCTCCAGCCTTTTCCCCTTGTGGGGTAACGCATGCAATTCCGTCCATGCTGTGGAAAGTATCATGCCCAGTTAGTGTCGCAACATTGAAATCTGCGTTATCAAACACGAATTGTGTGAACCCATTCAGATTATAAGATGGGGTGTCCTTACTGAGAATAGAACAAGTCAGTCTCTGTATTTCCTTGTAATCGTCGGCAAAGCACATGCTACTTAATATATCTATCAACTCCCGAGATGCATACTTTCTGTGTATATAGACAGCTATTGCTAACAGAATTGGCGATATAAATGACCTTGGTCTGCATGCAGCTATTATAGAATGTGCTATGGCTGTACATCGCCTGTCTATATTCGTACGTTCCGTTGATGCTTTTGATTTTACTGCATCGTGAAGAAATCGGCCGAGACTTTCTGGAACTGACGAGCAGCCATTATTCGTGTCATCCGTCGTTGGGTATTCAGAACAATTATATACCTGCCTTCTGATATCATCTCTGATTATGAACGCCGCCATATCTATAATTCTGTCTTTCTCTGTTGAAGCATTTGCTTTTTTTTCAGCTTGCCAATTATCACGAAGCACATTGTGTCCTTTATCGCTGAATGTGGCAATATTTGAAACACCAGGAACACTTGTAATAATCAACTGATCACCATAATGCGCTTGTAGCTTTTGTCTGAGATATTGTTTTGTGTACCCTTCAATACCGTCCAAATACTTGTCCATTATTTCAGAAATTTCTGAAAGTGAGTATTGGCATTCGTCATTCTCATCTAGGTACTCACATACTTTATCAAACGCCGTGTTTCTCAACACATCTTAGGGTCTTCCTCTTTCGGGATTTGATGTAGATTCTGGGCGTCCTCTCCTAAATGCAACTGCGCAATCGTGATGATATATAGCTTCTGCAGCCACCAAATCATTGGTTGTCTGGATACGCATCATCACCTCCTTTCCCCAATCATCATGTCGATTCTTAGCAATTGACATGAGCGTTTCCAAGTATTCGATGGTTTCAACAAAGTGAAACTCTTTCCTGCGCGCTTTGGGTTGCTTGTAACCTACATGCATCAAAACAAACACTCCGTTTTACTGTCAAAATCCTTACGATCAGATCGCAGCGTTGCCCCCGTAACAATCTCTGGAACATCTGGGGCTTTTCGTTTTTGTGCCTCCAGTGTAGATTTGCTTGTATACTCTTTGTAACAGTTGGGGTGTACATCAAAAGGCGGTACTACTGTTCTCAGAAGAGCATCGAACCCATCACTACGAGTGACACTGGCTGTAATCAACGAGACATGACCCTTTTCGCCAACGGTTTGTGTTTTCACAGAGGCAAAAAGCTCTTTACAAATAACACACTTCCCATCCATGATGTAAAATGATCAGAATATGTCGATGCTTGTATGTGTACTAAGATATTCTGAAATAACAATTTGTCATAAATACGCAAACGTACTCAATATCAATAATGGTTTAAATCATGGCGTTATTGTGTCTTCTCGGCGTATAGGAGCGTATTGCTATATTAGTATTTAAACTATTACGTCATGCTGATTTGTGCAAGCCCACTTCTGCTACTATTGTTAGATTGTGAAATGTGCGTTGTGCCATTTTGGCTGGATAAATGGGGCTTATGCGTTTTGTGATCAGTGTAGAACCAGATCGGCATGCGCATCCGCGCAGTCTGATCAGGGTCTGCACTGCTCGCTTGTTACTTGGTGAATGATCCATCGTGCCTAATAGAAACAAGATGTGTAAGTGTCAACTTATAAATCTACGCTTTAAGACCCGGAGCTAGACATGCCACAAATACACAATTATATTATTATTTCTACGGTCAGCATCAGATTATTATTATTATTATTATTATTACGTTTTATAGATATTTTGTCCGTTCAAACTAATATTTTTTAAAAAAAATAATTTTTCCTTTTTTTTTTTAATATTTTTATGTCAAGTTCCAATTTTTGTTATTGTAATACCATAATATGTGCATACTATTCTATTTGTGATGATATGCTGACATATCATGCAACAAAAATACAGTTTGCACTATTTCTTGTGACATTTATAACACTGGACGATTACGGCAGCCATCTTGGACGCCATCTTGAATTCTGAGTTAAGCTCCAGTCGGATTCATGGGGAGTTTTGATATGTTTCAGGTGATGATATTTACAAACTATGCAGAAAAAATCAGCTTTGACCTATTTTTTTTCGATATTCGTCATTTTTTTTATCTAATACTATTCCACTACTAGTTTGCATTGTTTTCGATCATAACTTGTGGCGTAATGTGTGTCATACATGTATATAGTATGGTCACCTTTTAACTCGTTTGTTTATGTTTTCAGACGATATGATAACATATGGAAAAACGGGGCTTATGGGTAATGCCACCAGTGTAGTATGCACATCCGTGTAGTCTGATCAGGGTCTACACCGTTCGCTATTCCATGAATGAAACGCCAATCATGTTTATAAAAAGCAACATAATTTGTAAATCGTTATTAGCTTAAATAGGTGTTATGTCTTTTCAGGAACTACACTAGTCATAAATCACATACATGTAAGCCCAATGTTGCCAGCCACAGTCACATAATAGCTTTTTAAATCACTAAATCGAGTGCGCCCATTACGTCATTGCCGAGCTGTTCTATAAACACAATACATACTATAAATATGGTGGTTTCCAAGAAGCGAAGCTTAACTGATTTTTCTGTAGTACATTGGTCTACAGGTGATAATCTTATGATTTCAATGTGAGAAGTATAAGTTAGATCACGGTTCGTCCGCATGTACGAGGAGATAATCCGCGAGCTTTAGCGAGCGGATTATCGCTCGTACATGCGGACAAACGTGATCTAACTTATTGGTCACATCCTCATGTACATACCTTACACACGAGCTGTGTTAATACAGAAACAACACCCGGAAATGCATCATAGATTTGATAATAGAATTTACAAGACGATTGTACGTTTGTCCGGATAACCGATTGTTCGATAATCTGGAGGATCATGTACCTACGATAATGGGTATACCAAATCAAGAGACACAATGAGGATAGGTGAAAACAAATGGTCAATAACTTACCTTGGGTAAATTTTCTTTCAACACTAGTCGCGTTTACAGTTGCAAGATGTGTAAACATACTGCTCAGGGTTTCTTGCGTGTGTACCTGTGAAACCAGGAAGTTATCTTTGTTGCGGGAAGTAGCTCTGTAAAACCCTGGTGCCGTCTGACACGTGTCCGAATCTTTTATTATTTATTTTTATTTTCAACAGACATTTTTCATTTAACCTAGGACGTCAGGCCAGTCTCAGCGCTGAGACAAAACGTTGCCAATGTGGGCCCCTGTCCGCACACTTCACACACGGCCTATAACTTTCGATGGTCAAGGAAACGAGGAGGAGGGTGCCGCACAGAGGCCAGACGCCGGATGGAGTGGATGTGAGCACACAACATACAACACCTCTCTAAACCGAACACAAAACAAGAAGAGTGAATAAGAATGTAAAGGTACATGCCCGCTCAGTAGGCACAACATGTTATTTATATCAGAGACATCATCTGAGACATTTTCTGGCAAAAGAAACATTCATTCACCATTATTCCATGTATCGATTGGCATTATTATACATTGTATATCAAACGTAACTTTCCACACTGATATCAGGGGACGATAACCGTGGTTCCTTAAAATGTTAACGGACATTACTATTTATAATCTGTATTTATTTTCTGATGTGCAAGTATTATACTTTATAATCTGTCGAAATAGTATTTAATTAGTATAAATATATTTTAAAAATACCACGACTCATTTCAGGCGCGGCACACAGGGGGGACCCCCCAGGACGGACCCCCCCCCCGGACCCCCCCCCCCCCCCGGGGACCCCCCCCCCCCCCGGACCCCCATCCCCCCCCCCACCCCCCCCTGTACCCGGCAAAAATAAAAAATTTACAATACTTGAATAGTTGGATGACTTTTTTCGTGGCCTAGGTGTCAGGAAATCGCATCTGCGGCGATCTGGCATTTACAAAATTCAGAACCCCCCCCACTTTACGATTACAGACCCCCCCCCCTGCAAATATTTCTGTATCTGCGCCTGCATTTGCATACGAAAATAGCATGATACCAACGCGCGTCACTATTAGTATGAGAATTATTACTAAATGAGTATACCTGTATAGCGGCCACTTGTAATCTTTAGAACTGGTGGAATAGTGACACAATTATACACTTATTTAATTCCTATAAATAACAGTTTGTGGCTACTGAGTGGGTATGTACCTTTAAAGCCGAGGCTTAGCGAGGTGGGCCCAGAAGGGTTTTGCTGGCGTGGGTTCGAACCCAGCCTAGACATTTTTCTTTTTTTTGACAGAAGAACATGTCCCAAGGTAACATCCAGCAGTTTTAGTTTGCTGCACTCAAATATGCAGGGTTCATCAGGGCTCCAGGTAAGCATGGTATTTTGCAGTCGATAGACCGCAAAGACACTTCGCGTTTCACCATTCTGGGGGTGGGCGATATCCGCGCCCCATTTCGACAGCAGCTTTCATTTCGTACATCTTTATTTGGTTGCGTTTTACGTAAAATTGAGTAAATTAGCAATATAGATCCGGATAAGCAGTTTCGGGGGAAAAATCTTTTTCCTAAAGGTCTCACGGGACAGTGCGCTAGCTTTACAAAAGGGGTGGATGATTTTCTAAATACTTCACTACCGACCCTGCAAGTTACACCAGTGTGTCTAGAAAAACAGGTCTATGAATATTTCTTGACTAGGCTTGACTAGGTGTATTTTTTTAGAATATTTCATAATTTTACGAAACTGAATGTTAGCTCCGGTTGATTTTGAAATCTTGGAAAATGGCGCAGGCTATGCTGTCTCGCCGGTACTGTTTCGCATCAGAATTTAAAGTATTTTTAAGGCATTTGTAGCCAACATTTGAGGTGGATATGACCCCGCGTTGGAATCTTTGGTGTGGTGTTACAAGTGATAGAACAAGTCATAACTAAACCTCTGTGCATCATATGTTCATGATAACAATTCCAACAAATTCAGTCTTGTTGACATTTCTGGCCAAAAGTATGTGGGTGGGGTAACTTTGTGAAAAATTAAATATACTCATCTGGTGCGGTTACTGCATTTTTATTGTGGCACGCGATTTGTATTTGATTTGCGAGTATTTTTCAATATTTTTCGCAAGAGCCTCCTTAACTGATTGTGAGAGGCGGTGGTTTTTATAAGTCACCCGCCGCCCTCAGAAAAGCAGTGAATTTTGACTATTTTCAACCGTCCCGTGATGCCTTAAGGGAAAAGTCTGATCTTTCAAGGTGTCATTTTTTACCTCTAACCAGTATTGTTTGACAGAAGAATATGTCCCAAGATAACATCAAATGACTTAAACCTGCTGCATTGGGTGTGTGGGGGGGTGGGGGGGGGGGGGGAGGGGGGTTCCACAATCAGAACGAAATATTTACATCGAAAAAATATAAACATTCAGCACTGAAATTAGAATAACCTGACCTGGTGCCTGGTCTATACTACACCAACGTCACTTCCAAACAAGAATGCGAAAGACGTACCTGAGGGCCAAATCAGGTCTCCGGTCGGGACTCCGGAAAGGATGAATCCCGATTGTTAAGTAACTCAGCGTATACTCCCAAACAACCACCACACTATAGCGTAGAACCAGAATACATTCAAGGTTGTAGTCTGATCTGGATCTACAATTTTCATCATTCCCTACAAATTCAACAATATAACGCTCAGGACATGTTCAATATATATTATATGCTACAATGTTTATATAAGTATTGTTAGTGTATATCAAACATGGTGTAATGTAAAATATATATAACCGAAGGCTATTGTATTTATATTGTTCTACATGTAGAAGCAGGTAAGAATGGACACGGAAGCGCAGTCTGATCGGTGTCCGGACCACTCACTATGGACACGGTATGATTCTGGGCTGAGGTGGTATTTGATGGAACTTGAATTATTTACCGACATGCAGAGACAACTAGAGACGATGGTTCTCTAACAAATCAGTATTTTATCAAAATCAGCAACATAACATTCATGACACGGTAAATGTACTCGATATAATTATACACGACAAAAACAAGAAACTAGTGTACAGCCAGCATACAATCGTCGTTGCAGTGTGATCCGGGTCTACACCACTCAGTATTGTTTACAAAATCATCAAAATAACGCCGTATAGACATGATAGACACAGTAAATGTACACGATATATACACGACTGAAACTAGTAACTTATGTCTGTTCTACGTTTTGCTGCTGACGAACATTTGGCTATTACAAATAGCCAACAGTTCGTTTAGTGGGGCGGATATGTGAATTGGGCGTGCACTTTTTTGAGTATGCCGATTCCAAAAATTGCGGGAACCACGACGTCATTCCAACGGTTCCCGCTCAAAATTTGGAAAATCAAAATGGCCGCCATAAAATATGTTTTTGGCAATAACTTTAGTCCAAGTGCTCCAACTTTCATGATATTGGTGTCTTTGCCAATGCTTTTGGGGTCACAAACATCTCACTGCACATTTTGATCTTGAAATTGAAAATTAGTGATCATAACACATGATTTTCGCCTCAAACCTAACTGATGCACAGTTTCCTTGATGTTCGATATGAACAGATATATTACATTTGGCCAGTAGTCACATTAATTCCATGCACAATTATTTAATGTTACATATTTGTGTACCAGTAGTAAATAGAAGCTTGGTTATATGAGAATCAGCTGGAAGCTAGAAGTCACGGCACCGCCAATAAACCTGTATACACAGTTCAATTTACAATTTTAACTATAACATATAGGATATTCTATCGTACACATTAACATTCTAGATTAGTCGAGACCCTTTCCAAATTTTCAAATAACTTTATTTTGACTGTAATAAAAATTAAACATTTTGCATGGTAGCTCGTGGTTTCCAAGAAAACAGGCGCGCAATTACGGGTGTTCTCTTCACGGTGTATTATTTGTAAGGAGTTGATTACGGGTTTTATCTCACAGTGAAACCCGTGCAAATAATTTGCAAGAGTGTAATACATAGAGGATATTCCATCGTACATTTTGAATAGCGGGAAATAATACACGAGTGTGTGTCGGATTCGGCGTGAGCAACGAGTGAGCGTAGCGAACGAGTTGCTTGCACGGATGCCGACGGACACGAGTGTATTATTTCCGCTATTCAAACATGTACGATGGAATATCCTATTTATTACACTTCCACGGCGGATATATATGCACATTTAGTCTATTTTTGAGAGTATAATCAATGAATTGTGATGTGCGCATGAATAGTTATACAATGACGTGGTTTCCCGCGTTTTGACGTTGCGTTGTGTGAAGTCAAATGTGACGTCATGTAAACTTTTTGAAATCCAAATTACGCAGCTGTTTCTATGAGCCAGATATATGTGAGTGCATGTTTGGAATGTGTTCAGTGAAACCCGTGCAAATAGTTTGCAAGAGTGTAATAAATACTATTTTTGTTTTTCAGATACTGGTGATAGTGAAGGTTTGGTGATGGATATAGTAACAATAGTGGTAGTTGTAGTAGATATGTTGTCCTTGGATGTTCACATAAACTTGTAACCATGTCAACAAAAATAAAACTGTTTTCCCAGCACCATCTATACCAACTGATTGGGACATCTGTTCGTTGTGTCACGAACATGGTAGAACATTTATAAACCTAACACCAATAGGCTGTTATACATTGGCAAGCAATCTGAACATTCTACATGAACTGAAAAGAGTGCCGTTGAAAATTATGTTGTTTTTGTTTGTTTGCTGGGGTTTAAATGCCTATCAACAGCTAAGATCATTTAAGGCCGGGTCATGGGTTTAGTATTAAATCCCATATATTACCTGTACAAATGGGGGGGGGGGGGGTGGTGGTGGTGGTAGTTCCAAAATCAGAAATGAATATTTACAATAAAAAACTATATATTCAGGCCTGAAATCAGAATAATCCTGATTTGATGCCAGGTCCTTGCCACACCAGAATCACGTGGCCTCCTCCCAAAAGCAGTAGGATCAGTAATAATCTTTTATAATGGGCAATAACCCAATTTCAACTCCCAGGTAACAAAAGAGCCACAGATAAAAATGTACCTGAGGGCCAAACCAGGCAAATCGTGATTCCTACAAGGAGGAAACCTACCGTTAATTGACGCCGTAGCGTTCGCCCGACCAACCACCCACTCCATTGAACATTAATGTCTCTCGATTAGACGATGGTAATGACATAGAAGATACACTAGTCAATCATAATGACAAGTGGCACAAAACCTGTTATGTGATGTGAAACAATACAAATGTTGAACTGGCCAACAAACTGCAAGAGCAAGGCTCACATACATCCAGATGTCAATGGGCACATCAAGTTACAGCTGCAGCCCTTTTCTTTTGTCCTAACTGATCGTATGCATTCCAACATACCTGATGAAGAACAGCTACACTTTGAAGAGTGGTGTAAGCACATGCAGTCTGAACATCCTCAGTTTGATTATTGGCTCGAAGTTGTGGAACTGGAACTCCTCTTCCTACAGTTTCTCATGTCACAGCTTGACAGAGACTTTGATCTCTACGTGAAATCATCCCATTGATGTTCGCTCTTGACCAATACCATCGCTGGATGACAGTTCATGTGAGAGATCTCCTGACCCTGCAAAATACCTGTCCAGCCATACATGCACAGTTCCTACAGACAGTACAAACAACAGAAGACATTGGGAAAACACAGTACCAGAGATTCGTAGAAGAGCGTGTAAATGGCAACTCAACAGCATTCCATGACGCCATACCGAGGAATAATCTGCCATTGTTCAATGCCAGTACTACGAAGACAAAGTTCACATCAAAGATGTCCATCTTACATTATGATGTTCGCCATTTCTCAAGGATGTATATATCATACTAAGCTAGAAGCAATGACATGGATGCCTTTTTCAAGCATGAAAATCATGCATGGCTTCCATCGCTGGCATCAAATAATACCATGCACCAACCTTCTAAATCTGACTTGATGGAGTGCATTGAATCATTGTCACCTCAGCCGGATGATATTCCAAGCGTTGATATTAGAATTGTTGATGGTGCAGCTGGCATCTATGCTGGGAGATATTGTCAGGGTAGATGTGGTTTGTGATGAGTACAGAGAGGACAGCCTCAAGGGACAAACACGTCAGAGTCGTTGTACTGGGTTTCAACTTCGAGTAGCCAACAACACAACAATCCCAGTTAACTGGAAAACTTCCTTCGTATTGATAAGAACAAAGATGGTCTGTTCCGTCTCCTTGCCAATGCCATACAAGAGTTCCAGCCCACAGAAGGAAAGCAGGTCATATTCACATATGGCCAGACGGCTGTTTCATCTAAGGTACGTTATATCTCATGTCACTTAATTTAGGTAGCATTAGGCACGACGAATCATGGAGTCTTTTGTTAATGCATGCAATATCAGGATATGACACTATTTCTGCATTGTATGGCCTAGGAAAGAAAACAACATGGGTAACTCATCTGGTACCCATCTTTGACCATTTATCATATGTTCCAAATCAAGTTCCAAGTGTCGATATGCATGAAATCGAGTGGTACGTCGTAATTATGTACCAGAGAACACCACCGTCATGTGAACGATGTTCGTAAGCAGCTCTTTGCGTTTGGAAATCGGAAGATTGAGAACATCCTCCAACATCGGCTGCACTTGAACAACATGTCAAGAGAGCAGTCTATCAGTCGGGACATATTTGGGGACAGAGTCTCATAGGTGATCCTCAGATTCCTCCACATTCTTCAAGGAGTTGGGAGAAAGTGTTTGACGATTCACCACCATGGACACCACACTGGACTACTCTACCAGAAGCAGCCAGCCACGGGTTGCCAGGAACTGTTTAGGTGTCGATATAAACAGGCATGTTCCGGGAGGTGCAAATGCATGACGTCTGGTCAGCGCTGCAAAGTTGTGCTTCTGTTCGGGAACAAGGAACTAGACTGAACAAGACTTAGTATGATTTCAATGTGTTAACTGTGATATCTGGTTATTGAGGGTCACTGCTTTACAATGTTGTCATATTGTGTAATGTGGTCAATGAAACTTGTTGCTGTTTTAGGAAGAGCGAAAATATAAATATATAGGTTAATGCGAAAAATGCATGTGTTTATAGTCACTTTTTTACCATGAATATGTTTATTAAGGTTTTTGTGGTTTATCTTATTAGATTCCTAGACCCTAACAACATGGGAAAAGACATCAAGATCAGGAACATTGGAGCACTTAGACCAACGTTATTGACAAAAATATATTTTATGGCGGCCATTTTGAATTTTTCTAATTTTGAGCAGGAACCGTTGGGAATGACGTCGTGGTTCCCGCAATTTTTGGAATCAAACATACTCAAAACAACCCTTGTGTAAATGTTCATGCTTGTTTCCAAAAGTTCACACCTCAAGCCAAAAATGTCACCTACCGCCCCATTAGTTGGCAGAAAAGGCTTACACACATCAATTCTAAAAAATATTTAAATTCATGTACTTGCACATCAATAACATAAAAGTCACCCTCCCCCCAAGAAAATATTTGATGAAATTCCGTCAAATATTGATTTTATTGCGAAAAACACGATTTTCCTATGGGAATTTAACATGGGAGCTAAACTAGATTAACAAAAATGTGGTCCGATTTTCAAAATCTAACTTGTTTTTCTTAGATACACTATTTCCAAGCTATCACGCCAGTTTACGGAGTCAATTTCCAACTGTTTTCGTGTTTTTATCCTCCTCGTCACTCTGGAATCCCATTTTGTACAATGTTTTTTTCGCGATAAAATAAATATTTGATAGAATATACACAATAGAAACAAGCAACTACAGTGGCGTCGACTCGTGTACTGCGGAACGATCATACAAATAACCGTTGGTCCACCGTGGCCGACCCGGCACTATGCTGTCCACTATATCCACCGTGGTCACCATGGAAACATGGTGTTTCCACGCCAATCAATTCCGTTCTCAGTCCCACGCATGCCAACAAGGCAATATCGTGTTTCCACGCGAGCCTAGTGACACTGTCGCGGCTCCACGCTGTAGTGGCAGCCTTTCTTACCGTGTGGAAGCACGGGTCGGTCCACGTCCACTGTGGAGCGTGATGTTTCCGCAATGCGCGACAGAAGTACTGTCGCGTATATTTGATTTGAGTTGATATACTGGTGTTTAACGGCCTATCAACAGCTAATGTCATTTAACGCCGGACCAACGGGTTCGATCCCGCAATAAATATACTGCATTGTAGGTGGGGGATCCCAAAATCAGAACGGAATATTTAAATCGAACACATATATATATTCAGCACTGAAATTAGAATAACCTGACCTGGTGCATGGTCTCTACTACACCAAAGTCGCTTGGCCCCTTTCCCTAAAAGCAATAGTATTAGGTATAATCGTATTACTCGTTAAGTGGTATAACCAGATTTAACTCTCACATACAATAATGCCAATGACCTATTCGAGGGCCAAATCGGATCTTCGGTCGGGACTCCGGAAAGCATGTATCCCGATCGTTAAGTTTAAGTTACCCATCGCATACACCCAAACAACCATCACACTATAGCGTAGAACCAGATCAGAATACACTCCACGTTGTCGTCTGATCTGGATCTACAACTTTCATTATTTCCTACAAATTCCACAATATACCGCTCATGTCATGGTTAATAACTATGATATATAACCAATTGAAACAAGTGGCTGGTGTAGAAACAAATACGAATGGACACGGAAGCCCAGTATACACCACTCACTATTTTCGACAAAGTCAACAGTATTGTAAGTCTCATGACACAGACAGTTTAATATATATATATATATATACACACGCATGTAGTAACTAGTGCATAACAAAATCTGAATACAAGCAGTCTAATTTGGAACTACACCACTCGGTATTGTTATCAAAATCAGCAACATAACATTCATGACACGGTAAATGTAACTCGATATAATTTATAATACACGACAAAAACAAGTAACTAGTGCATAACCGGCATACAACGGGCTTTGTAGTGTGATCCGGGTATACACCACTCAGTAGTGTTTACCAAATCAACAAAATGACGCCCAGGACACGGTAAATGTACTCGATATATACACGACTGAAACGAGTAACTTATGTCTGTTCTACGTTCTGCTGCAGACCAACAAAAGTTCGTCGGCAGCAAAACATTACACACATCAATTCTAAAATAATATTTAAATGTAACTACTTTTCATCAATAACATAAAAGTCGCCCCCCCCCCCCAAAAAAAAAAATAAACACAACAAAAGAACATGTTTAATGACATTCCATTAAATATTGATGTTATTGCGAAAAACAAGTTTCATATGGCAATTTAACATGGGGGCTAACCAGATTAAAAAAATGTGGACCGATTTTCAAATCCAACTTATTTTTCTTAGATACACTATTTCCAAGCTATCTCGCCAGTTTTCAGAGTCAATTTCCATGTGATCTTACTTTTGATGAGTTTCTTGGTCATTTATCTCAGGTGATAATGTATGTTAGAGATCGCATAGCATACAACTATGGCTCAGGGGCCCGTTTGACTAAACTTCGTACGACTAAAATGTTCGTAAGTGCAAATTTAGGATCGTCTGTAAATTTCAATTGATTGATTTACTTTTATTGAGCATATACTGCATGTGCTCAATACATGTAAATCCAATACTTGTTTACAAGAAAACATTGTTAATGTAAAATGTACAGACTATCATTAGTTTACACTTGCCTGCGATATGGTTATCGTAGTGGAGAGATAACGAACATTTTAGTCGTACGAAGTTTATTGACACGGCCCCGGATAGCTGCAAGAGTTGCCTATGATATGGTTATCGTAGTGGAGAGATAACGAACATTTTAGTTGTACGAAGTTCAGTGACACGGCCCCGGATAGCTGCAAGAGTTGCCTATGATACGGTTATCGTAGTGGAGAGATAACGTAGTGGGGTAGCAATTTTGTTTATATGGCTCATAATGATTAAACGCCTGATTTACAGTGAAACCTCTCTAAGCCCAGGGTGTCCGGTTTACAGAGGTTTCACTGCTGATAGTAAAGCATAACGTTAGTGCACACCATTAACGTGTTAAGTAAAACAAACAATATTTGTTATCGTACGGGGTTTAGTGAAACGGCACACAGTTTCATATTTCGACATTAGATCTTTGTCTTTTTTCCAGGACAAATCGCAATTTTGCGATCAGTCGGTCATCAACATACGGTGTTACGGATGGATGGGTAGTGTAATTAAGTAAAGATCATGACTGCTATTTTGTGTTAATTATTTACGTCCATCTGATTTGTATATTAATCGGATTTACCGAGTTTAAAGATTAATACTATAAACGCAACGTCGGGAATTCGGACAAAGTTCATTTACGACAACATATGAAACACGTCAGATGAATGTTTAACTAAGAACATGTGCGATTTTATTACGAAATATATTTACTGAAACTGTGATATTTTCTGCAAATGACGTCGAAAGTTGACGAAATTTTCATATCAAATGCGGAATTCCGCATTTGATATAAAAATTTCGTCAACTTTCGACATCATCTACGGAAAATATCGTACAATTAGTAAATAATTTTCATCAGATACCGCACAATGTTCGTAGGTACAAAATCACATGGCGTGTCTCATTGTTATCAAAGTTGCATGTAACCTGGTGCACATACCGTCTCGATAGAAAGTGCAATGTACCCTCATTGTTACGGAGCCCCGTAGGGGACATGGACTTTTTTTATTAATTCGTTCCCACGAAATAACAATTTGTTCCCTCAATTTAACAATGCGTTCCCTCGAATTAACAATTCGTTCCCACGATATAACAATTCGTTCCGTCGAATTAACAATCCGTTCCCACGATATAACAATTCGTTCACACGAATTAACAGTTCGTTCCTGTGGGAACGAATTGTTAACTTGAGGGAACGAATTGTTAATTCATGGGAACGAATTGTTAAACTGAGGGAATGAATTGTTATTTTCCATGTCCTCTGCGGTGCTCCGTACATTGTTATGTAACACACGTGAGAAGTACAGATTGCATGAAGTACAGATTGCACAAAGCGTCTTATCAAAATGAATATTCGCGTGAATCTGACACATAATTGAGACCGACAGAACTCCAGATAAGGTGCGTATTTGCGTAAATACCCAATTAAAATTGCCAAAACCCCAATTGAAATCAGAAGTAGTGGGTATCAAAAAGCAATGAAAAACATGTGGTATCTTTATCATGCAACAGAAAACAATAAACAGACCACAAATATGGCATATTTTCTTATTTTTCCATGAAAACACAAGGAGACAATTCTAATGAAATAACAAGATGTGTTTTCATTTAGAAGCAAACTATTCAATAAGTGCGGTCTGCTTATGTGTAAACAGTAGTGTGATTCTATTTCACACGCTTAAATGTTTTATATACCCAATTGCTTCAGAAATGATGGAGTGACAACACTCAATTACTAATTCCTTATCTGGAGTCCTGATTCTTGTGACCGTGTACCTCAGAAGATGCGCGATTGTTCCGGAAGCTATTTACAGAAACGGTGTTATTTTCTGTAAATGACGCCGAAAGTTGACATAATTTTCAAAGCAGAATAATTTGCTATGAACATTTCGTCAACATTCGACGTTATTTACGGAAAATATCATAAATATTGTAAACATTTTTCGTGAGATATCGCACATCGTCTTAAGTAAAAAATCGCATGGCCGGTGTGTCTCATATGTTGTTCAATGTTCATGTTTTTGATTACATTGAACGCATGTTCATGATAGCAAAACTCACAACCATGTCTTAGCGTGCATATATACCGGCATTACATTGGAACCTTTCTAAACGGACACCATTGGGACCTCCCACGGTGTCCGGTTTAATGAGGCTACACTGCAATACTGTCAGGCGAGTACCGTGACGCCGTGACTCCCTTTGCAATCATGAACATACAGTGTTACCTGTGCATTCGAGGTCCACTGTTTGAATCGAACCTCAAAAGTACATGCACTACAGACATTTACGAACGAGTCTTTCAGTATAGCATGCATTTGGCATTCAAGACACGTAACTAGCTTAGTGAAACGAAGTAAGCAAACGATTTAAAGAAATGTTCCATCACTTCAATTTGAAGTCTGTCCCGGTTGTTAATCGGATAAACAGCGTTTTAACCTCATAATTATACAATGCTCTCTTTATATACCCACCAAAACAAGTTGTTTTGTCGAGAGTGCACAACTTGGGACTTTTCAAGGAGTGGCCTGGAAAATCATCGGAAGGCCGGAATACGTAGGCCTACATCTCTTTGAACCAGTTACAGTAAACAAAAAACCTCTCTACATCAGACATCAACACTCAAGAAAACCTACTCACCCCCCCTACACCCCGAAACCCCAAAACCTACCCCCACCCCGAAAACCAACTCGCCCCACCCCCCCCCCCCCCCCCTTAAATATAATAATATTATATCAATGACGTTTCCATTTTTTTTAAACTATTCCATTAATACGAAAATGCAGATTTTTATGCCCCCACCCCAAACCGAATAGTGAGGGGGTGGGGTGGTGAAATTCATATGAAAATTGCATAGATTTAAAAACATTGTAAATGGGTCTTCATATGAGATTATTATGATTTGCATATGAAGTTAATATGATTTGCATATGCAATGCTTATGAAGATTTTGCATATGAATTGCATATTGGCTCACTTTATATCATTTTTATATGACATTTTCATATGAATTTCATATGAAAACATATGAAATTTATACCACACATTTTGTAGTGTATGTGTCTTATAATTTCCGTTTCTTTTCATGAAGCTGCTTCATATTACACACATGCATTCCTCTGATGGTCCTCTATCATGCTTTGGCAAATCAACGATCCTCCGCCATTTTGTGTTTTCAAATGCGCCCTTGTTTAATTTGGCTACCAGCGGGGCCATTCGTGTGCCGACATGCCACTTTCTAGTTATTTTAGAATTGAACAATACTGACAAATACTGCAGATCCTGATGAGACGGCTCGTTAGGAGCCGGCTCATCTGGATATACAGTGTTTGTACACATTGGCTGTATGGCCTGTAAGGTTGAAAGGGTTACTATTGGTGGGTTTCACTGCATTGTATCTGTCATTGCCTGTTCTTGATTGCAAAACATACACACATTTCGGTGTGCTCCTACATTATTCAGAGTGGTCCCTATCCAAACCGAACACATTGATGGTGATCAACACGTGTGCTCATACAATCACATATTGACGTTATACAGGACAATAAATCGTGTTAATAAAACACAATACAAGACGTCAAGATATCCATGGTAATGGTAAATTAATATATGTGACAAAAAGCAACCGTATTTGTATGATGCATGCATAACAAAACAGGCTGGTCACACTGGTCAGAGTGGATGGCAGGTGGGAGCATGCGATTGGTAATTTAACGATCGGGATTCATCCTTACCGGAATTCCGACTGGAGACCTGGTTTGGCCCTCACGTAAGTCGTTGGCATTTTGTATGTGACAGTTGAATCTGATTTTGCCCCTTATGTGAGTATTACGATTATTCGTAATCCTATTTTAGGGGAAGGGGCTAAGTGACTTTGGTGTGGTATGGACCAGGCACCAGGTCATGTTATTCTAATTTCAGGGCTGAATATATTTTGTTCTTGATGTAAATATTCAGTTCTGATTTTTGGATTCCCTCCTCCCCAATGCAACAGGTTACATACGGGATCGAACCCGTTCGCCCAGCCTTACATGACCTTAGCTGTTGATAGGCCGTTAAACAACAACAAACAAACAAACATACACACAAACAAACAAACAAACAAACAATACAAATAAACAAACAAACAGGCTGGTTGGAGACATAAAAATACGGTTGCTTTTTGTCAGATATACTATATTGACCTGTTATTTTATTAGTATCATAGTGACGAAACGTATTAGCTATACACACCCCTTATTCTGCACAGAAACGTACTTTAAAGGTACATGCCCACCCAGTAAAAATGTTCTTTACAGGAATTAAATAAGTGTATAATTGTGTCACTATTCCACCAGTTCTAAAAAGTACGAGTGCCCGCTAAACAGATATAATCATTTAGTAATATGTAATATTACTGGTAATATGTAATATTACTGTAGTGACGCGCGGCGGTATCATGATATTTTAATATGCAAATGAGGCATGATATTTTTTAATTATTTATACTAATTAAATGCGTCACCTGAAAAAATAATATTTTCGACAGATTATAAAGTATGATCATAGCACATCAAACAATAAATACAGAGAATAAATAGTAATGTCGGTTAACATTTTAAGAAAATACGGTTATCGCCACTGATACCAGTGTGGAAATTTCCGTCTGATGTAAAATGTATAATAATACCAATCAATACGTGGGGTAATTGTGAATGAATGTTAATTTTGCCAGAAAATGACTCAGATGATGTCTCTGATATAAAGAACATTGTGTGCCTACTGAGTGGGCATGTACCTTTAAGATACGACTGACTGTTTACTTTCTATCATTTCCTAAAACCCTGTACTGATGCTGCACTCCGCACCGGCGTGAAATGCACCGGTTTTCGGACGAGATGCCACTAATCTGAACCTAGAACTATCGCATAAACGCATTTTCGTCTAGTAACCGTCGCAAATATCATGACAATGTGTTTATATACGATCTTGTGCATGGGAATTCGTCAGGAATCCGGCACCTTTGTCGACGTGAAACATTTTGACGTCGCGCACGGTGTTGCTTGTTTGACATGGGCGTTACTGGTAAAATGTTGCCAATTATTCTAATTTCTAAATTTTGGCAAATATTCAGAAATATGATTCGAACAATACAATTATGTATCCATGTTTGCCGTAACCATCATACTTGCAGCCGCTCGGTGGGGGAATCCAACTGCTGTTGCCAACCAGTATACCACCAGACATGGAAACCGACATACAGTTTCCTATGGCAGCCCATTGCGTCCTTCTAGTCGTCGTCTTTTCGCATTTTAAACATCCGAATTTGGTGTCAATGTTTCCAATTTCGGATGTTTAAAATGCGAAAAGACGCACATTTTCTCGCTGCGATTTTGGAGGCGAAATATCGACAACAGAGTCGACATTTTGTGTTTTCGACAATTCGGTCCGAATGTTCGTGTTTTTGAACTTGCGAATCGCACTTTCGTACTTCCCAATTTCGTGTCGCATGTCAGTATTCTTTCAGTGATACTATTGTTCCCCTATCAGTGGTGTTCGTTGAACACAAACTGTCTAGTTTTGATAGGCTACTAAAGCGGCCCTCACATATCGGTCGCGGCGCCCGCGCGACTCCTAACACGGGCCAAAAAAGGCATTTTCGCGATTTCTACGGGCTCCGCTGCGATTTTTAGAGGTCGCACGAACGCCGCGGGCGTGATTTTAGGGTCGTGGCAAGCCCGTAGACACGTCGCTAGGGCCCCGCCCACCGCGGCCTGCCGGAAATCGACCAGTGATCTGGCGGCCGCATGAAGATTTTGACGAAAATTATTGGAAAACAATCCGCCGGTCGCCGTACAATTTTCACGGGCCCCTCACGGCTAACCTACGATAGCCTCACGGATTCCGGCAGGATGCCTACCGATCTGTTCTTTGATCAGCCGGCGCCCGCCAGATTATCTAGCGGGCGCACTGTCTCCACTGCGATACAATGTTCAAAGGGCACCGCCACGGCCCCGTCTAGTATGTGAGGGCACACGTCACAGATATGAAATTCGCCCGATTCATCCACGGGCTCTAAATCTCGCGGCGACTCCTGCCGGCCGATATGTGAGGGCATCTGTGCAGTCTGATCTGTGTCTATACTGATTGCAGATTGCGCTGATATCTGGATCAACACTAATCTAAATTACTATAATTTCTCCTTTTCATAACATATCATGCTACATTCGTTCTTTTTGCAAGCAATAAAGCCCTAAACTACACAATTTGGACGGGATTTGTATAACTAAATTCAATGGGACATAACTAGTTAGGATCCCCCATTGCATGCTGCGTTCGATTCACATGGAGTGTCGCTGAAGCTGGTCCTAGGAGGCATTTGTGTTATTACATCGATTGTGATACAGTCAGTTACGGAAAATAAAAAGGTGTAATAAAATCGCCCTTGCATTTGTATATTTGTATGTATCATAACAACATTTTCGGCGTACATATAGTCGCCATCCCGTCCGTCCGTCAGATATTTGCGTTATCGGGTTTGCGAGTACCGACTATCTCTGTAACCGTAAGTCGGATTGGCTTGATGCGTATTAGTCATCATCGATATTTTCATTCTATGACCCACTCATGCGGTCCCTGTGTCCAAAAGGCAAGGGCAAACAACTTAGAACTCTGCGTTAAACGTTTGTTTTTTTTCATTATTTTTTTGTGGGGTACCTTCATCAGTGTTACTGATTTCTTGTTTATCGTAATCGTTCTCGGTAATTATGAACGTATTGAGTTTGTATTGTGTTTTTTTCTACTTTTGTTTCTACATGTCAAGGGCAAATAACTTAGAACTCTGCGTTAAACTTTTGTTTTCATTAAATTTGTTGAGGGGTACCTTCATCAGTGTTACTGATTTCATGTTTATCGTAGTCGTGCTCGTTAATTACCATGAACGTATTGACTTTGTATTGTCTTTTCGCGTGTTCACGTGTTCACGTGTTCACGTGTTGCATTCGACTTTTTAAAAGGCGAAAACGGGAATGACAGAATGAGCCACCATACCTATATGTTGGTTGTTTACCGCGATGTCGTCTGGTACAGACGCCAGCTATGGCAAACGTGTCTCGTTTACAAACTGTGACTTTGATGTCCCAACGCGGGCATATGAAAGGATGCCGTGAAATGGCTCGTCATTTCGCGCAGTTTGATGCTTTTCGCTCTTTTTATCTTGTTTATGAGTTACAGTCCCCCGTCGATTATATGATGTTACCGAGTGCGAAATATGATTGGTCTAGTTTCAATACAATACATTGGAAATATTCATTTTCAAATGTTGTCCAAATTGATGCCAACATAGACATATTTGAAACAGTATGTACACAAAGTTAGATGGTAAACTTTCTGCAGCATGTTTGGCGACATTCTTTGAAGAAATCCGGTTAAATGTTGCAGAATTCATTAACGTACGTAGACGGCGACAAACGCAGTTTTCTCTTGGTACAAGTTTTGATATTTGATGTCCAAAACGTAAATACCTAGCTTATCAAACGCAAACTTTTATCTTTGAATTTGTACTCTTGAAGGCCGTTGGCCGAACAACATGGGCGATTGTTGACATGATGTCCAGATCATTCATACATGACACAAGCCACGTGATTGTGTACTTTTATAAATATAGAAATAAAGCTCGATACAATACCAAGACAATAACATATGAAAAGTGTCTCTAGAACACGGATGCTCCACATACCGCTTTGAAACACGGATTACGTGGTAAAATGATATAGGTCTGAGTTACAACAAAAAGATACGGGGAGATAATCCATGATCCATGTGAAGCATTACATATTGGAAATCGCAGTGCGCTGCTACACAGAATAATTAACCATTTTACCCCTAAGTATGTCGCATTGACAGTTGCATTCTCAGTTCTGGAATATTCCATTAATCAGAGGGAGCTTTTAAGAACATCTTACAAACACTGACACACACTGTAGATCCCGATGACAGCGCTCATCAGGATCTACAGTGTTTGAACATGTTTATTGATGTTTAACGGCATATCAACGGCTAAGGTCATTTAAGGCCGGACTAACGGGTTCGATCCCATACTTAACATGCTGCATTGGGGTGGGGGGTGGATATTTCAGAACGGAATATTTACATTGGTAAAAACATATATTCAGCTCTGAAATTAGAACCTGACCTGGTGCCAGGTCCATACCACACCAAATTCACTTGTCCTCTTCCCATAAAAGTAATACGGGCGACGTAGTATTTGGCCTGAAGTGCCAAATTCTTCACAAGCCCGCTTTATGTTACACGTATATGAAAACTTACCATTCAGTGAAACTACGTTCAGCATACGATAGCATAGTTTCAGCCTTTTTTGTTTTACAAATGATGAGTCTCTGATGTCTCATGAACACGGTTTATGTCTCACGGGACAGTGCGTGGCTAGCTTTAAAGAGGTACGGTTTCGTGTCAGAATTTAAGGTATTTTTCGGGCATTTGTATCGAATATTTGAGGTGGTTATGACCCCGCTTTGGAATCATTTTCAGGAAATGGTGTGTTGATACAAGTCATAGAACAAGTCATAGCAAAGCATATGTGCATCATTGTATTGTTTGACAGAAGAACATGTCCCAAGATAACATCAAGTGACTTAAACCTGCTGCTTGGGATGGGTGGGGGGTGGGGGTGATTCCACAATCAGAACGGAATATTTACATCTAAACAACATAAACATTCAGCACTGACATTAGAATAACCTGACCTGGTGCCTGCTCTATACTACACCAAAGTCACTTGCAAACAAGAAAGCGAAAGATGTACCTGAGGGTCAAATCAGGTCTCCGGTCGGGACTCCGGAAAGGATGAATCCCGATTGTTGAGTTATCCATCGCATACTCCCAACCAACCACCACACTATAGCGTAGAACCAGATCATAATGCTCTCGACGTTGTAGTCTGATATGGATCTACAACTTTCATTATTTCCTACAAATTCAACAATATAACGCTCAGAACATGTTCAATGTACTTTGTAACGAGCTTGGGTAGCGTGGGCCGCGACTGATTTAAGGGACCTAGTAAGATGGGAACAACAATTAGGTGTATAACTACATGTATATTTTATTTACATACGATTCATAATGGTTACAATTGCAAGTCAATAATAATCTAGGTCGTGTGGACCTATCCCTCTCTATATGATGGTATGCTTCTGGGCTGAGGGGGTCTTTGATGGAACTTGAATTATTTACCGACAGGCAGAGACAAGTCGAGATGATGGTTCTTCAACTTTGTAACCAAGGAAATATCTCCTGAGGTTGCAAGAGGGGTATATGGACACTCCATCGCTGATCAGGATCTATACCGGTCTAAGGGAAGGAAATAACTCCCTACATCAGACAGCTTTCCAGATTTAAATATGGGAGCTAATGATAAATACGGGAACTCACTCC
This sequence comes from Conchocele bisecta, assembly GCA_029237695.1. Lineage (NCBI taxonomy): Eukaryota > Metazoa > Mollusca > Bivalvia > Lucinida > Thyasiridae > Conchocele > Conchocele bisecta. The sequence continues at coordinate 87,172,318 of CM055274.1, forward strand.
TCCTATCTTAATATTATCACAGTAAGGGAGGTAACATTCACGTATCTAATATATACCTGTTGATCTAGTAGCCAAATAACTGGCCAGTATAGGATATGGGTAATCACGGTAGTTGTGATAATAAGGGGGAGGGGTATTAATAAAAATACAATATTTCCCCAAAAACCCACACGGACTGACTATGTGCAAATTACTCTCATCCGAACAATACCCACCTATATTAGTTAAAGCTGGATGTGACTTAATGTAAGTCAGATAATATATAATTAAGTTGATTTAGAACAACAAACTTCTTAGTGCATACATATGTAAAGTCTGAGAATAGCCTCTGAATATAACTCTGCTTCCTTCAAAAGTGGAAAAGTGATATTGAGACTAGTAGAGCCATGCCATTTTATAAACACCTTAAATGAAGCTTTGAACTAGAAACATATTTGTTAGTAGTAGATAAACCGGCCCTAAGGAAATGTCTAACTAGAATACGATTGGGTACTCATGGGCTGCGGATAGAGACATGGAGATATGGCAGAAATCGTATTGAGCAAAACCAACGGACCTGCACATTATGTAATATAGGAGACATTGAGGACGCTTATCATTTCATGATCATATGTCCCTCGCTCGATCATATTCGCAGCCGATACATCGCCACATTCTATACTAGAAGACCAAGCGTATTCAAGTTCATTTCCTTATTAGCCACCGATCATAAAGCCACACTTGTAACATTATGTAAATATCTTAGAGATGCATTTGATTACAGGAAAACAGCCATCCTCTAATTATTCAGTATGTTAACATGAAACATGTGTTCACACTTTGTATACTTTGTATATTGTGTTTATATGACGAGAAACTATGTAATAGTTTAAGTTAATACAACATTCTATTCTATTCTATTCTATAACTGTCCTCTGCTCTGCCGTCGCCCAGAATAATCTCATTTGAATGTGCGCGGGTATTTATACCCGTAGGGATGAATGACACTAGCAGACCGTGGCCGAGGGGTAACTTCGTCGGACTACCACGCTGACGACCCGGGTTCGATTCAGGGTTCAGTTCCAGGGCGTCAGTATTTCTGAGATACTTTGTATTTCCTGCTATACTGTCCTTTCGGATGGGGACTTTAAAAGGCGATCCCGTGTATCAGATGTGAAGGAGTGCCTGTTAAAGAACCAGAGGGGACTATTCTATAATAAGAGCTAGGCCCCCTGGGGCCGGTTTCCTCTGTATCCACCTCCTTCCTTTCTCACCTTCTTGGGAAACGACATGCAAGGTCATCGAGCCAGTGCGTCGTTAAATCCAAGCATTTACATTTAAACTAGCAGTAGTGACATGCAAGGTCATCGAGCCAGTGCATCGTTAAATCCAAGCATTTACATTTACACTAGCAGTAGTGAAATCAACATTACACGCCCATAGCAACAATACAGTGGGAAATAGGTTTACTCAAGCTCACTATTTTGAAAGAAAGTTGTTTTTATAAACAACACAACTACGACTAATAGTCATCTTTGAACGTACTTGCCATATCGGCATCGCTAATAATACGCTAAATATGATTTTAACGGGGTTTATTTCGGGCAGACTGAGATGTGATGGTTGCACTGTGTCAGAAACGCTGACATACTGAACTTTGACATATGACGTATTTTCCAGAAGTGACCTAGCGCATGCGGAATGGTCTCTAGTGGTTAGGGATATCCTCAGAAAACACGCTGACATTCCATAATTAAATCAATATTTAAGTCACTTTCCTGCATTGACACGCTATGCGGATCAAGCACAAAGTTTACAGGTAAACTAATTATTAGAACTAGACCGGATTAGCGATCGCTACTATGTAATATTATCCAACAGACCTAGTTATATATCATTGATATTTAAAATGGAGATTTACCGAACTTAGGCGAAACCAAAATTCGGATGCCATTGTGATCACTGTATAGCAGGCCGGTACAATATATGATATGATAAAATGTTTATATAAGTATTGTTAGTATGTATTAAACATGGGTAATGTAAAATATATAAAACCGAAGGCTATTGTATTGATATTTTTCTACATGTAGAAGCAGATAAGAATGGACATGGAAGCGCAGTCTGATCGGTGTCTGCACCAATCACTATTTTCGACAAAGACAACAGTATTATAAGGCTCATGACACAGGAATTTAGTCGATATATACACGCATGCAACTAGCGCAGAACCAGATCAGAATACAACCGGCGTTGCAGTCGAATCCGGGTCTACACTACTCAGTATTGTTATGAAAATCAGCAACGTAACATTCATGACACGGTAAATGTACTAGTGTATAGCCAGCATACAATCGGCGTTGCTGTGTGATCCGGGTCTACACCACTCAGTATAATTTACAAAATCAGCAACATAACGCCAAAGACAGGGTAAATGTACTCGACATAATTATACACGACAAAAACAAGAAACTAGTGTATAGCCAGCATACAATCGTCGTTGCTGTGTGATCCAGGTATACACCACTCAGTATTGTTTACAAACTCAGCAAATGAACGCCCAAGACACGGTAAATGTACTCGATATATACAAGACTGAAACTAGTAACTTACATGTATGTCTGTTCTTCGGTTTGCTGCCGACGAACGTTTGGCTATTACTAATAGCCAAATGTTGTTTGGCAGCAAAGGTTTACACACATGAATTCTAAAAATTATTTAAATATAAGTACTTTTTCATCAACAACGTAAAAGTCACACTCCCCGCACAAAGAAAATATTTGATGAAATTCCGTCAAATATTGATTTCATTGCGAAAAATACGATTTTCCTATGGGAATTTAACACAGAGGTAAGCTAGGTTTTAGAAAATGTGACCGATTTTCAAAATCCAACTTGTTTTTCTTAGATACACTATTGCCAAGCTATTACACCAGTTTGCATGGTTTACGGTGTCAATTTACAAATGTTTTCTTTTTTTTACCGTCCTCGTCACTCTGGAGCCCCATTTTGTACCATGTTAAATTTTCATAGGAAACTCGTTTTTTCGTCATAAGATCAATACTTGTTGGAATATACACAATATAAACAAGCAACTACAGTGGCGTCGAGTACTGCGGTAAAATCACACAAGTAATCGTTGGTCCACCGTGGCCGACCACGATGCTGCCGACTATGTCCACCGTGGTCACCATGGAAACGTGGTGTTTCCGCGTCAATCAATTCCGTTCTCGGTCCCACGTATGCCAGCGAGGTCATATCGTGTTTCCACGCGAGCCTAGTGACAATGTCGCGGCTCCACGCTATGTAGTGGCAGCCTTTCTTACCTTGTGGAAGCATCGGTCGGTTCATGTCCAATATGGAGCGTGATGTTTCCGCAATGTACGACTGTAGTAATGTAGCGCAGATTCGATTTAATTTGATATACTGGTGTTAACGGCCTAAGTTAATTTACGGCCGGACCAACGGGTTCGATCCCGCATTAAACCTGCTGCATTGGGGGTGGGGTCCCAAAATCAGAACGAAATATTTATATCGAAAACATATATATATATATATATATTCAGGACTGAAATTAGATTGACCTGACCTGGTGCCTGGTCCATATTACACCAAAGTCGCTTGGCCCCTGTCCATAAAAATACTAGTATTAGGTATAATCGTATTACTCCTTAAGTGGTATAACCAGATTAACCACATACAAGAATGCGAAAGTCGTACCTGAGGGCCAAATCAGATATCCGGTCTGGACTCCGGAAAGGATGAATCCCGACCGTTAAGTTACCCATCGCATACTCCCAACCAACCAACACAATGTAGCGTAGAACACGGTCAGAACACACTCGACGTTGTACATAGTCTGATCTGGATCTACAACTTTCATTATTTCCTACAAATTTAACAATATAGCGTTCATGGCATGGTCAATACACATGATATATATACACAACTGGAACAAATAACTAGTGTAGAAGCAGATAAGAATGGACACGGAAGAGCAATCTGTTCGGTGTCTACAACACTCACTATTTTCGAACAAAGTCAACAGTATTATAATGAATCGATATATACACGCCTGAAACTAGTAACTAGCGTAGAACCAGATCAGAATACAACGGGCCTTGCTGCCTGATCTAAGTCTACACCACTCAGTATTGGTAAATGTATTCGATATATACACTCTTGAAACTAGTAACTAGCGTAGAACCAGATCAGAATACAACGGGCCTTGTTGTCTGATCTACGTCTACATCACTCAGTATTGGTAAATTTATTATATATATACACGCCTGAAACTAGTAACTACTGTCTGTTCCACGTGTTGCTGTCGACGATCATTTGGTTATTAAACACATTAAATATAAAACAATATTTAAATGTAAGTCATTTTATGATCAAGGTCACCCTCTCCAATGTTGATTAGTTGGTGAATTCTATCAACTATTGATGTTATTGTAAAAAGAAACATGAGACAATAGGAGCTAGAGGAGCTGCAGGAATAGTCGAAACACAAACAAAAAATGAAATGGGCTCTGAAACGTTCTAGATAGCTTGGAAATGATGTAACTAAGAAAAGACAAGTTAGATCTTGAAAATGGGTACACAAATTCCAAAATTATTTTTTTAATCTATTTTAGCCCACATACATATTTTAGCTCCGAATACAACCGGCCTTGCAGTCTGGTCTGGTCTGGGTCCACACCACTAAATATTACCCAGCACACAATCAGCAACATAACGCTGGTAATAAATGTACTGAACCAAAATTAATCGACATATGTAAGCACACGCATCAAACAAGTAACTAGCGTATAACACGATCAGAATAAAAGCGGCCTTGCAGTCTGATCTAAGTCTACACCACTCAGTATAGTTTACAAAATCAGCAACGTACAAGTACCTAGAATAGTACCAGATCAGCATACACACGTTAACGGGCATGCAGTCTGATCTCACACTTGTCTACAAGGTCCGTAACTTAACACTCATATTCACTATATATCAGTGACAGATTTTTTAAATACAAAAACATTTCATTCTATGACTACAATGTATGTGACTGCACTTCTTCTAAAGTGGATAACAGTAGCCTATTTCACCAACAATGCAAATTATACTTATCTAGCAAAGCATACTTTGAGGGAGAACTTTTCAATTAAAGGATATTTATCAATTTTTATTATACTGAATGTATTACATTATCACAGCCATTTTGGCTGTGATGATGTAATAACTTCAGTATAATAATTCTGCATACTTTTAATCATCAAACATAGGCAGTTGCTAGGTCTATATTAAATATTGCATTTCGTGGAAAATAAATGATTACTCCCTCAAAGTATAATTTGCTAGATAAGTATACTTTGCAATTTTTAATGAAATCGGCTACTGATCAATTTTATTTGATATTAAAGGTCTACTTTGCATCGTCGTCTATGACAGACAAAGAAAATGTTTCATATTTATTTTTTTATTTGATTGTGTATGCTTAGAAATGACTGCCATGTCATCTGCTCCGGCAAGCTTCTTAATCGAACTTAAACTAGAAATGTGGCCTGTCGGCACACGAATGCCCCCGCTGGCAGCCAAAGAAAATGAGGCATATTTGATTATAAGCCATTTACCCGAGCGTTAAGGTTTTGAACGCACCTTGACCATGGGCTAAGTGGGGGCGGGACGAATGTGGATTTGTCACAGGGCGGTAGAGGACCATTGTAGCAATGCGTGTGTGAAATGTGAAGCAGATCCGAGCAAGGAAACACAAATTATAAGCCATTTAACTGAATGTTAAGGTTTCAAACGCACCAAGTCAGTGACCTTGACCCTGTGCTTAGCGGGGGCAGGACGAATGTGGATTTGTCACAGGGCGGTAGAGGACCATTGGAGCAATGCGTGTGTGAAAGTTAGTGTAGGATTGAGAAACGCGCACGTAGATTTGTCCCAAAGTGGCAAGTAAACAATTAAAGTGGAAAAGGTGAAGGTCAAAGGTGAAGGTCGAAGTAATGGGTGGTGGAGTGTGTAAGGCGTGTTCATGTGTATCATGTGTATAAATATTTAAGCGATTGGCAAAAATATTGAGAAGTTAGTGTAGGATTGAGAAACGTGCACGTAGATTTGTCCCAAAGTGCCAAGCAAACATTTAAAGTGGAAAAGGTCAAGGCCAAAGGTCAGGGTCGAAGTACTGGGTGGTGGAGTGTATAGGGCATGTTCATATGTATCATGTGTATACATATTTAGCGATTGACAAAAGTATGAGAAGTTAGTGTAGAATTGAGAAACGTGCACGTAGATTTGTCCCAAAGTGCCAAGCAAACATTTAAAGTGGAAAAGGTCAAGGCCAAAGGTCAAGGTCGAAGTACTGGTGGTGGAGTGTGTAGGGCATGTTCATATGTATCATGTGTATAAATATTTAACGATTTGCAAAAGTATTGAGAAGTTAGTGTAGGATTGAGAAACGTGCACGTAGATTTGTCCCAAAGGGCCAAGCAAACATTTAAAGTGGTAAAAGGTCAAAGCCAAAGGTCAAGGTCGTAAGTCTGGTGGTGGAGTGTGTAGGGTACATTCATATGTATCATGTGTATAAATATTTAAGCGATTTGGCAAAATAATTGAGAAGTTAGGGAGTAGTTGAGAAAACGTGGCACATGTAGGATGAGAAACGTGCAGTTGATCGTCCCAAAGTGCCAAGCAAACATTTAAAGATGGAAAAGGTCAAGGCCAAAGGTCAAGGTCGAAGTACTGGGGGGTGGAGTGTGTAAGGCATGTTCATATGTATCACGTGTATAAATATTGACATAATATGTGAAGCCATGTAGAAGTTACTAAAGAATATGGTAATATCGGGACGTACGGACGGACGGACGTACGGACGGACGGACGGGATGGACGTACGCACGGACGCCGGTAACACTATATGGCCCCGTACCTTTCGGTAGCGGGGGCATAAAAAGGTCAATGTAATATTCAGGGCACCATGAAAATGTGGCATTTGTACACAAGTATGATGAAAATAATTAGTAATCCTACTATGGATATAGAAGTTATGGTAAGAATTGAGAAATTCCATCAAACTTCTTAATCTGTCGGAAGGACACACGGACGGACACACAGTCCAAACAATATATGCATCCGGCTCTACCGAGACTGGGGGCATACGTAATATTCTAAGATGTTGGTAATACTCATATTTAAATTATTTAACCCTTTCAACACCACAGGCCTAAATAGTGGCATTGGCAAACAGTGTAGATCCAAAATGCGCCGGCTCGTGACGAGCCGTCACATAAGGATCTGCACTTTTTTTGAGATCAATAACAGCCGTTTTCATAAATGGACTAGTCTAATAATCATTTTGTGACGATTGGATTGGTTGCAAAAGTACCATAACAAAAGCCATTCCAGTTACTTAGGGGTGAAAGGGTTAACAGCCCGAACCCAATCCCTTTACGTGGAAGAGAATGATATAGTGGGCATTAGAAATCACACTGCATGCATTAGACTCCGGGGTTAGTTCTGATCCAACGTCACCATCACAATGGTATAATTACCAGGTCATTATCGTTTGACGTATATGTCCAGTTGCCTATTTCACCAAAATTACTGTATACTTATCTTGCTAAGTACACTTTGAGGGAGAAATGTTCAATTGTGTTGATTTATGAAATAAGTAACCTCGTTTAATAAATATCACATGACATGTAAAGCCTCACTCATGTAAGATGTAGAAATAAAGTCAAGCCATGTGAGTTGTACCTAATATGATGTGCGATAATTCATGAAAAATATTTACAAAATGTATTATATTTTCCGCAAAAGACGTCGACAGTTTACGTAAATATGAGAGCAAATACCGGTATAGAATTAATTTACGGAAAATGTTCCAGTTTTTGTGCAAATAGTTTTCATGAAAAATCGCACATATTCTTAGGAGCAAAATTACATGGCTTGTCTCATGCTGCATGTATTCTCCGATCAAACTGCATCCAAACACCAAACAGAAACCCTGGTCATAAATATATGTGGATGTGGCTGGAGAAATTGGGCTTGTGGAATCTGCGACCAGTGTAGATCCAGATCAGCCTGTGCATCCGCACAGTCTGATCAGTATCTGCACTGTTCGCCGTTCCATCAGTAAAACACCCGTATTGCTTCTAACACGCGATATAGATCGTTATCAGGCTACATGAGTGAGCTATTTGATAAGGCGATACACTGGGCACAAATCCCTTAAGCGCCATTTCTCCAGTCACAGCCACATATCAGTTAACTCCAGTAACCTATACAATCATATAAGCTTCACTACACGTAGAGCGTGATGTCACAATAGTTTCCCAATATGCCTCTTTTTCACCACCAGATTACTCTCTCAGTTTATCCCATGCAAACACCACGCAATCACACAACTACATGTATATACATATACACGTTATTACTATAGGCGTCAATTTCCTACGTCGAGTTAAGGTTAGACCACACCATTAGCCCGTTATATTAGGAATAAAATGATATAATACTTTGATTGTTTATAGAAAACACCACGCACTCACACAACTACATGTATATACATACAAGTTATTACTATATGCATCAATTTCCTACGTCGAGTTAAGAATATATGTATGATGTCGCTATGACGTTATGCGTTAACGTGTATTGTTACATGGTTTCCGTTGTTTGCACATATGTATTGCGCGTGCTGTTTGCATATGGCTTCAGGCAATGCTCATTCGGGGGCCGCGCGTAGACCAAGTGCCTTCACGACGTCACTACGCGCAAGTGCCTTCATGACGTCAATACCGAAAATTACTGAAAATACTGAATATAATGCTCAAATTACATCACTTTTTTGTTGGTAATGTAACAATAAGGTTTGATCATGTCCAGCCGTGTGCAAACGTTTGCTGTGGCCCTCGGGAACTGTTTGAAACCGCGGCCTGCGGCCTTGGGTTCAAACAATTCCCTCGGGCCACAGCAAACGTTTGCACACGGCTGGACATGATCAAACCTTATAATAACATAAGATTTAAAGAAACACATGCGACGTCATTATGGCATTACGTGTATGCTTCAGCGTGTATTAAGATAAGATTTAAAGAAACACATGTGACGATTGTATTACGTTATGCGCCAGTATTACGTTAGGTGTAAACAATATCACAATATGCGTCATGGCGAACAGTGCAGCCCCTGATTTGCCTGCGCAGATGCACATGTTGATCTGGGGCTACACTGGTCGCATATGCCACAAGTTCAATGTCTCCAGTCACAACCACACTTCTGAATACATCGCCAGCTATGGCAGCAGCAGTACATGTCGGCTTAGTTAATTATCGTCTAAGAAGTTGAATGTAGCTGACGTGCTCTTGCCGGTTTGAACAACAGTTGCGTTGACTTGTAATTCCGTGTCACCAAACACCATGTGGACCTCGACCTTTCTTCCCATTCCTGTGCCAGGTACGTCCACTGTTAGATTTCCGATATTAAGGCAACCAGGATCATCAACATACTCGGGGCTATGATGTTTAGATGCATACACTGGCAATGGTATTACAGACTGATCTTTCTTCGTGACCAAATATGTTTTGGTTACTTGCGGTTGTCCGTATTTCACAGATTCGCCAATGTGAACATGAACACCAAATATACCGCGACATCTCTCAACGCCGTCATCGTCAACGAACATGCGTTCTATCGGATGCTTTCCGCTTATGAATATATTGGATGTATCGACACCATAGGTGTACTTGCATTTTCGCTCCACAATAGCACCGGGGTCGTGCCCAAAGATAACAGCGCCCTTAACAACAACCAACCCAGCTTCCTCCGGTATAACTACGCTTTTGTTCCCAAAGTGGTCCTTGATGTACTTCTGCAGCATCAGCGACTCGGAGAACCCACCGGCCATCAAAATAACCTCAACCCCTTCCAATTCCGGTTTGTCGAATAGTAACTCCATGTGTTTGACAATACTCATACATGGCTTCTCGAAGATGTCGTTGACAATTTCGGGATCACATCGGAGTTTGTCGGCAGTCCACTTCACCTGTCCTTTGTACTTAGTACGTTCTATAGCGGACTGTATGTCTTGTTTATACATGTCACGGAGCGACACGGGAACCTTAAATGTCACTGTCTCCGTCTGTGTGGACTTAAAGGACCGCTTCTTCACCTCGAATTCTCGTAAAATATCAATATAATCATACGTTTCTCTTTTGATAAACTTCTTCATGACGTCATTCCCGACGATTTCCGCCAGGAAGTCCACAAACGCGTTATCCACATACGTTCCTCCCCACCGACCTCCACTTGCCTTGTAAATTTCTGCTAACTTCTGGTCTCTTTTGACTTCATGTACTGTTATGTCAATAGTTCCACCTGCAACATAAATGTGTCTGTGATTGGAGAAATATGGTTTATTGGTTTTGTAACATCAGCCCCTGATCAAATAACACACTCCTTTCGCCTGATAACGATCTATGTTACTTGTTAGAAGCATGACGGGTGTTTCATTGATCGAACGACGAACACAGGTTTGGATAAACTAACGCGTAATTAACATCATACAAGACATGCAATAGTTAGTTACTTGCATACCTAACATGTTTGTTTGTAGTTGAACACAGAAGCAACAGTGTCATAGTTGGTGGTCCGACATAATGAACTGAAAGTCAATACGAAAATATGGCAATGGCTTGAATGGTGCAATGGCTTGAATGGTTTCAAGCTTCCTCTCCACAACTGTTATAGAAAATGTTATACACATGCAGATGTCACAGATAGACAATGTAAAGGCTTACCCATAGACCACACATTTTAGACAGCAATAGCCCTTCTCTATTCCTTGCTGGAGTGAGGAATGATAAGGGGATATTAGGGGATATAGTTATGGGATATATGTTCAATGTGGAAATGGCATGACAAAGTGGTTATACCACCAAACAAATTCACATGTCATTAATTTATTTCGATACTGCCTAAATTTTAATTTTATGAACTAAGACTCCCAATCCATATAGGCTTATTTGTTATACGTACGACCCCCAATCCATATAGGCTTATTTGTTATACGTACGACCCCCAATCCATATAGGCTTATTTGTTATACGTACGAAGTAATATGTACACAAACAAGTTGCCAAGCAAACGTTCTGATAAGACATAACATATTTAGGGTCTCCAAATGTATGTATGTGACACATATAGAACAAATTATTTCTCAAAATGCGTCAAACATCATGCCAATTTCGAGTTATATGATTATAATGTAGATATTAGAATGTCCGTCACAAGGACATATATTATGGTTACGCAATATAGATGATGTTATATTTAGGTAATCCAGATGAAAGGCATGTTGGCATGTGTGCAACAAAAATGTTTGTTTTATAGCATATGCATACATTAATGGTCATATGAATTTACATCAGTCCGTAAACATAATCATATCAGTTTACACAATCTTCAAATCAATAGATTTAAAAGTCAACTATATATAATATTTGGGCATAACAAATACTGTTTGAAGTTGCATGGTGGCGACTGGTGTTTATTCAAATCATAGGCTAACGTCGCGGACCCAGGACCCCCTCCCTCTCTCTCTCTCTCTCTCTCTCTCTCTCACGTTATGCAATAGTTTCCCTTTTTGTTCAATTGTCTGAAACAGTTTTGTATTGATATAATTGACATACTTATGCCATTTTAATATGGTTTGGTCATCTTTTGTCGATTATTATAATATATATTTAGGGGTGAGTGGGAGTGGGGGGGGGGGGCGGTCCTGGGTCCGCGACGTAAGCATGTGATTCAAATGGAATTACGACACAAACCTATACTTTAATATTAATATGCCAGAGCAGCATATTTTGGTCATGCAATAAATTGGATAGATCATCTACCATTAAGCATCAACTGATGAATTCTGTGAATACAGGAGCATGATTGTAGGTTTAAAGCTTAGCTTGGTGTCATTTGAATGTACTACTTTAAACAATTCAAGGTCATGCATACACGTGTGAAGACCAAGTAAATATTGACTTGACTTGTTAATGAATTAGGTTACAGAAAGATAACCTTGGCTTTATTCATAATTGCATCATAAGAGTGATGTGATATTTGAATATTAGATGTGAATATTGGCTTGTTACTGTATACTATATGGTACATTGAGTTGTCATCTATGCCATCTTTGTATGTACAAACCATAGTACAGTTTCACCTCTTCGGCCGTTTGACACATACAGCAAATACTATGACAGTAAAAGTAATCAAATGTGGTGCAATACATCGTATACATATATGTAAACAGCGTGCTATAAATAGTATGCCAGAAAACTACGCAAACTACGAGATAACTGAGCATTTCTCCCATAAATCTCAAAAGAAATGTCCATGTGACTGTAAACCTTTCTATCTGATGCACAGTTTAGTGTTAGTGTACACGTTACCCATAGGCAAAGCCATATCTACCCCATAATAGGCGAGTAAGACACCAGTGACAATACAGTCGGGTAACTGCTTACATGTCATTGGATTTGATACCATATATATGGTAATACAGGTGGATATTGATATCATTGTGTATTTATCTGGCTGTTACACAGCCATTACTGGATTCTAAAGGAATTAACAACACGTCAACAAACTCTTTCAAAAATCAGACATTGTATAGTATTAATGTGATGACAACAACCCATAGGACGTGGTTGTTTGACATCTTTAGAAGCTGTTCTACAAATTGTATGTATGTATATGTAATATTATTTGTTGTATGTGTCAAGCGCAACATGAGGTAAAACTGACTGATGGTTTGTACATACTAAGATGGCCGACATAGCAACTCCATGTGTTGTAAAGTATACAGTAAGTTATAAGGCTTGGCGTTCCAGTGTCGCTGCCGCAGATACCGTCACGTGAGTTGTGATGTCATATGCTCGCTCTGTTTTAAAAATAGATATTCTGATTACGTATACAGACTTAATTATTCTTGGGAATCCCCCGTCTTTTCTATGCTACTGTATGCTTTATATATATATCGTATATGTTTATGGTAAGTTAATATCGTATTATTTTTGACTTCTATATCCCTTGACTGATTACTTTTTTTTTCTTCAATATACCATACTTGTACACAAATGCCACACAGACGTGCTAGCCTTAATAAGATATTGACCGTATGATATTCACACGTTTGCTTACATTCTTAAATGTTTCAATTAAGAAGTTCGCTGGAGATTCTAAATTATGTCATATGTTCTATATCCCTTGAATGATATTTCAGTACATTGTTTTTGTGCAATGGCGGATCAAGGATTTCGCCGAAGAGGATGGGTGGGGTAAGGTAAGATATTAGTCCAGTCCTGAGTTATTGTGTCATGTTTCATGGTAGTTTCAAACAGTAACTCCGTCCGTAAATCTGCTACGGACGGTACGGGAGTAAACTAGGGGTTACATGTCGCATATAGTCTCATTGGTGATACTTAGTGATTTTGAAAACCTTGCGAATTATTCATAAGTGTCATACATGCAGGTAGGTGACATATTTTAAGGAAATGTATCTGCTTTGAAATGCTTAAAGACAAAAGGCGTTATTTAGAGAAAAACGATATTTAAAAATAAATAAGTGTCGGTACATAATACTCATGTGATAATGTACGTTGTGGCAATATCTTCTGAATGAGCTGAACCTTGATCTCATAAAATATGCTTTATTTGACAGTGCTTGCTTCTTTTTGTTTACAGTAAGCTGTGGTCTGTTTCTCAATTGCAAACAAAGTACACAAATGTCACACACACATACTGTCCGTAATGTCACATGTGGAGCTTCATAACTTTGTTTAAACATTTTTTTCTTTCCGTTAAGAGTTTCTCCAATCTGGGGACATTCGTCTGCCAACAGGCCATATTTTCGTGTTATCATAATGTTTTTATTATTCCATTCGATTTGGATGACATAAGCACACAGTCCATGCAAAAGTACGTCGTTCCAATTGATATTTACACATATGTGTGTATTGACGATAGTCGGACTGTTCCTGTTCAGTGCTGTTGTACAAAATTAATCTAAAATCACATTTCATGTAAACACAACTGACCGCGTGACCGCACCGCACTATTTTCACTTACCTCCAGCGTCCAACACCATGTATTTAGAGCCTCTAGTAAACATGGACAAATTCGAGGACAATCCGGACATTTTTTCATTCGGCAGATACCTACAGAACAGCGACGCTGCCTCCGGCTCGAGGGCGATAACCAACCGGTCGTTGTCAATTCCAGCCTGCAACAATAAAACAACAATAATTTAAATGGGAGATCTTACAAATGTATCCTGAGTGAGTTTTAGTTAATAATGACAGTTTGAAGGTAGTTAATACTAGTTAATATTGGATATACATTTCCAAGATATTAAGTAGAATTATTTCTGATGTGTACGACTAAAATGTTCGTAAGTGCAAATTTAGAATCGTCTGGAAATTTCAATTGATGGATTTATATGTAAATGTAAATTCAATAATTGTTTACAAGAAAACAACGCTAAATTAAATGTCAAATTTACAGACTATCGTAATTTTGCACTTACGAATATTTAGTACGCACCCCCCCCCCCCCCCCCCCCCCACCCCCCCCCCCCCCCCCCCCCCCCCCCACCCCCTGATGTGCAGGCATTTGAAACTGAATACGGGTTGATCAATGAGAAATAGCAACGGCAATCATGGATTGATAGAATATAACGTCCTGACGAGGAATCCTGTATCGATCAATCAAATCATATGACACAGTGTCATGTTCGTTTTGTGTAATGTAATGCACAAAGGTCACATGAGCTCAAAACATATTTTGTGTACATAAAATGTCCAATCTATCATGATGTTATTGTCGAATATTCGTTCGTTGGACTTATATGAATTAACTGCCAGTCATCATCATGTTGTTGTAAATATTTTCTTATTTGATAATTATTTGAAATTGTATAGCCCCGTGGACACACTAATACAGTATTTATTCGTCTGTTATCTGTTAAGACTGCAATGTATAATTTGATCTGTAACATGTGGTACAGTTTTAGTTGCATGTTGGACGATTTTCACTTTGGAGACGGTGCAATATTGACTTACGTAGACCTGTAAGTATTACCTGACTAGCACATTCCCTCATGAATTGTTTGGCAGAGTCATCCCAAATGGCGGGAACAGTCAGCACCCATTTTATGTCTCTTTCCTCCGTGTCTGGATTTCGGTCGCGGCACGTCTTCAACAGATGATCTTTAAGATAGCCGATGATGCAGAAAATACTTTCATTGCCGGCAGTGTATTACCCACGATGTCTTCAAGTGCAAATGATCTTTTTAGTGTCTGCAAATACGAAATGTAAGATATTATAGAGGCACGTAGATATATGATACACGTCGTAATGTAATAGTTCATACCGTACATTAATGATTATACAAATACCATATAAATGGTAAATAACAAGTGAATGTAGAACAATTTATACACATACACAATGGTATATGATGTATCGCCATAACATGCAAATGTATTCCTCACACAAAAAAGAAACGTGTCCACTTATATACGTATACCTTAGGAGAACAAACTTAACTTGTGTCTGTCTCGAATTTATTATTCAGTTATTATTAACACTTTTTTTTAAATCATGTCATGTTGACGTCAGACGATATTCGTAATGCCATGGCGTCAGATCGGTTCATATTTATACACGTCATACATGTACCAATTCTAGTGTATGTGTGACCCATAAACGGAAGTGAGCCAGATTTAGTTAAAACGTTGAAATGTGAGGGAATACGTTTTCTGAATCTCAATTATTTTCTCAATTCAAAAGTTTAAGTAGTGTACGATATGACTGCAAATATTGCATTAATTAATTAATTCAAATACATGCCTAACGGAAAACATTGCAACTGGACGCCCACATCCCAGGTTGTAATATCGGGAGAAATATTGTTTTAGTCCATTATTTAGATGTGACATTTTCCGGTAAAATACATGTATACATTAATTTACCATTACTGGATGTGCTAATATATAAATGGTGCCCTTGGTTGAGGGGGATATTGGGGATTATCTCCCCGAGGGAACATTATCTCCGTCGATAAAACAATTTTTTCTGGTGACGCATTTAATTGATATAAATATCTTTCAAATGCCCCGCGTCATTTTCATAACAAAATACCCAGATACAAACGTGCGTAACTTTAATTAAATATTACTAAATGATTAGATATGTATAGCGGGCACTCATAAATATTTAAAACTGGTGGTATATTTACATATTTATACTCATATTTATACATTGCAAACAAAGTACACAAATGTCACACACACATACTGTCCGTAATGTCACATGTGGAGCTTCATAACTTTGTTTAAACATTTTTTTCTTTCCGTTAAGAGTTTCTCCAATCTGGGGACATTCGTCTGCCAACAGGCCATATTTTCGTGTTATCATAATGTTTTTATTATTCCATTCGATTTGGATGACATAAGCACACAGTCCATGCAAAAGTACGTCGTTCCAATTGATATTTACACATATGTGTGTATTGACGATAGTCGGACTGTTCCTGTTCAGTGCTGTTGTACAAAATTAATCTAAAATCACATTTCATGTAAACACAACTGACCGCGTGACCGCACCGCACTATTTTCACTTACCTCCAGCGTCCAACACCATGTATTTAGAGCCTCTAGTAAACATGGACAAATTCGAGGACAATCCGGACATTTTTTCATTCGGCAGATACCTACAGAACAGCGACGCTGCCTCCGGCTCGAGGGCGATAACCAACCGGTCGTTGTCAATTCCAGCCTGCAACAATAAAACAATAATTTAAATGGGAGATCTTACAATGTACCTGAGTGAGTTTTAGTTAATAATGACAGTTTGAAGGTAGTTAATACTAGTTAATATTGGATATACATTTCCAAGATATTAAGTAGAATTATTTCTGATGTGTACGACTAAAATGTTCGTAAGTGCAAATTTAGAATCGTCTGGAAATTTCAATTGATGGATTTATATGTAAATGTAAATTCAATAATTGTTTACAAGAAAACAACGCTAAATTAAATGTCAAATTTACAGACTATCGTAATTTTGCACTTACGAATATTTAGTAAAACGCCCCCACCCCCCCCCCACCCCCTGATGTGCAAGCATTTTAAACTGAATACGGGTTGATCAATGAGAAATAGCAACGGCAATCATGGATTGATAGAATATAACGTCCTGACGAGGAATCCTGTATCGATCAATCAAATCATATGACACAGTGTCATGTTCGTTTTGTGTAATGTAATGCACAAAGGTCACATGAGCTCAAAACATATTTTGTGTACATAAAATGTCCAATCTATCATGATGTTATTGTCGAATATTCGTTCGTTGGACTTATATGAATTAACTGCCAGTCATCATCATGTTGTTGTAAATATTTTCTTATTTGATAATTATTTGAAATTGTATAGCCCCGTGGACACACTAATACAGTATTTATTCGTCTGTTATCTGTTAAGACTGCAATGTATAATTTGATCTGTAACATGTGGTACAGTTTTAGTTGCATGTTGGACGATTTTCACTTTGGAGACGGTGCAATATTGACTTACGTAGACCTGTAAGTATTACCTGACTAGCACATTCCCTCATGAATTGTTTGGCAGAGTCATCCCAAATGGCGGGAACAGTCAGCACCCATTTTATGTCTCTTTCCTCCGTGTCTGGATTTCGGTCGCGGCACGTCTTCAACAGATGATCTTTAAGATAGCCGATTGATGCAGAAAATACTTTCATTGCCGGCAGTGTATTACCCACGATGTCTTCAAGTGCAAATGATCTTTTTAGTGTCTGCAAATACGAAATGTAAGATATTATAGAGGCACGTAGATATATGATACACGTCCGTAATGTAATAGTTCATACCGTACATTAATGATTATACAAATACCATATAAATGGTAAATAACAAGTGAATGTAGAACAATTTATACACATACACAATGGTATATGATGTATCGCCATAACATGCAAATGTATTCCTCACACAAAAAAGAAACGTGTCCACTTATATACGATATACCTTAGGAGAACAAAACTTAACTTGTGTCTGTCTCGAATTTATTATTCAAGTTATTATTAACACTTTTTTTTAAATCATGTCATGTTGACGTCAGACGATATTCGTAATGCCATGGCGTCAGATCGGTTCATATTTATACACGTCATACATGTACCAATTCTAGTGTATGTGTGACCCATAAACGGAAGTGAGCCAGTTTAGTTAAAACGTTGAAATGTGAGGGAATACGTTTTCTGAATCTCAATTATTTTCTCAATTCAAAAGTTTAAGTAGTGTACGATATGACTGCAAATATTGCATTAATTAATTAATTCAAATACATGCCTAACGGAAAACATTGCAACTGGACGCCCACATCCCAGGTTGTAATATCGGGAGAAATATTGTTTTAGTCCATTATTTAGATGTGACATTTTCCGGTAAAATACATGTATACATAATTTAACCATTACTGGATGTGCTATATAAATGGTGCCCTTGGTTGAGGGGGATATTGGGGATTATTCTCCCCGAGGGAACATTATCTCCGTCGATAAAACAATTTTTTCTGGTGACGCATTTAATTGATATAAATATCTTTCAAATGCCCCGCGTCATTTTCATAACAAAATACCCAGATACAAACGTGCGTAACTTTAATTAAATATTACTAAATGATTAGATATGTATAGCGGGCACTCATAAATATTTAAAACTGGTGGTATATTTACATATTTATACTCCTATTAACTGAAATTCGTATAAAGAGCATGTAGTTGTGCCTAATCGATGGGACCCCGACTTTAATGCGTTTCAATGATATTACGGCATCATGTCAAATCATCACTTTGTCTAATTGACGCTAAAATGTAGTGTTAGTATGTATACGTTTTGATGCGTTTTATTACCCAACTCCCTAATAAGTTGATATTCCATAGTTTTGAGTAATTCCCTGGTGCATGTGCAATAGTTCCGCGTACCAGTGGAATAGTCAAAAACTATTTCACCCCTGAAAATCATGACATCATGATTTTTGTCGACGATTACGTCATAAAGTCAACGTAGATCGGTATGTCAACGCGCCCGAGGCCAAATATTACGTTCATTGTGTCACATATACTGTTTACAGTTTGAGTAATAAAACAGTTATTTCATGGTGATTCGGGAAACACTCAACACATATTGCCCCTCGGTGCTGTGGACGACCCGATGCACTATTGCCCTCGGCCTTAGGCCTCAGCGCAATAATGCCTCGGGTCGTCCACAGCACGTCGGGGCAATAGTTTTGACTGTTCCCCGAATTACCATGAAATAAGTGTTTATTACACTCTTGCACATTATTTGCACGGGTTTCGCTGTGAGAGAAAACCCGTAATCAACTCCTTACAGATAATACACCGTGAAGAGAACACCCGTAATTGTGCGCCTGTTTTCTTGGAAACCACGAGCTACCATGCAAAATGTTTAATTTTTATACAGTCAAAATAAAGTTTATTTGAAAATTTCGAAAGGGTCTCGACTAATCTAGAATGTTAATGTGATTGAACACATTCCAAACATGCACTCAAACATATCCGGCTCAGAGCAACTGCTACGTAATTTGGATTTCAAAAAGTTTACATGACGTCACACAACGTAACGTCAAAACGCGGGAAAACATGTCATTGTATAACTATTCTTGCGCACATCACAATTCATTGATTCATAAATAGACTAAATGTGCATATGTATCCGCCGTGGAAGTGTAATAAATGGGATATTCCATCGTACATGTTTGGATAGCGGAAATAATACACTCGTCTCCGTCGGCGACCGTGCAAGCAACTCGTTCGCTACACTCACTCGTTGCTTACGCGGAAGCCGACGCACACTCGTGTATTATTTCCGCTATTCAAAATGTACGATGGAATATCCTCTATATACTACCATGGTATGGAGGACGGAGGATGGAGTGAATTATAACGTTAATGTATGGGTGCTGCATTACGTTCGGAGCGCGGTACGCTTGCCGTATCGGCATTGTCCGAGTGGTCAGTTTTGTTTACATAGGGATTATCTAGTGATTTGTTTTCTTTTCACATCGTAGTATATGTGCATATGCGGGTACGACCCCCGTTATCATATAGTTACCGCGTTGTAACGGAGTTACGTGTCCGTCCGTGCGCTCAGCGTACGTTTCAAGACGATTCATACCGTTCGTATACCGGTAACTCCGAATCAGATTGCGCTGTTATCCGTATATAATTTACGCCGAGTACGTCTGTCCGTCCCTCCTTCTGATAATAATATACGTTATTAGTGAATAGTGGTGGCGAACAGCATACAAGAGGCACGCACTGAACATCGCGAATGGGAATAACCTGTGATTGTGATTGCGCTTTCCCTGTCTATAAGGTGCAGATACTGTATCGCAAGCACTTACAGCATGCATAGACAGCAACTGTTCTGTTGTGGCTCATATGGCATGCTGAAGGTGCTGTGTCTCGTACAGGGTCACTGGGTCACTACGGCAAAAAATAATATATATTGTCACCGAAGAAACCGCTAGTGCAACAAGCATAGCCAGTAAATCAGTGTCAATTCCAACAACCACAAATGGCTTCTCGGCATCGACATCACCAACCAGTGTTAAGGTTGTTGAAACTATCAGGAATTCTGCTTCTGCCTCTACCTTTTTCACTCATATGCCAGCAGCTCTTGGATCAGCAAGTCAATACATCGCCGTTTATTGTTGCCGTTTGCCAAGAAAGCAACTTGTGCAGTCGTGATTTTCATGTATACGTTAAATATGATGGAACGTGATGTTACCTTCCTGGCCCTTCCGTTCT
This sequence comes from Conchocele bisecta, assembly GCA_029237695.1. Classification (NCBI taxonomy): domain Eukaryota; kingdom Metazoa; phylum Mollusca; class Bivalvia; order Lucinida; family Thyasiridae; genus Conchocele; species Conchocele bisecta. The sequence continues at coordinate 87,193,204 of CM055274.1, forward strand.
GCCCCATGACTTTGGTTGAGTTGACAGCATGGCCATCAAATACCAGAACACGAAAAAGCTTTATGGTGTATGCGATCTGTGATAGGAACACGTCATGTTAGGTAGATACCTGTGACCATATAACTGTCTGTAGTAGGTGCCCACCGTCCACAACAAATATTGCATTGTCTGGGATAGTTGGTTGTTTTTTAATGAATAACTTCAACAATATACCCAGTGTACTTTCCATGGGCTTTCGCATTAGGCCATCAAGGAATAGTGATGGACGGGGGTTGCGGAGACAGTTCGTGTGCCAGGAATGTTTCCATTTCAGCACTGTCATTGAGAACACACGTAATTATGTTAAACAACAGAGTTGGGCTAACTACCGTATCATATCTTCGGACTTTGACAGTATTGTGCATACCACTGGTGGTTTTCACCTTATCTTTTCTGCCCGTCATTTTGGCATCCGGACCATATATAGTGTGATCAGAGAAGTTGCCACTCCAGTACTCATCACGATGGATAGTGAAATATCTCGTTTCCTTGAATTGGGCATATTCAGCTGCTGGCATCACTTTTTCCAAGGACCCCTTAATCTCGCAGGCTTGGCATAGTGAACATGTAGCAGCATGAAAGTATGGACTCATTTGTTCCAAGTGTCCATTCTCACTGCATGTATGAAAAGACGAAGGAGGGCCACTTGGTCAAGGTACTGGACCCACAATTTGCCAGTTCTACTTTTCTTTGCAACTGTTACCAGGAGTTGTGCTATGATGCCATTTAATAGCTTTACACATTCGTCATCGGTCTTGACCCTAGCATTGACACATTGCAAAATCATATTATATGATGTTTTAAATGATCTGTATCAATGTCCTCCAGACAAATGGTGTTTTATGTAATTGCACACATATAAGGGACGCTGACGTCAGCATGTGAGCTCGATGTGCTCGCGAGTAAGTAGACATGACATGTCAACATATGTACAACAGATCCTTTCACATAAACCGTTTCCCACAGATCTGCAAGTCCGCTATCAGTCATGGTATATATCCAATGCTACCAATATAATACATGAGTAGATCATTTGTTGCAGTCATTATTTCTACCGCCTTTATGTACAAATGATGGTGACTGGACATATGCCGAGACCCTGTTTCGGACAATGTTCTTGGGCACATACTAATGCTGTATAAATTGTACTCAGATTACCCGGGTCCACATTGATGAAATGAAGTACATGTACTTCACTTCTAGTTGATCAAAGATTTCCTTTTGATGTGATCATTTCATGAAGCCACTCCATTTTGGACAGGGGGAAAACGTCAAGCACATAACCAGCAACACAGCAATACAACAGTGTGTCTAAAGCATTGGCAGAGATGCCATATTTAGGTTCCTTTTTAGGTGCTTTGATTGGTTCGATAATAACATACTTTAGACCAGGAAAAGCAGGCTTGCTATATGTTTTTATGGGAACGTTTCCACAGTCACCAACCATTTCCATCGGTGGTACATTGACTGTGCGTTTTACAGGCGTTTCATCAACCGTGCACGGTGGTGTGACACAAGCGATACCACCCAAACTTTGTAACACTCAACAACTTCCCGGATTACTGATGCGCATCTTTTATCTCCAGACTTGATTTATCATATTTGGCGTTGCAGTGTTTTATTATTTCTATAAATTGGTGGTGTTGATTCATATGTGTTTCTAATAGACATTTAAAAATTAAACACTGAACACATTTTAATGCTACTCGCTTTGGTGCGATTATGTATGTTTTGACGGTTTATATATATATATATATATATATATATATATATATATATATATATATATATAGCTAACTAGTATGATATAAGCAAAAAAAACTAAAATGGTGGCCATTTTGAACGCCATCTTGAATTGCCAAGTTGCACAATATTGATTTTTGTGGACGTTTTATGATAATGTAGACATGATTCTGAACATATTCTGAATTTTTCAGCTTGTTATATTGTTTTTACCTAAAACCTTATTGCTCCTGGATATATCATTATATCATACCATTTTTTCGTAGAGGTCCATCTTGAAGCGGCGGAAGTAGTACCACTGACTGTGCTTGTTATCCAAGGAAAGATCAGCATATTTATTCTCAGCCTCGAATCCAAACGAGTGAAAGTTTTTGTTAGGATGGAACAGAGCGCATGTAGGTGTTTTCCATGAAAGCAAACCCCCTGATCCCGATGTCCAATTGTTGCAGGATATTTTCGTGGGTTCGCTACGGAAGGAACTTCGGAAGGAGAAGGCATATCCGGAATATGCTGTGCCGAAGTCAATTGCCGCCACCAGTAACGAACTACCGCCCACGCAGGTAGCCATGGTCCCACTGGCAATAAAAACATGGCAATAAAAAGAATAACGACAAATTATGGTTGTAAACAGTTTAACATATATGTGACTGTCAACTTAATGTCACATGATTTCAAAATGTTAACTCCGTTAAAAAGTCGAACTGTGTATTCTCATCATTTTATTGCATAACATGGGCTCTCGCAGGGTATTAACACAGTGTAATAAAAAACATAATACACTAATATAATAAATATGCAAATTAGCTCGTTACAGAAAACAGGTTCATGTTCAGTACAGGTTCAATGTATGATGATGTACTTATGCAATAAATATAATCTAACATATGCGATGATTTAATATGATATTTATTAAACACGTTGACTGATTTCATAAGAAACTCGGCATAGCCTCGTTCCTTATGAAATCAGTAAACTCGTTTAATAAATATATTAAATCATCACTCATGTAAGAGCCTTTATATAATGGACACAAAAGTGTGTAATAAATAAAATAACCATAACAATTGGGAGATAATAATCTAAATGGTGAGATGTACATCGAACAAATATAGAGAAACTTTAAAAACGTTTTGGCGGGATGTTTAAAAGTACAAAATACTAAAATATAGATGAATTTCTTTCTAGCCCATTATATTTACATAAAGACATAAAATGTGGGACCACTTCTTCATTAAGTCATGGTTTGATAAGTGAATATGTTTTATACATGTCACTGTCAAACATGATGGTCATAGGAATTGTTCTATCACAAAATGAGCTTAAAAACAATTTCAACATTAATATTAACTTTCTTCAATATTCTGGCCTTGTCAAAGCACTGATATTGGGGTAAAAACTTGAAAATTAACAATATTTAAAAAAGTTAAAAATGCCATTTATTCCATACAAACTAAAAATATACCTAACAACCTGGACAAATGACATGTATTTCAGATTGAACTCCAATTATGAAATGCCAGCTGGTAAACTTAAATGGAACTCCATCTACATGTATAAGTAAAATGATGAAACGCGGAAGAAAATATATTTATGGTAACACTTATTATCATAATAAAATCCACAAGTAGTAAGGGACGGTAGTTTTCCAAAAGACCAACATTCGCACATCTGGCTAACTTTCCTAAATTTGGCACATATGATCTTCATGTTATGCCTTTCAAGAATGTTGATGGAAGCAATCTGACTGTTCACCTTATCTTCCATATTGGGCCATATCCAAGATGGCCGCCAATCAAAACCAGTTATCGGCATATTTCAGCTTCATGTGGTGCTATTTTCATAAACATGGAGTATAGTCCATTAGTTGACGATGGCGCTGATTACATTTATAAATGTTTTGAAGCAAATCAGGTCACTGTCACACTTTCAAGGTCAAGATCATGTTCAAGAAACCATGAAAAAAATCTTTATTTATACAGTATGTGTTTCTGGCTATTTTATTTGTCAAATTGGTTCTGGAAAATTCAGATAGAACGCATGAAGGATGGTGACATCTTTGTTTATTCGCGTACCACAGTAAAATTGTACATTTATCCAGTCAGCCAATTTTCTGCACGCATATCAATGTCAGATTGACGGCTTTTCAGCGTAAATACATTTCCCAAAACGGTCTGCAGCACAAAATCTTATCAGAAGATGACAGACCTGTAAGCATGCTGATAGTTACAAAACATTGTGAACATGTGTTTTGTGGTGCAGTGCTTTTTGATAAATAATTAACGGAGGCTGGAACAAGAGTGTCACACTATACGTCCGTCGAGGTATAGTCAGTATACAAGGGGAAGTAACTCCATAGAAAAAGAAATCAGTAGCACTGATGTGTATACCCCTCAAAAACTAAAATGTAATTATTGTTTAACGCAAATTAAAGAAGAGTGTCGACGATCACGGAATATAGCGTTATTATATGTATGTACACGTACATGTACGTACCTTAGTAACATATTTCATTTTTAAATAACTTAAGAACAGCTTCAACGATTTTGTTGATATTTGGCCACAATGTGTGTCTAGGAACGTCCGACTGCCCAAGGTCAAGGTCACTGAGGAATTATGTTTACCTTGTTTGCAAGGCAAATGCGTTAAAGTTTACTTTTATTATCAAGACTGCCAGCGAGGGGATTAGCTTAGTGATAACGATGCTTTTGTTACATAATGCCATCACTAACATGCCAACATTGGACACATGATCTAAACATGTACATGCACATTAGATTTGGACTGCATTGTTCGCAGGGTGGAGGTGCTAGTTCAGTCGGAGCATGGATTTTATTATATACGTACTTTCGTTTCCTATTGAAACACAATGGAACGCAAGCCGTCAATATTTCTAAATTGACGTCTCGTGACTTCATATTGGTCAGTGCCGGAACTCTGTTTCGCCACGTAAAATAGTTCCTTCCATACCACCAGTAATTTGTTTATTTTATGTGTTAGTTGTATAATTTTTGAGGCATATAAATTGCAACTGATTTACGTATAATAAAAAGGTTATTTGATTTGTAGATAGAACTTGATGACATGAATTACACACAGTATGACAGAAAACTTGTATACGGTTTGTGAAGGATGGCCTAGACCTACCACAAACATATTGCGGGGACAATAAATATTTGTCAAACCCTAAAAGATATAATACATGTAACTACAAACCAAATTACATGAAAAGCCTATAAAACGTTCCAATACGGAGGCTATGGGGCGCCATGCAGGACAGGTTAATTATGTGTACAAAACCAATTTTTTCCAGACAAAATTGAGTTTTGTAACACTAAAAATCACAAAATCCAATTATGTAAAATTCTGATATACAAAATTCATTTTTGTTATAAAGGATTCAATTTTGTAAGACAGAATTGAGTTTTGTGAACAAAATTCAGTTTTGTGGGACAGAATTCAGTTTTGTCCACAGAAGTCAGTTTTGTCCACAAAAATTAGTTTGCGTAACTGATAGTCTATGTCATCTCTACGTTGATTGGTTGAGATCGGTCTTAGTCCATTTTACTAGATGGTGGAGTACACTTGCAGATTTAAATATTTCAAAGCGAAAATATAACCCAATATATCAATATTCAGGGGCGTAGCTAGCCAATTTGAATCTGCAAGCCCGGTTGACTACTTCGAGCACCGTTGGTGCGAGTATGCTAGGGGGTCAGAAAAAAAAATCGAACCTAGAATGTAAATGATGCACTCTGGCACATTATTTTTTCCATCTTCTCGAAAATTCTGCAGGCCCGGGCCTGCAGTGCCTTAATGCAGCTACGCGCCTGATATTATACTTCTTTATGGACAGTTATTTTGGTTATATTATGATTGCAAAATATATACCTCTAGTTCTATCCAAGAATCTTATTGTGACTAATCATGTATGCGGATGCCAGGGCGGCCAAATAACAACTAGTTTATATAAACATTTTAACAATAGCATCGTTTTATTTCAAGTAACCAACATTGGGATAGCGTTATTAAATGTATGTACATAGTCAATACATAATTACAATAAACGGTTGTCATGGCAAAACCAATTCACAAAATGTTATTTTTCCATCCAAGTTCCATCATGTTTGTTGCTGAATATTATTTTTATACATTATTCAGGCCACATTTTTGTCATACTGTATCTGACCAATGGTAGTCCTTCTTACATGCGTGTGCCATATTTGGGCAACAGAATCGAAACGTATGCAAATACGTATACGAAACGTATGCAGAATTGAATTTTGTGACACAAAAGTGAATTTTGTTGACAAAATCAGTATATATTTTAATTTTGTTTTTGTTTTGTCAAGTTTATAGGTACAAAAATGAATTGTGTTGACAAAATTGAGCCATGTCCCACTTGGCGCCCCGTAGAGGCTGTCACAAGTTTTATTTGATGCCGGGGTTATTGACTATCTCTAATTATTGGACTTGAATTTCACATGTTTGCCTTGTAAGTCGTAAACTTTTAAACCTTACTATCTTAGTGATGCTGGGATTTTTAAAATTCAACGTGAATCTAAAACTCTAATTTTAATACTCATTTGTTGTGATGCATAGTAAATATAACAGCTTCAGAGATTATGTTTTGCAAAAACAATCTGCTGACTTTGAGAGAATTTGGATATGTAAAAATACATCACGCGCTGAAGTCGTTTTGTCTTGATTTGGAAGGAGATCGTCCTATAATCAGATGCTCTGGTAACAACGATGTGCGGAATACACTCGCAAAATGTGTCTCAAAATCGGAGGCAATGGTGTGCGGATTTGTCGCACGATTCTGCGCAGTAGGTGAAGAAACATGTGTGACTGTTGTTCTCCACTGACGGTGTAATTTTCCAATGGGTAATGTACTTCCAATGCCATTGCGCTGTTAAATTATGCACAGTAATTGTTAACCCTTACACCGCTATCTTAATGTTTTGTCGTCTGCTGTTTATTTTCTATTTTCCATTGTTATCATCACAAACATGCTTTGACAGCACTTTAGAATAATTTATATCCGGCTTTGACAGCACTTCAGAATCATTCTGCTGTTTATTTTCTAGTTTCCATTTTTATCATCACAAACATGCTTTGACAGCACTTTAGAATAATTTACATCATGCTTTGACAGCACTTCAGAATCATTTCCATGGGAAATGATTCTGAAGTGCTGTCAAACCATGTTTGCATTGATAAATAAGGCAATGTATAAAAGCAACAGCAGACGACAATTGTTGTGTGTAGCGGTCTATCATGTACATGAATTGTTAAATGAGCCGAATTTTGCCATTTTACTAGTAGTATTTTCACGCTTTTACCATTTTACCAATGTGCCTGTGCATGACTTTGTAGCGCATTAGGTACCATTCCACCAAGATTTGAGACTTTTTTAGCAATTATTGGCCGAGCGAGCACTTCCGCAAGTTTTTTTCTCAGATATCCTCTTCATATATTCACAGAGGCTGTTTGCTGTATACACCTATTACATTATATGTCAAGAAACTTTAGTAGCTTCACAAGTAAAATTGGCATACAGCAAAGAGCATTTATAATGTGTAAATGTTAGCATGTGGTGGTCAATTTCTGCATTTATTCCGTCATGGCTGCTGGACTAAAGGCGCCAGAAAGCTATGTGACATGCGGAGTTTGCAACAACAAATAATATGTGAATCAATTATACATGTATACTTGCCCACACTGATCATAGTCTGTACTGGTACTGAGTGATTTGTTTTCGAGCTACAAACCTCTGTTTCAGACTGTTAAAATTGTACTTTCGAGGTAGGCGGATGATTTGAGATTTGACATGAACGTGGTCCTTTTCCGAACATAAATCGGTCGGAGAAATTACCGTGAAATCCCCCTCCAGCTTCGTGAACCCCGCTATATGACCGCCACCCAGCTACATGAGTTCCCAGCTCCGTGAATTCCCACCTCCAGGTCCGTGAAGCCAGTTATGTGTCCCCCACTCTGCTACATGAGTTCCAGCTCCGTGAATTCCTCCTCCAGCTTCGTGAACCCCGCTTTGTGTTCCCCACTCAGCTACATGACACTATATGATCCCCACTCAGCTACACGAGTTCACAGATCCTCCGTGAATTGCCCGTTCCAGCTTCGTGAACACCATTATGTAACCCCCACTCAGCTACATGAGTTCCAGCTCCATGAATCCCCACCTCCAGCTTCGTGAACCCAGCTATGTGACCCCACTCTGCTATTTGAGTTGCAGCTCCGTGAATTCCCACCTCCAGCTTCGTGAACCACGCTATGTGTTCCCCTCTCAGCTACATTAGTTCCCAGCTATGTGAATCCCCACATACAGCTTCGTGAACCCCGCTATGTAACCCCCAACCAACTCCAGCTTCGTGAACCCCGCTATGTAACCCCCACTCAGCTACATGAGTTCCAGTTCCATGAATCCCCACCTCCAGCTTAGTGAACCCCGCTATGTGTTCCCCTCTCAGCTACATGAGTTCCCAGCTACGTGAATCCCCACCCCATCCAGCTTCGTGAACCCCGCTATGTAACCCCCACACAACTCCAGCTTCATGAACCCCGCTATGTAACCCCAACTCAGCTACATGAGTTCCAGCTCCGTGAATTCCCACCTCCAGCTTCGTGAACCCCGCCATGTGTTCCCCTCTCAGCTACATGAGTTCCCAGTTACGTGAATCCCCATCATACAGCTTCGTGAACCCCGCTATGTAACCCCCAACCAACTCCAGCTTCGTGAACCCCGATATGTAACCCCCACTCAGCTACATGAGTTCCAGTTCCATGAATCCCCACACCTCCAGCTTCGTGAACACCGATATGTTCCCCTCTCAGCTACATGAGTTCCAGCTCCGTGAATTCCCACGTCCAGCTTCGTGAACCCCGCTATGTAACCCCCACCCAACTCCAGCTTCGTGAACCCCCGCTATGTAACCCCCACTCAGCTACATGAGTTCCAGCTCCATGAATTCCCACCTCCAGCTTCGTGAACCCCGCTATGTGTTCCCCTCTCAGCTACATGAGTTCCCAGCTCCGTGAATTCCTACCTCCAGCTTCGTGAACCCCGCTATGTGTCCCCTAATCTGCTACATGAGTTCCAGCTCCGTGAATTCCCTCCTCCAGCTTCGTGAACCCCGCTATGTGTTCCCCACTCAGCTACATGACACTATATGATCCCCACTCAGCTACACGAGTTCACAGCTGCTCCGTGAATTGCCCGTTCCAGCTTCGTGAACCCCTTTATGTAACCCCCACTCAGCTACATGAGTTCCAGCTCCATGAATCCCCACCTCCAGCTTCGTAAACCCAGCTATGTGACCCCACTCTGCTATTTGAGTTGCAGCTCCGTGAATTCCCACCTCCAGCTTCGTGAACCCCGCTATGTGTTCCCCTCTCAGCTACATGAGTTCCCAGCTACGTGAATCCCCACATCCAGGTTCGTGAACCCCGCTATGTCACCCCACCCAACTCCAGCTTCGCGAACCTCGCTATGTAACCCCCACTCAGCTACATGAGTTCCACCTCCGTGAATTCCCACCTCCAGCTTCGTGAACCCCGCTATGTGTTCCCCTCTCAGCTACATGAGTTCCCAGCTACGTGAATCCACACATACAGCTTCGTGAACCCCGCTATGTAACCCCCACCCAACTCCAGCTTCGTGAACCCCGCTATGTAACCACCACTCAGCTACATGAGTTCCAGCTCCATGAATCCCCACCTCCAGCTTCGTGAACACCGATATGTGTTCCCCTCTCAGCTACATGAGTTCCAGCTCTGTGAATTCCCACGTCCAGCTTCGTGAACCCCGCTATGTAACCCCCACCCCAACTCCAGCTTCGTGAACCCCGCTATGTAACCCCCACTCAGCTACATGAGTTCCAGCTCCATGAATCCCCACCTCCAGCTTCGTGAACCCCGCTATGTGTTCCCCTCTCAGCTACATGAGTTCCCTGCTCCGTGAATTCCTACCTCCAGCTTCGTGAACCCCGCTATGTAACGCCCACTCAGCTACATGAGTTCCCAGCTCCGTGAATTCCCACCTCCAGCTTCGTGAACCCCGCTATGTGACCTCCACTCAGCTACAGTGTTCCCAACTCCGTGAATTCCCCACCTCCAGCTTCTTGAACCCCGTTATGTGACCTCCACTCAGCTACATGTGTTCCCAGCTCCGTGAATCCCCACCTCCAGCTTCGTGAACCCCGCTATGTGACATCCACTCAGCTACAGTAGTTCCCCGCTCCGTGAATTCACACCTCCAGCTTCGTGAACCCCGCTATGTGACCTCCACTCAGCTACATGTGTTCCCAACTCCGTGAATTCCCACCTCCAGCTTCTTGAACCCCGTTATGTGACCTCCACTCAGCTACATGTGTTCCCAGCTCCGTGAATCCCCACCTCCAGCTTCGTGAACCCCGCTATTTGACATCCACACAACTACATGAGATATCAGCTCCTTCAATTCTTTCCAGCTTCGTGAACCCCGCTATGTGACCCACGACTAAGCTATATGAGTTATCAGCTCCGTGAATCCCCACATCCAGCTTTGTGAACCACTTTTTGTGACCTTGACTCAGCTACATGTGTTCCCAGCTCCGTGAATCCCCACCTCCAGCTTCGTGAACCCCGCTATGTGACCTACACTAAGCTACATGAGTTCTCAGCTCCGTGAATCCCCACATCAAGCTTCGTGAACCACGTAATCTGACCATCACTCCGCTACATGTGTTCCCAGCTCCGTGAATCCCCACCTCCAGCTTCGTGAACCCCGCTATGTGACCTACACTGAGCTACATGAGTTCTCAGCTCCGTGAATCCCCACATCAAGCTTCGTGAACCAGGTAATCTGACCATCACTCCGCTACATGTGTTCCCAGCTCCGAGAATCCCCACCTCCAGCTTCGTGAACCCCGCTATGTGAACCCCACTCAGCTACATGAGTTCCAGCTGCGTGAATTCCCCCCTCCACCTTAATGAACCCCGCTATGTGACCTCCAATCAGCTACATGAGTTCCCAGCTCCGTGAATCTCCACCTACAGCTTCGTGAACCCCGCTATGTGACCCCCATTGAGCTACATGAGTTCCCAGCTCCGTGAATTCCCACCTCCACCTTAGTGAATCCCGCTATGTAACCCACACTCAGCTGCATGAGTTATCATCTGCGTGAATCCCCACCTCCAGCTTCGTGAAGCCCGCTATGTGACCCCCACTCTGCTACATGATTTCCAGCCCCGTGAATTCCCACCTCCAGCTTCGTGAACCCTGCTATGTGACCTCCACACAGCTACATGATGTCTCAGCTCCTTCAATTCCTTCCAGCTTCGTGAACCCCGGTATGTGACCCACGACTAAGCTATATGAGTTATCAGCTCCGTGAATCCCAACATCCAGCTTTGTGAACCACGTTATGTGACCCTGACTCAGCTACATGTGTTCCCAGCTCCGTGAATCCCCACCTCCAGCTTCGTGAACCCCGCTATGCGACCTCCACTAAGCTACATGAGTTCTCAGCTCCGTGAATCCCCACATCCAGCTTCGTGAACCACGTTATCTGACCCTCACTCCGCTACATGTGTTCCCAGCTTAGAGAATCCCCACCTCCAGCTTCGTGAACAACGCACTGTGAACCCCACTCAGCTACATGAGTTCCAGCTGCGTGAATTCCCCCCTCCACCTTAATGAACCCCGCTATGTGACCTCCAATCAGCTACATGAGTTCCCAGCTCCGTGAATCCCCACCTCCAGCTTCGTGAACCCCACTATGTGACCCCCATTCAGCTACATGAGTTCCCAGCTCCGTGAATTCCCACCTCCACCTTAGTGAATCCCGCTATGTAAACCCCACTCAGCTACATGAGTTATCATCTGCGTGAATCCCCACCTCCAGCTCCGTGTATCCTGCTATGTGACCGTCACTCAGCTACATCAGTTTCCAGCTCCGTGAATCGCCAACTCCAGCTTTGTGAACCCTGCTATGTGGCCCCCACTCAGCTACAGTAGTTCCCACATCCGTGAATTCCCACCTCCAACTTCGTGAACCCTGCCGTGTGACCGCCACTCAGCTACATGAGTTCTCAGATCCGTGAATTCCCAATTCCAGCTTCGTGAACCCCGTGATTCCAGCTCCGTGAATCCCCCTTGCCTTGAGAATCCCCAACCTCGGCTTCGAGAGTGCCGCTATGTTATTTTCTCACAGTTTCGTGAACCCCGCTTCAGTTTGAACATTTACATTGTATAGTTTATTGTGTACCATTGTTCATATTATATTGGCTCGAACAGATTATAGTACGTACATTAACTTCCTGCTTTCGTTGCTAAGCATACACCAACAGTGACGCACAGGTATATATCGTAAGTTTACTTATTACTTGAAAACCTTCTTATACCGCGTTGCAACTAATTTCATAAATGTGGCTGTGACTGGAAAAATCGGGCTTAAGGACTTTGCGACCAGTGTAGATCCAGATCAGCCTGTGCATCCGCACAATCTGATCAGGATCTGCAATGTTCGCCATTCCATCAAGGAAACACCCGTCATGCTTCTAACAATGAATATAGATCATTATTGGGCTACAGGAGAATGTTATTCGATCAGGAGCTGCACTGGTCACAATCCCATAAGCCCCAATTTATCCAGTCACACATGTGATATGACACACGTGTAATAACACCCCGTAACGAATTTGATAGGCTCCAAATAACGTCCCTAATTGCACGATAAAGCAATGATGTCTTGACGCTGACGTCATCACTTTTTAAAAGCCATTAGAAGCACTCATGACTAATTAAAAATTAAATGTATGTCGTTTGAACGTAGTGAATTAGAAATAAATTATTTTTCTCTGGCGGTCGGCGGGACAACCTTATACAATGTTAAGAATATCGATTGATGGTAACCCGCTTGCGCGTGTTCAGTCGTGCTCGTTTTCGCGCCAACGTGGTGGCTATGTGTGACCACTGGCGAAATATTGGCATTCAAGTGTTGACCGACACTAGAGCGACAGGTATTTATGTCGCAATGGTAATAATTATGGTAGGAATTAATTTAATGATGTAGTTATTTAGGACAGGTTATTGGGTTGTATGTGTTTATAGTAAATGCGTGTTTCTCAAATGTCGCGTCGCATGCTTGTCTACAATACTATACAATGATGTATTTTGCTGGATTAAATGCTAAATATAAGTGAGTGTTGTGTTTGTATAAGGTTGTTCCCGGGGTTATTGCCAGAGAATTGCTGCAATTGTTAAAATGTGACCCCGCTTGGTACTATGAAGTGCTTACAAAGAACGGGAAACAATAATATTATATACGTGTACCGGTCTGTTTAATAGTTTTATCGACTCAAGCTATTTTTCTCTGCGAATATCTGCAGGTTTTCTGCAATGTTATGCACCACGTCATAACTCGTTCATCAATCTCATACCAAATGGAAACTCGTTTGAGATCCTATATATATTATTAAAACATATTGAAGTAAGCAATTATATTCTACCAAATAATACTAGGAATGACTTTGATTTCATCGCACCATTTTATCACGTAAAGAGCTTCGCATTGGCCGAATACGTACTGATCGATACTATAATGTCTTAATAATCGTATTAGGCACTGAACTGATTACGCTTATTACGGGTTACAACGAATTGAAAAGTGACGTTGCATTGGTCGAACGGTGTCACATGGCGTTACCGAATGACGTGAGTATAATCACGTAACGTAAACAACTCCGCGTTCTTGCAACTATTTTATATTTGACCAGCTGCAACCATAAAACTGTACCTGATGAATAATACCAGCCTAGTGTATGTTGATATCAAGTTTATCAGGCTCGGCTGGGAAACGGTAGGAATTCCTCGGCTAGCCTCGAACTTCCTACGCATTTCACGATAAACATGATATCACAATACATTTGGCTAGTATTCTCTAGTTCACACTTTTCGAGCTTAAGCTATACTTATGGCTGATCAATGCACATTTAAAATGCAATAGAAATATCCGTAATGATTGTTTGCGGTATGGGAATATTGTTCAGTTGATCCCAATTATAATGAGGACATCTCAAGTACGACTCGATCGAAACATCGGGCATACAGTACGTGTTACATGTAAGATATGGTACACTATTTACACTGTCCTTAAATTCATAATGGCAACACCCATTGAACGTATTAATTGCGTTTTCATGGTTTTATATCCCAGTACAGTCGAACATGTGCTAAATACCAGGGGCGCCGGAAGCATCATCATATTGGTCCGGCGAATCAACTGGGTGCCCCCGCTACCCACCCAACGTGTATGTTGTTACCACTCAGTTGAACCGTCTCGCCGAGACATACACGTTTGATGAGAAATGAGCGAAATTGCAAAAATAAATATTTACATTTCTTTTTTTATATGAATTACAAATATGTCTAAATTATTGATCCGGCAGTGGCCGGACCTGCCGGACCTGTTCCGATGCCCCTGAAGACCACCTCCGAATAGCAATCACCTGGCTGTAAAGGCCATAATGGTACATGTACTATATAAACGACCCTGCGAATAATGACCACCTCCCATGGCTGGCCTTTATTCACAGGTTTGACTGTGTATTACATTCATTAAAATACATGACGTTCATCGTCGTTGTCAATGATATTGACCGGCAACGTCGCTGTTCTAATAAAATGCGACAAAATGACATAAAACAATACGATTCCTAATTTTGACGCCGTATTCGGTTATTTACAATACTGAAACAATCAGAGCATGCAATGTAAATATAAGTAATAAAACCATGGGCAGTTGCTTTTGCAGTGGTATGAAAAACATTTGGTCTGTTTAAATTTTGCGATTCGGACTCCACGCACTTCAAAACAGTAAATAAGTAATGCGTACCTGACGTGTGCTGTCGTTGCTAATGGCTTTACTCCGATAGCCCTGCTTGTTTGTGCGAGTTTCCGACGAATGAACCTGAAGGTTGTGCGCACCTATGCACAAGATAATAAACCTTATTATAAATATTGCAGAGACACCTGGCGAAAATAAATAGTAAATCAGTTGGGAAAACTTGGCTTTAATATTGCTAAGTAAATTGATCTGTTTATTATAAGTAATAACACGGTGCTTGACAATCAAAATGGTAATTTCCACATTGAATAAAGTTTATATTTATGTAGCGTCTATTGCACCTCTTCCAAGAAGACCTATTCATCTATTCATGCAGTCACTCTGATATTTTCTTACAAAACTGTATAAATTACACATACCGGATTGTGTTAAAGGCTAGTACATGTACCTGTCAACCAGTTTAGTAGTGAGCCTATACTTCGTGTCACGTGTTGCGCATCAATACAAGGCCTCCGTGCCATTCATTTTCGAACGCTTCTGGAACATCACAAACTACAGTACCAACCTCCTTGCCATCGTCCATATAGTCTTGCAGAATGTGTTATGTACATGACATCGACTAATTGGTTAACCCTTAGAATGCTGGGCACGAACATTGTCGTCTGCTATTGTTTTGTATATTGACTTAATTCTCACTAAAAACATGGATTGACAGCACTTCGGAACTGATTCTAAAGTGGTGTTATGTCCAACTTGTCAGGCGGTACAACACATATGCAATTAATAGACAGTAAGTTTGTTTAGTTCTATAACAAGGACATCGTTATCACTAAGCTAATCCCCTCGCTGTCAGCCTTGGTGATAACAAATGTTAAAGCATTTTCCTTACAAACAATACGATTGATTATTCATTGATTCAACCTATCACAAAATTCCCAAAATCAGAACGCAACATTTACAGAAAACTGTATATGCATACCTGCAATTAGAATAGACTGACCTGGTGCCAGGTCCATTCCAGACCAAAGTCGCTTAGCTCCAACCCCGACAGGATTTAGCTCTCAAGTATCAAAAGTCCGAAAATGTACATGAGGGCCAAACCATGTAAGTCGGTATTCCGGTAAGAATGAACGCTGATCGTCGCATTACGCTTAGCGTGCTCCCAACCAACCACCCACAAGCAAGGTGAACATAAGTCCTCACTGACCTTGACCTTTGGCGGTCGGACGTGGGTCGTGTGAGAAACAACGCACCATCGCTAGACACACATTGTGGCCAAATAGTATCGCGGTTCATAAGTTATTGAAAACATGAAAGGTGTTTGTACTAACGTATGCACGGCCCGCATGCATGCATGCACGTACGTACGTACATGGACGAACGCTATATCCTGTCTTCCCGGCGATTGGGGTAACAACATACTTCCAATGCAATTTGTCTTAGAAATGCGCTGAAAGTGGGGAATCAGATCAGTAAAGCATATTTTGATTATCAATTCGCATGGTATTTATGAATCTAATTGTAATTATTACCCAACTCCCTATATAAGTTGATATTTCATAGTTTTGACTAATTCCCTGGGGTTTGACGTGCCTGTGCAATAGTTCCGCGTGCCCGGTCGATAGTTCCGCGTGCAAGTGGAATAGACATAACTATTTCACCCCTGAAATTCATGACGTAAACTTGACCGATCGTAACCAAATTCGGTATGCATGTTTACACGGCGAGAATAAGCATATAGATTAAAAAAATCCGATTACTTAGTACTCCCCTTGGCGGACATTTGTAATTAATTAATTAATTAATACGTAATAACACAAGGATCGTAACAACATTCGGTATATTTTGATCACGGCGAGATGGAGAACCATGTTGGTTTTCAGTGAGTTATCTCCGATTTTTGACTGGCCTTGCCTCGA
The DNA here is from genome assembly GCA_029237695.1 of Conchocele bisecta. Lineage (NCBI taxonomy): Eukaryota > Metazoa > Mollusca > Bivalvia > Lucinida > Thyasiridae > Conchocele > Conchocele bisecta. The sequence goes on from CM055274.1 coordinate 87,209,750, forward strand.
CGGGCGTATATTGTGACATTCGTAACTCTTGTAGGAAATCGCATGCAATTGTGTTTTGGGTTGATAAGGGAAACACAGTTCTGTAAAAGTGACTGGGTCTCAGATATCCAATAATGTGTTATTTTGCTTCATGCCCAGTAGATGGCATATGTGTCTATGACTGCAGAAATGGGGCTTATGGGATTTCTGACCAGTGTAGCTCCTGCTCAAATAACACACTCCTGTGGCCTGATACATGTAACGATCTACATGAATATTGCTTGTTTGAAGCATGGCATGTGTTTCATTGAGGGTATGGCGAACAGTGCAGATCCTGATCAGACTGTGCGGATGCACAGTCTGATCTGGATCTACACTGCTCCCATTTGAATTTTCTCCAGTCACAGCCACATATGTCAGTCAATCGCACCATTTTGTTTGAACATATTCGTACTATGCAATAGAAAGAAAGTAATTTGTCTCCTAATTAGTAGGAGATAAAGCATTTTAGCATTGACACAGATAGTAAGTCCTAAATAGGAGATAGTAAGTCCTAATTATGAGATACTAACTCCTAATTGGGAGATAATAACTCCTAATTATGATATACTTACTCCTAATTAGGAGATACTAAGTCATAATTAGGAAATAGTAAGTCCTAATTAGGAGATACTAACTCCTAATAGGAGATACTAAGTCTTAATTAGGAGATACTAAGTCATAATTAAGAAATAGTAAGTCCTAATTAGGAGATAGTACCTCCTAATTAGGAGCTAGGACCTAAAAATAGTTTCAAATTGGCACCAGGTCTCTTCCAATACAATTGGGTTCAGAAATACGATACAATTCTCCAATTAATCTATTGTTTCCTATTCTGTTTCAATACTTTCTCGGCATATCTGAGACGGCCAAATGCCTTTTTAACAAGCAATACGTACACTATTACATGTAGAAACAAATGTTGCTACCCCGCTCCATACCTCTCGCAAGGGTAGCAATTTAACCCCATATCTTTAGTGTAACACATGGAAGAGTGATTTCTGCAACCGGTTATCCGGCATGTTTAATATGTTAGCGATTTAAAATCTGTATCAATAAAGTATTAATAAAGAACATACACATGCAGAAATTGGTTATTTTACTGTGTCAATGTGTTTATCTGACATCAACATGTGTATCTTGTAAATTCGAAAGCTTTATTTCGTTAAGTTGATTGTTGAACAACAACAAGAGAAAATATAGTTTCCATGGGGAAATGATTGCCCTGCTCTATTATATTTGGCAATTTACTAGATTACATATTCAACGATTATTAGTTTAAATGTATAAAATATACAGTTTGCTCAATTTTGACCTACATGCAACAGGTTTGGGTATGGGTCAAATTGTAGCCGTAGATAACTTATCGGAGGCGAATTATTGTAGCTAGTACATGTAGCTGTGCACATACACCCGTTAATAGAATATTTATATTCCTTATATGGCATTTTATTTGGATACCCTGTTATATTTCTGATAACTTCATGGGCGTTGAACTCTATTACACGGAAACGTCGTTCGTTTTTAACTACGCAAGTATATGCTGTTTAACGTGTAATTATTACCAAGTCAATACTTAGTACAATAAAATGTATATGGCTGTGACTGGAGCAATGGGAATTATGGACTTTGCGACTATTGTAGATCCAGATCAGGCTGTGCATCCACACAGTCTGATCAGGATCTGCGCTGTTCACCATTGCATCAATGGAACACCCGTCACGCTTCGAACAAACACTATATATCAATATCAGGCTACAGGAGCTACACTGGTTACCAAACTTCCTTTCCATTAGCAACTGAAAGCGTACAACATAGCGTCTCGCTGGCAGCCTTGATAATAAAAAAAACAAAAGAACTTTACAAACTTTCCAAACAATGTGAACATAAGTCCTCAGCGACCTTGATCTTGGGCGGTCGGACGTGGGTATATACAAAACAACGCAGCATCCCTAAACACAGATTGTGGCCAAGTATTATCAAAATCAGTGAAGTGGTTCATACGTTATTGAAAAATTAAAGGTGTTAAAGTTACTAACGTACGTACGTGCATGGACTAACGCTACATCCCCTCTTGCTTATCGGCGAGGGGATAATGAGGGATCGTAGCTAGTTATTTCCCTTTGCAAATATATTTATAGAGATCCGGTCCTATGTTTTATTTTAGTGTTTGTTTCTTACTGAATAGTGCAAAAATAAAGACTGTGAATATGTTAGACACATCTGTGCAGTCAACACTGTTGGCAATATTTAATAATTGTGAACAAATAGTGCAGTCCCGGATCATAGTGAGTAGATAAATAGGATGAATCTGGTCGACACTAGTAGAAAACACTATCATGGCTCCTTTATCCAACAAATCGTGATACATTCGCGCTTTCGACAAGCAATAAAACACATAATTTGGACCGGATTTCTATAAATAAATTAAAAGAACTAGCTATGACGAGCTCCAATTCCTTTTTGATTGTCCGAATATATTCATTTAAATTTAAATTTAAATTTAAACAGTTTGTTCCAAAGAACAATCACTGGAATGCAGTTCCAAAACCTAATCATTTTCGTACAAAAAAACCCACATCGTTAGCATTATAATATTTGATTGCGTGTGTCGTGTTACTTCGCGTTGAGTGAATACACATATTGTATTGTATTGTATTGAATAATTTTGAAAACTATAAACCGTTGAGAATCGAATTGATCGCGGAACGTTATACCTTACAATTAGTAGGACTGCATTCTTATGCAATTAACCTTCATACCGCTATCTTAATTTTTTGTCGTCTGCTCTTTATTTTTCTATTTTCCATATTTATCATCAAAAACATGCGTTGACAGCAGTTTATAATAATTTACAACTTGCTTTGACAGCACTTCCGAATCATTTCCATTGGAAATGATTCGGAAGTGCTGTCAAAACATGTTTTTATTGAGAAATAAGGCACGATATAACAGCAACAGCAGACAATTGTTGTGTGGTCTAAGGGTTAAACGAGTTTAGGCTCATAAATAAATCTCTGCGGAAATAGACAGGAATCATTCAAAATCAGACAAATCAGACAAAATGAGACAGGAAATAAAATTAGTGTTATCACATTAAACTAGGTTTGTTCGCATGTACGACGCGATAATCCGCGCTCTTTAGAGAGTGGGTTATATCTCATACATGCGAACACACATAATTTAAATAACTTGTCATAATTATGTATGTATTATGTCTGTACAGTCACTATGTGCTGTGTAAATATAGAAATAAACCTCGATGCAATACCAAGAAAATAACATATGACAAGTGTCTCTAGAACACGGATGCTCCACATACCGCTTTGAAACACGGATTAAGTGGTAAAATGATCTAGGTTGATTTACAACAAAAAGAAAAATGCGAAATACGATACGGGGAGATAATCCATGATCCATGTGAAGTATTAAAGATGGGAAATCGCAGTGCGCGGCTATAAAGCATAATGAACCATTTTACCCCTAAGTATCTGACATTGACAGTTGCATTCTCATTTCTGGAATCTACAGTCTTTGCAAATGTTTGCTTTATCATTTATGTTTGTTTGTTTGTGTATTGGTGTTTAATGACCTATCAACAGCTAAAGTCATTTAAGGCCGGACCAACGGGTTCGATCCCGTACTTAACATGCTGCATTAGGTGGGGTGGGGGGGGGGGGCGAGGGTCCCAAAATCAGAACGGAATATTTACATTGAAATAAAACATATATTCAGCTCTGAAATTTGAATAACCTGACCTGGTGCCAGGTCCATACCACACCAAAGTCACTTGGCCCCTTCCCCTAAAAGTAATACGGGCCAAATGCTTAACAATCCCGCTTTATGCTACACGTATATGAAAACTTACCATTCAGTGAAACTAGGTTCAGCATATGATAGCATAGGTTCAGATTTTTTTGTTTTACAAATGATGAGTCTCTGATGTCTCATGAACACGGTTTATGTCTCACGGGACAGTGCGTGGCTACCTTTAAAAAAGTACGGTTTCGCGTCAGAATTTAAGGTATTTTTCGGGCATTTGTAGCGAAATTTGAGGTGGTTATGACCCTGCTTTGGAATCATTTTTAGGAAATGGTCTGGGAAATTCTGTCGTGTTGAAATTTCTGGTCAAAAATAGGTGGGTGGGGTAACTTAGTAAAACATTAAATATACTCATCTGGTGCGGTTACTGCATTTTTATTGTGGCTCGCGATTTGTATTTCATTTGCGAGTATTTTTCAATATTTGTCGCAAGAGCCTCCTTAACTGATTGTGAGAGGCGGTGATTTTTAGAAGTCACCCGCCGCCCTCAGAAAAGCAGTGAATGTTGGCTATTTTCAACAGTCCCGTGATGCCTTAAGGGAAAACTCTGAATTTTCAAGGTGTCATTTTTCACCTCTAACCAGTATTGTTTGACAGAAGAACATGTCCCAAGGTAACACCAAGTGACTTAAACCTGCTGCATTGGGTGGGGGGATCCCATAATCAGAACGGAATATTTACATCGAAACAATATAAACATTCAGCACTGAAATTAGAATAACCTTACCTGGTGCCTGGTCTATATAATACACCAAAGTCACGTGCAAACAAGAATGCGAAAGATGTACCTGAGGGCCAAATCAGGTCTCCGGTCGGGATAAATTCCGGTCGTTAAGTTACCCATCGCATACTCCCAACCAACCACCACACTATAGCGTATACTCAGATCAGAATACACTCGACGTTGTAGTCTGATCAGGATCTACGACTTTCATTATATCATACAAATTCAACAATATAACGCTCAGGACATGCTGAACATATAGTATATGATAAAATGTTTATATAAGTATTGTTAGTATGTGTCAAACATGGCATAATATAACATTTATATAACAGAAGGCTATTGTATTTATTTTTCTACATGTAGACGCAGGTCAGAATGGACACGGAAGCGCAGTCTGATCGGTGTCCGGACCACTCGCTATTTTCGATAAAGTCAATGGTATTATAAGGCTCATGAAACACGCATGAAACTAGTGTAGAACAAGATCAGAATACAACCTGCGTTGCAGTCGAATCTGGGTCTAAACCACTCAGTATTGTTATCAAAATCAGCAACATAACATTCATGACACGGTAAATGTACTCGATATAATTATACACGGCAAACACAAGAAACTATTGCATAGCCAGCATACAATCGTTGTTGCAGTGTGATCCGGGTCTACACCACTGATTATGGTTTACAAAATCATCAAAATAACGCACAAGACACGGTAAATGTACTCGATATATACACGACTGAAACGAGTAACTTATGTCTGTTCTATGTTTTGCTGCCGACGAACGTTTGGCTATTACTAATAGCCAACAGTTCGTTGGCAGAAAGGGTTTACATACATCAATTCTAAAAAATATTTCAATACAAGTACTTGTACATCAATAACATAAAAGTCACCCTCCCCCAAGAAAATAGTTGATGAAATTCCGTCAAATATTGATTTTATTACGACAAACACGATTTTCCTATGGGAATTTAACATGGGAGCTAAACTAGATTTATAAAAATGTGGTCCGATTTTCAAAATCTAACTTGTTTTTCTTAGATACACTATTTCCAAGCTATCACGCCAGTTTACGGAGTCAATTTCCAAATGTTTTCCTGTTTTTACCCTCCTCATCACTTTGGAGCCCCATTTGTTCGCGATAAAATAAATAGTTGTTGGAATATACACAATAGAAACAAGCAACTACAGTCACGGTGGCGTCGACTCGTGTTCTGCGGAAAGATCACACAAGTAACCGTTGGTCCACCGTGGCCGACCACTATGCTGTCCACCGTGGTCACCATGGAAACATGGTGTTTCACGCCAATCAATTCCGTTCGCAGTCCCACGCATGCCAGCAAGGTCATATCGTGTTTCCTCGCGAGCCTAGTGACACTGTCGCGGCTTCACGCTGTAGTGGCAGCCTTTCTTACCGTGTGGAAGCACGGGTCGGTTCACGTCCACTGTGGAGCGTGATGTTTCCGCAATGCACGACAGCAGTACTGTAGCGTATATTTGATTTGATTTGATATACTGGTGTTTAACGGCCTGTCAACAGCTAAGGTCATTAAACGCCGGACCAACGGGTTCGATCCCGCATTACACCTGCTGCTTGTAGGTGGGGGATCCCAAAATCAGAACAGAATATTTACATCGAACAAATATATATATTTAGCACTGAAATTAGAATAACCTGACCTGGTGCCTGGTCTATACTACACCAAAGTGGCTTGGCCCCTTTCCCTAAAAGCAATAGTATTAGGTATACTCGTATTACTCGTTAAGTGGTATAACCAGATTCAACTCTCACATACAATAATGCCAATTACCTATTCGAGGGCCAAATCGGATCTCCGGTCGGGACTCTGGAAAGCATGAAACCCGATCTTTAAGTTACCTATCGCATACTCCCAACCAACCACCACACTATAGCGTAGAACTAGATCAGAATACACTCGACGTTGTCGTCTGATCTGGATCTACAACTTTCATTATTTCCTACAAATTCAACAATATACCGCTCATGTCATGGTCAATAACTATGATATATAACCAACTGAAACAAGTAGCTGGTGTAGAAACAAATAAGAATGAACACGGAAGCGCAGTCTACACCACTCACTCTTTTCGACAAAGTCAACAGTATTGTAAGTCTCATGACTCAGACAGTTTAATATATATATATATATATATATATATATATATATATACACACGCATGAAATTAGTAACTAGTGCATAACGAAATCAGAATACAAGCAGTCTAATTTGGAACTACACCACTCGGTATTGTTATCAAAATCAGCAACATAACATTCATGACACGGTAAATGTACTCGATATAATTTATAATACACGACAAAAACAAGGGGCTTTGTAGTGTGATCCGGGTATACACCACGCAGTAGTGTTTGCAAAATCAACAAAATGACACACAGGACACGGTAAATGTACTCAATATATACACGACTGAAACGAGTAACTTATGTCAGTTCTACGTTCTGCTGCAGACCAACAAAAGTTCGTCGGCAGCAAAACATTACACACATCAATTCTAAAATAATATTTAAATGTAACTACTTTTCATCAATAACATAAAAGTCGCCTCCCCCCCCAAAAAAAAAAAACATGTTTAATGACATTCCATTAAATATTGATTTTATTGCGAAAAACAAGAGTTTCATATGGCAATTTAACATGGGGGCTAACTAGATTAAAAAAATGTGGACCGATTTTCAAAATCCAGCTTATTTTTCTTAGATACACTATTTCCAAGCTATCTCGCCAGTTTTCAGAGTCAATTTCCATGTGATCTTACTTTTGATGAGTTTCTTGGTCATTTATCTCAGGTGATAATGTCTGTTAGAGATCGCATAGCATACAACTATGGCTCAGGGGCCCGTTTGACTAAACTTCGTACGACTACAATGTTCGTAAGTGAAAATTTAGGATCGTCTGTAAATTTCTATTGATTGATTTACATTTATTGAGCATATGCTGTATATGCAGCCTATGCTCAATAAATGTAAATCCAATACTTGTTTACAAGAAAAAATTGTTAATGTAAAATGTACAGACTATCATAAGTTTACACTTGCCTGCGATATGGTTATCGTAGTGGAGAGATAACGTAGTGGGGTAGCAATTTTGTTTGTATGGCTCATAATGATTAAACGCCTGATTTACAGTGAAACCTGTAAGCCCAGGGTGTCCGGTTTACAGATGTTTCACTGCTGATAGTAAAGCATAACGTTAGTGCACACCATTAACGTGTTAAGTAAAACAAAACATATTTGTTATCGTATTGGGTTTAGTGAAACGGCACACAGCTTCATATTTCGACATTAGATCTTTGTCTTTTTTCCAGGACAAATCGCAATTTTGCGATCAGTCGGTCATCAACATACGGTGTTACGGATGGATGGGTGATGTAATTAAGTAAAGATCATGACTGCTATTTTGTGTTAATTATTTACGTCCATCTGATTTGTATATTAAGCGGGTTTACCGAGTTTAAAGATTAATACTATAAACGCAACGTCGGGAATTCGGACAAAGTTCATTTACGACAACATATGAAACACAACAGATGAATGTTTAACTAAGAACATGTGCGATTTTATTACGAAATATATTTACTGAAACTGTGATATTTTCTGTAAATGACGTCGAAAGTTGACGAAATTTTCATATCAAATGCGGAATTCCGCATTTGATATAAAAATTTCGTCATGGGGGAATAGTGTTACCGGCGTCCGCACTGAACATGTACGGTACGTCACACATTTAAAGGTACATGCCCACTCAGTAGGCACAAAGTGTTCTTTATAGGAATTAAATAATTGTATAATTGTGTTACTATTCCACCAGTTCTAAAAATGACGAGTGCCCTCTATACAGATATAATCATTTAGTAATATTTATTTTAGTGATAGTGACGCGCGGTGGTATCAGGCTATTTTCATATGCAAATGATAATGATATTTATCAATTATTTATACTAATTAAATGCGTTCACCTGCAAAAATAATATCTTCGGCAGATTATAACATATGATGATTGCACATCAAAACATAAATACAGAGACTAAATAGTATGTCCGTTAACATTTTAATGAAACACGTTTATTGCCCCTGATATCAGTGTGGACATTTACGTCTGATATAAAATGTATAATAATGCCAATCAATACGTGGTGTAATGGCGAATAAATGTTTATTTTGCCAGAAAATGTCTCAGATGATGTCTCTGATATAAAGAACATGTTGTGCCTACTGAGTGGGCATGTATCTTTAACGCTTTGGTAAATGTCTAATAAATTTCATTTCACGTAACTGCTTGCTTTATGTTTAACACATGCATTCCTCTGGTGATCCTCTATCATGCTGTGACAAATCTACGACGCTCAGGCACCGGTTAAACCCAAGGTCAAGGTCACATTCTTAGTGCGTTAAAAACTATAACGCTCGGGTATGTGTCTTATAACGTCTGTTTTTTTTCACGTAGAATCCGTGTGCCGACATACCACTTTCTAGTTATTTTTGAATTGAACAATACTGACAAATACTGCAGATCCTGGTGAGACGGCTCGTTACGAGCCGGCTCGTATGGATCTACAGTGTTTGCACACATTGGCTTTGTGGTCTGTAAGGTTGAAAGGCCCGGTTACTATTGGTGGGTATTGTATTGTATCTGCCATTGTCTGTTTATGAATGCATTTATGACACATTTTGGAGTGCGCATACCTTATTCAGAGTGCACCGCATCCAAACCGAACAAATTGGACGTGATCAACACGTGTGCTAATACAGTCACATGTTAACGTTATATAGCGATACTACATCGTATTAATAAAACACAATACAAGACATCCATGGTAATGGTAATATATGTGACAAAAAGCAACCGTAATTGTATGATGCATGCAGAACAAAACAAGCTGATCACACTGGCCAGAGTGCGTGGCAGGTGGGAACATGCGATTGGTAATTTAGCAATCGGGATTCGTCCTTACCTGAATTCCCACTAGATACCTGGTTTGGCCCTCACATACGTTTTTGGAATTTTGTATGTGACAGTTGAATCTGGTTATACCCCTTATTTGAGTATTACGATTATTCGTAATCCTATTTAAGGGGAAGGGGCCAAGTGACTTTGGTGTGGTATTGACCTGGCACCAGGTCAGGTTATTCTAATTTCAGGGCTGAATATCGATGTAAATATTCCATTCTGATTTTGGGATCCCCCCCCCCCATGCAACAGGTTACATACGGGATCGAACCCGTTTGCCCGGCCTTACATGACATTAGCTGTTGATCGGCCCTGAACAACAACAAACAAACAAACAAACACACTGGTCAGAGATATAAACATACGGTTGTTTTTTGTCAGATATACTACATTGACCTGTTATTCTATTAGTAGCATAGTCACGAAACGTATATGCCATACACACCCCTTATTCGGCACAGAACTACTGACTGTTTACTTTCTCTCATTCCCTAACTCCCTGCACTGGTGCTGCACTCCGCGCCGTAAAATGTGTCACGTCGAGAAATGCACCGGTTTCCGGACTAGAAGCCACCCAGCTGAACTTAGAACTATATCGCATAAACGCATTTTCGTCTACTGACCGGCGCAAAGTTCATGACAATGTGTTTCTGTAGTATCTTCTGCATGGGAATTCGTCAGGAATCCGGCACATTTTTCGCCATGAAACATTTTGACGTCGCGCACGGTATTGCCTGTTTGACATGGGTTTTTCTGGTAAAATTATGCCAATTTTTCTACGTTAAATTTAGAATTCTAAATTTTGGCAATTATTCAGAAATTTGGTTCGGCAACACAATTAGGCCGTACCATATCTTTTATATGTTAAGCGTCCGCCCAGTTGAACAAAACCTACCCACGTATCCTATAAAAATAAAGAAGGCGTTGACAAAAGGAAAAGGAAGATTTTAGCATAAATTTAAATTTCAGCCAGCTAACTTTAGAAAAAAACGAAAAAAACATACTTTTATTAAACATTCGTGAACGGATTTAATGTTTGGACAAGTCCCACAATCAGTTTTCATATTACTTCACCAGCAAATAGAGTAAAATAACATACACATTGTGTTTGTTTTTTCACAGAACCACTTTCAAAACCTATATGGGTTAAATTAAGAATGATAAATGTTGGCAAATATTCAGAAATATGATTCTGCAATACAATTATCCATGTTTGTCGTAACCAGTATACATGCAGCCGCTTGGTGGGGGAATCCGACTGCTGTTGCCAGCCTACGGAGCCCCGCAGAGGACATGGATTATTTTAATAAATTCGGTCCCATGAAATAACAATTAGTTCCCTCAATTTCACAATTCGTTCCCTCGAATTAACAATTCGTTCCCACGAAATGACAATTCGTTCCCTCAATTTAACAATTCGTTCCCTCGAATTAACATTCGTTCACACGAATTAACAATTCGTTGTAATTCGTTCCCTCGAATTAACATTCGTTCCCACGAATTAACAATTCGTTCCCGTGGGAACAAATTGTTACATTGAGGGAACAAATTGTTATTTCGTGGGAACGAATTAATAAAAATAAGAATTCTACGTTCCCTGCGGGGCTCCGTACCAACCAGTATACCACCAGACATGGAAACCGACATATAGTTAGTTTCCTATGGCAGCCCATTGCGTCCTTTTATTCGTCGTCTTTTCGCATTTTAAACACCGTTCGTTACGGAAAAGAATATGGTGTAATAAATCCTAAAAACATTTTCGGCGTACATATAGTCGCCAATCCGTCCGTCCGTTAATGTAGTATCTCACTGGGCTGCGACAGCTCGCGACTAGTTGGAGACACAAAATTGCGATTTGTTTGCACTTGTGACTGTCGCGCAAGTGTCGTGTGACATTCGCGCGAATGTCGCACGACAGTCGTGCGACAGTTATGCGTGACAATTGAGAAATCGCAATTTATTCGCAATTTATTCGCAATTTATTCGCAATTTTGTCGCGCTCCCATGAGTCCCAGGGCAGTTCGCGCCTGTCTCGCGCCCGTCTCGCTCCCGGAATGTCCGATTCTCATTTTTGTCTCCAATCAATCGCAATTTAGTTTCATAGGTCGCCAACCCCTCACAAAGTTGTCTCACATTTCTCGCACTTTCTGACTCACGGAGGCTACATTCAGAAGGGTTCGAGACGGGTTCGAATTTGTTGAACATGTTCAAAATTCCAGCGACACGAGAGCGAGGCTCTGCGACTCACGCGAAGAAATTCTCCTGCGAACGTTTCGAGACATTTTAGAAACTCCCTCGCGAATGCCGTTCGCAATTTGTCGCCAACAGTCGCAGCCCAGTGAGATACTAGCTTTAGAGATTTGCGTTGTCGGGTTTGCGGGTACCTAATATCTCTGTAACCGTACGTTTGGATTGGCTTGATGCTTATTAGTCATCATCCATATTTTCATTCTGTGGCCAACTCATGCGACCCCTGTGCCCAAAGGTCAAGGGCAAATAACTTAGAACTCTGCGTTAAACGTTTGTTTTTCCATTAAATTTGTTGAGAGGTACCTTCATCAGTGTTACTGATTTCTTGTTTATCGTAGTCGTGCTCGTTAATTACCATGAACGTATTGACTTTGCATTGTACAGTGAAACCCCCCTAAACGGGACACCCTGGGAGGTCCCCAGGGTGTCCACTTTAGAGACGTTCCACTGTAAAACTGGTAAATAAGTACTTCAAGAAATGTTAGTGTGCTTGAGAACAGGAACCAACATTAACATAATAGATAACTCTAAACCAACCCAACCATAGTTAAGAATACAATAGTTTCTGAGTGTCCGGTTTAGAGAGGTCTTACTGTATTTTCTTCTACTTTTCGCGTGTTCACGTGTTGCGTTCGACTTTTTTAAAGGCGAAAACTGGAATGACATAATGAGCCACCATACCTATATGTTGGTTGTTTACCACGGTGTCGTTTGGTACAGACGCCAGCTGTGACCAAACGTGTCTCGTTTACAAACTGTGACTTTCATGTCCCAACGCGGGCATATGAAAGGATGTCGTGAAATGGCTCGTCATTTCGCGCAGTTTGATGCTTTTCGCTCTTTTTATCTTGTTTATGAGTTACAGTCCCCCGTCGATTATATGATGTTACGGAGTGCGAAATATGATTGGTCTAGTATCAATACAACATACATTAGAAATATTAATTTTAGAATTTGTCCAAATTAATGCGAACATAAAAATATTTGAAACAATATGTACACAACGTTAGATGGTAAACTTTATGTAGACATTTTGGCGACATTCTTTGAAGAAAGCCGGTTAAATGTTGCAGAAGTCATTAATGCAGTTTTCTCTTGGTACACATTTTGATATTTGATGTCCAAAACGTTTATACCTAGCTTAAATAAAGTCAACGGTTGATATAATTTCGGAGAACATGCGGAATTATATTCCGCATGTACTCTGATAATGTTGTCAACTTTTGACGCCATTTACGGAAACTATTGTAAATTTTGTAAACGTATTTCATGAAATTACGCAGACAAGTCCACTTATAATCTAACTATACACTTATGTCGTCATGTTATTATATGTCTATAGCTACTTGGTCCATGAACATTTGTTCTTCTTTGCACTTCTTCTAAAGTGGATAACAGTAGCCTGTTTCACCAACATTGCAAAGTATACTTATCTATCAAAGTATACTTTGAGGGAGAACTTTTCAATTAAAGGATAAATTTATTAATTTGTATTATACTGAATTTATTACATTATCACAGCAATTCTGCATACTTTTAATCATCAAATATATGCAGTCGCTATGTCTATATTAAATAATGCATTTCGGAGAAAATAAATGATTACTCCCTCAAAGTATAATTTGATAGATAAGTATACTTTGCAATTTTTAATGAAAACGGCTACATATCAATTTTAGTTGATATTAAAGGTCTATTTTGCATTGTCTATGGCAGACGAGAACATGTTTCATATTTATGGCACGTGGGTACAATATATTTGATTGTGTATGCTGAGAAAGGACTGCCATGTCATGTGCACCGGAAAACTTCTTAATCGAACTTAAAAAAAAAGTCAAGGTCATATTCAGGGCAGCCTGAAAATGTGGCATTTGTACACAAGTATGATGAAAATAATTATTCACGTATTAATCCTTCGATGGATATAGAAGTTATGACAAGAATTGAGAAATTCCGTCAAACTTCTCAATCTGTCGGAAAGACACACGGACGGACACACAGTTTAAACATATATGCATCCGGCTCTACAGAGACCGGGGACATAAATAATATACTAAAATGTTGGTAATACTCATATTTGAATGATTTAACCCTCTCAACACCACAGGCCTAAATAGTGGCATTGGCAAACAGTGTAGATCCAAATGCGCCGGCTCGTGACGAGCTGTCACATAAGGATCTGCACTTTTTGTAAGTAATTTTCATATTTTTGAGATCAACAACACCCCTTTTCATAAATGGACTAGTCTAATAATCATTTTGTGGTTGACGATTGAATTGGTTGCAAAAGTACCATAACAAAATCCGTTCCAGTTACTTAGGGGTGAAAGGGTTAACGACCCGAACACAATCCCTTTACGTGGAAGACAGAGCAACCTGCGCCTAATAATATAGTGGGCATTAGAAATCACACTGCATGCATTAGACTCTGGGGTTAGTTCTGACACAACGTCACCATCACAATGGTATAATTACCAGGTCATTATCGTTTGACGTATATTTCCAGTTGCCTATTTCACCAAAATTGCAAGTATACTTATTGTGCTAAGTATACTTTGAGGGAGAAGTTTTCAATTGTGTTTATTTAAGACTCGTTATTGCCGATCGGCATAGCCGCGTTGCTTATGAAATAAGTAACCTCGTTTAATAAATATCACATGACATGTAAAGCCTCACTCATGTAAGATATTCTACATAAAATGTGTTTGAATACATCTGTTGTATTTAACAATCAATAATGGTTGATGTCCAAGGACTAAATGATAGCCAACAGTGTAGTAATTGAGTCGAGCCATGAGAGTTGTACCTAATATGATGTGCGATTATTCATAAAAAATATTTACAAAATTTATTATATTTTCCGTATCTTGCTAAGTACACTTTAAGGGAGAAATTTTCAATTGTGTTGATTTCAGACTCGTTATTGCAGATCGGCATAGCCGCGTTGCTTATGAATAAATAACCTCGTTTAATAAATATCACATGACATGACATATCTGGCTCGGCACGGAAACAAGATGGGCTCGGCAAAGCCTCGCCCATCCAGTTTCCTAAGCCTCGCCAGATATATTTTCCCATTCACGGCACTAACCTACTATTCTCTATTATTTTCAGGTGACTCATTTAATTAGTATAAATTATTAAAAATGTCCTGCCTGATTTGCATATGAAAAGTTCCTGATACAAAAAAGCAAGTCACTATCAGTAAATTAGACAATACTAAATGATTATATCTGTATAGCGGGCACTAGTAACTTTTAGAACTTGTGGAATAGTGACACAATTATACACTTATTTAATTCCTATAAAGAACATTTGTGCCTACTGAGTGGGCATGTACCTTTACTATGGGATGTCGCCTCAATACGTGAATCATCCACTTCAGCTTCACGAACCGCACAAAGCACGCTGTATATCACCCCCATCCATCCCCACTCACACACAGCTACACGTCTGCCCAGCTTCATGAGTCACCCCATCCAGCTTCGTGAACCACGCAGTAAGTAAAACACACCCCACAGGCACCCACACGCACGCACGCACGCACGCACGCACTCATACACACACAGCTACATGTCTCCTCAGCTTCGTGAATTACCCACGTCAGCTTCGTGAACCAAGTTGTATGTCATCCCAACGCCCCCGTCATGTTACAACCCACTCAGCTACATGAGGTCCCATCTGCGTGAATTTCCACCTTCAGTTTCGTGAATCCCGATATATGACCCCCACTCAGCTAGATGAGTTCGGGCTGCGTGAATTACCACCTCCAGCTTCGTGAATCCCACTATATGACATCCATGCAGCTACATGAGTTCCCAGCTCATTGAATTCCCACCTCCAGCTACGTGAATCCCGCTATATGACCCCCACTCAGTTACATGAGTTCCCAGCTCCGTGAATTCCAACGTTCAGCTTCGTGAACCCCGCTATATGATCCACACTCAGCTACATAAGTTCCAGTTCCGTGAATCCCCACCTCCAAATTCGTGAACCCCGCTATATGATCCCCTCTCAGTTACATGAATTCTCAGTTCCGTGAATCCCCACCTCCAGGTTCGTGAATCCCGCTATGTGACCGTGCATTCGGCTACATGAGTTTCCAGCTCCGTGAATTCCCACCTACAGCTAAGTGAATCCCACTATATGACCTCCATTCAGCTACATGAGTTCCCAGCTACGTGAATCCCGCAAGGTGACGCTCACTCAGCCACATGAGTTCCCAGCTCCGTGAATTCCCACCTTCAGCTTCGTGAACCCCGCTATATGATCCTCACTCAGTTACATGAGTTCTCAGCTCCGTGAATCCCCACCGCCAGCTTCGTAAACCCCGCTATATGGCCCCCACTCAGCTACATGACTTCTCATCTCCGCGAATTCCCTCCTTCAGCTTCGTGAACCCCGTTATGTAACCCCCACTCAGCTACATGAGTTCCAGCTCCGTGACTTCCCCACTTCCAGCTTCGTGACCCCCGCTATGTGACACACACTCAGCTACGTGAGTTCCGAGCTCCGTAAATCCCCACATCCAGCTTCGTGAACCCCGCTATGTGACCCACACTCAGCTACATGAGTTCTCCGTTCCGTGAATTCCTCCCTGCAGCTTCGTGAATCCCGCTATATGACCCTCACTCAACTACATGAGTTCTCAGCTCCGTGAAATCCACCATCCAGCTTCGTGAACCCCGCTATGTGACCTCCACCCAGCTACATGAGTTCCCAGCTGCGTGAATTCCCAGCTCCAGCTTCGTGAACCCCGCTATGTGACCACCACTCTGCTACATGAGATCCAGCTCCGTGAATTCCCACCTACAGTAACGTGAACCCCGCTATATAGATGTGTTCCCCATTCAGCTACATGTACATGAGTTGCCAGCTCCGTGAATTCCCACCTCCAGCTTCGTTAATCCCACTATATGAGCCACACTCAGCTACATGAGTTCACAGCTCCGTGAATTCCCCCCTCCAGTTTCGTGAACCACGCTATGTAACCCCCACTCAGATACATAGGTTCCAGCTCCAGCTCCGTGAATCCCTACCTCCAGCGTCGTGAACCCCGCTATGTGACCTCCACTCAGCTACATGAGTTCTCAGCTGCTCCATAATTCACCACATCCAGTTACGTGTACCACGTTATGTGACCCTCACTCAGCTACATGTGTTCCCAGCTCCATTAATCCTTACCTCTAGCTTCGTGAACCCCGCTATGTGAACATCACTCAGCTACATTAGTTCCCAGCTCCGTAAATCCCCACCTCTAGCTTCATGAACACAGCTATGTGACCCCCACTCAGCTACATGAGTACCAGCTTCGTGAATTCCCCCTTCACCTTAGTGAACCCCGCTATGTGACCTCCACTCAGCTGCATGAGTTCCCAGCTCCGTGAATCCCCATCTCCAGCTTCGTGAACCCAGCTATGTGACCCCCACTCAGCTACATGAGTTCCCAGCTCCGTGAATTCCCACCTCCAGATTTGTGAATCCCGCTATGTGACTCCCACTCAGCTACATGAGTTGCCGGCTTCGTGAATTCCCACCTCCAGCTTAGTGAATCCCGCTATGTGACCCCCCCCCCCCACTCAGCTACATGCGTTCCCGGCTCCGTGAATTCCCACCTCCAGCTTAGTGAATCCCGCTATGTGACCCCCACTCAGCTACATGAGTTCCCGGCTCCGTGAATTCCCACCTCCATCTTAGTGAATCCCGCTATGTGACCCCCACTCAGCTACAGTAGTTCCCAAATCCGTGAATTCTCACCTCCATCTTATTGAATCCTGCCATGTGACCCCTATTTAGCTCAGATCCGTGAATTCCCAATTCCAGCTTTGTGAACCCCGTGATTCCAGCTCCGTGAATCCCCCTAGCCTTGAGAAGCCCCAACCTCGGCTTCGAGAGTGCCGCTATGTTATTTCCTCACAGGTTCGTAAACCCCGCTCCAGTTTGAACATTTACATTGTATAGTTTATTGTGTATCATTGTTCATATTCTATTGGCTCGAACAGATTATATAGAGGACATTCATATTTTTGCAACGAATATGACATATATGTTCATCGAGTGGTGAACGGCACTCGTGAAATATGGACATGTCACACCACGAGATGAACATATATGTCATATTCGTTTCAAAAATATGAATATTCTATTTATTATATACCGCTCCATGGAAATTAGCAGTTTTTTAGACTGTATACGGTAATGAATGTGTATTTGCAGCCTATTTTCAGTCCGGCACTGCAGATGCGCGTTATGAATATAGATAGCTGAAGTAGTCGTATTTTCACCGGAAGTTGTTTATTTCATCGATGAGAACATATGACTTTTATTTACATCGTATAACTGTATTTCATGGGTTGGTATATAATAAAGTATGTACATTAACTTCCTGCTTTCGTTGCTAAGCATACAATAACAGTGACGCACAGGTATGTAAAGAGGTAAATATCGTATGTTTACTTACTACTTGAAAAGCTTCTTATACCGTGTTGTAACTTCATAAATGTGGCTGTGACTGGAGAAATCGGGCTGAAGGACTTTGCAACCAGTGTAAATCAAGATCAGCCTGTGCATCCGCACAATGTGATCAGGATCTGCAATGTTCGCCATTCCATCAATTAAACATCCGGCATGCTTCTTACAAGGAATATAGATAATTATTCGGCTACAGGAGAATGCTATTCGATCAGGAGCTACACTGGTCACAATCCCATAAGCCCCACTTCTCCAGTCACAGTCACACATGTGATATGGTACACGTGTAATAACACCTGCAGCGAATTTGATTGGTTCCAAATGACGTCCCTAATGGCACGATAAAGCAATGATGTATTGACGCTGACGTCATCACGTTGTAAATGTCATTATAAGCATCAGTGACTTATTAAAATTACTGCAATTGTTAAAATGTGATCCCGTTTGGTACCATGAAGTGCTTACAAAGAACGGGAAACAATAACATTAGGATGCGTGTACCGGTATATTTAATAGTTTTATCAACTTAAAACTATTTTTCTCTGTGAATATCTGCAGGTTTTCTGCAATTGTATGCACCTCACCATAACTCGTTCACAAATCTCATACCGCATGGAAACTCGTTTGAGATCCTGTATATATTATTAAAACACATTGAAGTAAGCAATTATGTTCTACCAAATAATAATACGGAATGATGTTGATTTCATCGCCCCATTTTATCAGGCAAAGAGCTTTGCATTGGCCGAATACGTACTGATCAATAATATATCGTAATAATCGTATCAGGAATTGAACTGATTACGATTATTCGGGTTACAACGAATTGAAAAGTGACGTTTCATTGATCGAACGGTGTCACATGACGTTACCGAATGACGTGAGCATAATAACGTAACGTAAACAACTCCGCGTTCATTACAATGAAAACTATATTATATTTGACCAGCGGCAAGCATAAAACTGTACCTGATGAATAATACTAGCCTAGTGTATGTTGATATCAAGTTTATCAGGTGCGGCTGGGAAACGGTAGGAATTCCTCGGCGAGCCTCTGAATTCCTACGCATTTCATGATAAACATGATATCACAATACACTTGGCTAGTATTCTCTATTTCCTACTTTTCGAGCTTAAACTATACTTAAGGGTGGTCAATGCACATTTAAAATGCAATAGAAATATCCGTAATGATGTTTTCGGTGTGGGAATATTATTCAGTTGATCCCAATTATAATGAGGACATCTCAAGTACAACTCGATCTAAACATTGGGGATAAAGTATGTGTTACATGTAAGATATGGTATAATATTTACACTGTCTTTAAATTCATAATGGAAGCGCCCATTGAACGTATTGCGTTTTCATGGTTTTATATCCCAGTACATTACATTAGCCCCACGTGACATCGCGCGATGTTGTTAATTCGTTAAAGTTTGTTTGACGTCATTAAAATACATGACGTTCATCGTCGTTGTCAATAGTGTCACGCACATGTGTTTGTTTCTAGCGTGTCTTGGATGGTCAATTATTGTTTGTACATACATGAAACACCTTTCTAAACCATGTACAAAACAATTCAAATGTCCCGGGTGTAATACATATAGTACTTAGAAAGGTATTCTTAAAACTATTGTAAGAATATCCCACACGAAGTCGTAAATTTTACTCGCCTATACAACGTGTTACAGTGTGTCGAAACAGCTGTTTGGGGAGGGTTTTCGGCATACATGAAGATTTTGCCGTTGCTAATACGTTAAAGGTACATGCCCACTCAGTAGGCACAAAATGTTCTTTATAGGAATTAAATAAGTATATAATTGTGTCACTATTCCACAAGTTCTAAAAATTACAAGTGCCCGTTATACAGATATAATCATTAGAACTACATATATTTATTTTACTGATAGTGACTCGCGGTGGTTTCAGGCTATTTTCATATGCAAATGAGGCATGATATTTTTTTAATTATTTCTAATTAAACACGTATTGTTTTCGACAGATTATAAAGTATGATCAGTGTACACCAAACATAAATACAGACAATAAATAGTAATGTCTGAATACTTTAAGGCAACACGGTTATCGCCCCTGATATCAATGTGGAAATTTACGTCTGACATAAAATGTATAATAATGCCAATCAATACGTGGGGTAATGGTGAATGAATGTATTTTGCCAGAAAATGTCATATCTACAGAATATGCAAAATTATCTGTCTCCCTATATTATAATCTTTAACATAAATCTCAAAGATTTCAAGTGTAAACTGTACCAAAAATGCGTCACACTAACATAATTTCGCTTTTTGAAATCAAACACATTCACAAACACATTCAGTAGCCGCTATGATCTTATTATCTTGGAAAATAGTTAAATCACGTGCACGCGGTGGTTTGGTTGGTTACTGGAGACTGACGTCATTTTCCATTATCCAACAAAAATTGCGTGTCCCGTGATTCGATATTTTCAAACATGGCGGCAAATATTTATTGATAATGTGTTTGATTTTAAACAGCGATTTTAGGTTATTAGTGTGATGCGTTTTTTTTGTACAGGTTACACTAGAAATCTTTGAGATTTGAGGTTTAACTTAAGGTATTAACAACTGTAAAATCTATGCCGAAAACCCTCCCCAAACAGCGGTTTCTATACCCTGTAACACGTTGTACAGGCGAGTAAAATTTACAACTTCATGTGGGATTGTCTTACAATGGTGGCGAATGCTAGTGCTATACCTTTCTAAATACTATAAGTATTAGGCTACACCCGGGCGCATTTGAATTGTTTTGTACATGGCTTATAAAGGTGTTTCATTTGTGCACAAACAATAATTGACCATCCAAGACACGCTAGAAACACCTGTGGTGTCACGCCATTGACCGGCAACGTCACTGTTCTATGAAATGCAACAAACTGACATAAAACAATACGATTGCTAACGCCGTATTTGGTTATTTACAATTATGAAACAATCAGAACATGCAATGTAAATATAAGTAACAAAACCATGGGCAGTTGCTTTTACAGTAGTAAGAAAAACATTTAATCTGCTTAAAGTTTGCGAGGAGTCCGACTCCACGCACTTTAAATCGACCAAATATTTTTCCTACTCAGTAAACTCAACAGCCGATAGTTTTATTCCTTAAATAAATAGGTAATGCATACCTGACTTGTCCTGTCGTCGGTAATGGCTTCACCCCGCTAGTTATGTTTGTGTGTGCGCTTATCAGTTGAACCTGAAGGTTTTCTTACCTATAATAAACCTTATTATAAATATTTCAGAGACACCTGGCGAAAATAATTAGTAAATGAGTTTGGGAAAACGTGACTTTAATATTGGTAAGTAAATGTATCTATGTATTATAAGTGTGCTTCCGCAGAGTAATAACACTCTGAGACTCAGATAATGCGTAATTAGGCAATTGCCGCATTGAATAAAGGTTATATTTATCATGTTTATGTCGCGTCTATTGTATCACTTCCTAGAAGACCTATCATATTTCTGTGAAATGGGCGTTCTGAACCACCTCACTTCGTTTGGTCTTGGTGCAGACTTTCCATTTCACATATATATTTAAACCTTAACGTAGCATGTGTTTTTCACTATTAAGGTAAATTAATCACATAGTATAGTATAGTTCTATCATTCTTAATTTTCTACTTTCATAATTATTTAATATATACCACCACATGAGCACCATATTTGATATCTCTGTTTGTACTTGCAAATACCACGAGATAACAGGTCCAGCGCATTTACCTGTATATAGATAATCACTAGTGTGTTAGACTATATATCATATCCCACCATATAATAAATATATTATCTACAGTTAACCAACATATTATGTTCATGGGAAAGCATCGTCTAATGTTCCTAGTAGCGTGTGAGTAAAGCCCGCAAGCTGCCAAGCAAAACTCGCATAGACCCCAGTTGGAAATAGACACCAGCTGTCCAGCGCACATTGTGAGATGTGAGTATTTATACGAAAACCCAACTAGTTTAGATAGTTTTCTGCATTAAAGCGACGAGCTCCCCATAGGGAGCCTCAAATTGCGCGCATATAAGTTCTCTCCGGTGGGAATATTCCCGCTTAAAATTGGCGACACGTATAATGAAAGATAACTAGATAAACAGGCTGTAATCATTATGTTATAAACAGTGCAATTATGTATTGTATTTTGGGGTTAAATAAACAAGTAAGAAGTTTGGGAGTGTGTTGAAATTGGCATAAATAATATGTGGGCTTAGTGTGGTCTATGTGGTGGGGTAGAGTTATCAAGTTAACACTTTTAGTTGTGTATGTAATTGTTATATAATTAAATGTTGAATGGGTGGTTAGTTATATAGAGTGTATGGGAATGTGTAATTATTTAGAGCTATTTTACGGGATCAGTAACATAGTATTCTTTAAGGTAGTTATCGGTTGAACATCAAGATACAATTAGTTTAAATTCGAAAATGTTAATCTATTGATAGTTTACTCATAGTATATATATTCTCCTAAAAGTGTAATTTTTTAAACACAATGTATATGTAATCATGTAGTTGATAATTAATTGTATGAGCCGGACCATTATCAAGGAGGTTTATGTAACTATTTATAAGTTGTAGTTCTATAAGTCGTGGAAACAGCATATCTACAACCGCAAGCCGTATAATCATGTTTGTATATAGGGTTCAATAGGCGGAGTTACAGTTCACCCATGAAGAAGTACTCACGCAATCTCATAGCAACTTCAACTTTGAAGCCATTATACATTACACGCCTGAAACGTTCCATTATTTTATTCAAGTTCAAGTAAATGCTATATGAACCTTAGATAGAATATCCACAATCATGATACTGCAATACTGGAAGTAGTTCCAGTGGTTGTTGTAGTAATCCACATAACGACCAACGTACGTTTTGAAATAAGATTCAGTAGGAGGAGTTACAGTTCATCCAGACAAGTGCAATCTTCCATGAAGAAGTACTCTTCCAATCTCATAGCCATTTCAACTTTGAGGCCATTATACATTACACGATTAAACGGTCCATATTATATCAAAGTTCATGTTAATGCAACATGTAATCTTAGATTGAAGATCCACAATCATAATACTGCAATACTGGAAGTAGTTCCAGTGGTTGTAATATAAATCCACTTATCGACCAACGTATGCCACGAACTTATGGTTGTAAGTCGGGATAAGCTTATAACCACACACAAATGTACATGTGGGACTATCACACCGGTGGAAAACATTCGTCTTTCCGTTCAACATACATGTATCATCAAGTAATATGTTTTGCGGTAGATCGCCAACAGACAGGTACTTGACACTTTTCATTGGATCAGCATTTGTAATCACGTGTTCCACAATTTCATCGACCCAGGTCATCTTGTGTTATATATGGATATGGTTAAGATAAATTATAAACATTAGAAAGAGGTTGAGGTTAGACATTATAAACTGCAGCCGACGTAAAGAGGGTGTATAATGTCAATTAAAGGTAGCAATATTAAAAGACAACATTTTTAAAAGAAAGGATGGCTGAGGGGGAAAAACCTCAACAATGGTAATAAGGTTACATAATGGGATGCAGAAGCAAGTCAATGTAATATATTAACGATGCGTGGTGTTTAAGCTTATATCATCTTAATACTACTACATCTTAAGAAGAAGCTTTTTGTGCAATCTTTTTTTAGTTAACAATATATTTTTTACTTTGTTATTTACAGTATATGCTGTTTTTATCCTGCTTACACCGTTCACTGTATATATATTCGTATATGCTTTATGTGTATTAGTATATTTGTTATATACCACTGGGTAATAAATATGATTTGTATCTATACCATTATATCCTTTCTTTTTATTCTGGCGGTATGGTAATATGTTATCTTTAATACATTGTTTTGGGTATCCACATCTGCTGAGGCGTATGGTAAAGAGTTCGATAATGTGTTGGTATTCATACATGTTACTACATCTACTCATATATCTGTGACATTCAGTCCGAATGATGCCCTTAAAAACTCCTCGAGGGTGGTTGGACGTGAAATGTGTATAGGAGTATGCGTTGAACGGTTTCTGATAAATCCTGTGGCTAATCTTGCCTTCTTTGTAAGTGCAGTCATCTATACAAATTGTAAGATCTAGGAAGATGGTTTGTATCTTGTTAATAGTGAACTCAATACCAAGTTCATCTGGATAGAAATTTACTAATTTGTCAATACATGTATTTATTTCATCTATGTTGCCTTTCAAAATTAAACAACCGTCATCAATAAATCTTAAGAAATGTTTAATATTCTTCATTATGTCTCTACGTTGTAGGAAGCCTAATTCTGATTGGAAAATAACAAGGTTAGCACCATCACATGAGTCGTATGACCCCATAGCTAAACCATTTTTCTGCAAGAATAGTTGTGTTTCAGCTACAGTAAAATAAGCATTGCGTTTAATGAAATTATGTAGGTCCATCATTATGTTAACAAAGCTCAGATCAAGTTCAAGGAAATACCCAAAATAAATTATCATTTTGTAAATTGATCTGTTGCTGATAGATGTATAAAGAGATGAGAAATCAAAGGACACTAGGAAGATGTCTTCAATCACAGGAATATCAATAGTTATATCATGGAGCTGTTCTACAACGTCTTGTTTATACATCATACCTAATAGTTTGGATGGCTCTGCATTAATGGATGCAAAACCATTGACTATGGGTCTGCCTTTAAAGAGGTGTTCATTAGATTTGTTTGCTTTTTATTTTAGTTTGTGAACTTTAGGTGTCATGTTAAGTGTTGGAGTTATAATATCACCGACGTTTCGAGATACTAGAATGTCTAGATTGAATATGTGACTAACAATGTCATATTTATATTTATCTTTTATTTTTTGTCGGTCATCATGTCCTACTGTAATAAGTTCTTGTATCTTATCTATGAGGAGTTGTATGTAGATATCATCATCTGTTAGTTGCCTATGATATTCTTGATTATACCAGTTTGCTGTATTTAAACTGAGGCCCAAGTTTTTGTTTCTGCAACATTATATATCAAGTCTGTTTGTTTAGCAAGATTAGTTAGCAGTTTGTAACAGTTTGGCATTATATTAGTTTTCCCGTTAATTCTTTTGCTAAAATCATAATTGTGGTGGTTGTTTAATACTGATATAATGTAGTTTCTATCGTTATATAGTATATTAGGGTTGTGAAGACCGTATTTTAGGAATGTGTTGCCTCCAGTTCTGGAGTAAGATTTATGTATCTTGTGTGCAAATTTACCTAAACCAGATTTTACATCTGATTTCAATACACTATGCTCAGTAATATTAGCAATACTAGGAATGAAATTAGGTCTTTTGTTGAGTATATGTGTAAGATTTTTATCTAATGACATTCCTGTGAAGTTATGAATGAATTCTCTAGTACATGATATTTCATGTTCTAATTCAAAATCTCTCATAAGTTGTCTGACTTTTGATAGTATTAGTTATTTGGTTTATATGGTATGCATTATATGTCTTATTATAATTGTTAATACAATTTATCCTTACATGATATATTTGTCGTCGTCATGTCATAGTGAATTAACCCTTCCACCCATACCCATTTTTACTGTATCTTAAATTGTTAGGATAAATATACGTCCATCAGGAAGACTGAAAAATCTCCGACAACAGCGCCGCGCCAATATCAATTGGACTTGTGCACTCTATGTGTGGGGTTAGTATTTTGTTTGGCTAACTAATTATCTCGGACTTCAGCCAGACATGTGTCACGTAGCAAGCATCGGCATCGGTTATATCTCATACATGCGAACAAACATAACTTAGATGACTTATCATAATTACGCATGTATTATGTCTGTACAGTGACAATGTGCTGTGTAAATATAGAAATAAAGATTGATGCAATACCAAGACAATAACATATGACAAGTGTCCCTAGAACCCGGATGCTCCACATACCGCTTTGAAACACGGATTACGTGGTGAAATGATTCAGGTCTGAGTTATAACAAAAATAACAAAAGTTGTCAGAAGACAACGAAGCTCGCCTGTTGGCAGCCTTCACTCAAACTTGGCACAGTTGTATAAGAAAACAAAAATATAATACAACTTCACCTTGGGGTAAGGGGGGTGCGGTGGACCTTGACATTGGGGTCAGTGGTGGAAGGTGGGTCGTGGATTTGCTATAGCATGATATAGCATATTAAGATGAATGCATGTATGAAATATCAATGAGCTCCCTGAAAACAGAAGTAAAACAAAATTTAACCCAACGTTAAGTTTATGAACGCACTAAGTTGGTGATTTTCTACAGCATGATAGCTATTCACATGAGGAATGCATGTATGAATGTGCTAAGTTTGTGACCTTGACCTTGGGGAAAGGGGTGGGGTGGGTGGGTCATGGATTTGGTGTAACACAGTAGAGAATCATCAAATTAATACATGTATGAACTATCAAGGCGTTCCGTAAAGAAACAGAAGTTATAAAAATACATTTACTCCAAAGTTAATGTTATGATGTTGATATTGGGGAAAAGGGTGGGTGTGGGTCATGGATTTGCTGTAGCACAATAGAGGATCATCAGATGATAACATTTACCCAAACGTTAAGTTTATGAACAAGCTAAGTTTGTGACCTTGACCTTGGGGTAAGGGTTGGGTGGTGGGTTGTGGATTTGCTACAGCATGATAGAGGGTCATCTGAGGAATGCATGTATGAACTAGAAATGTGGCCTGTCGGCACACGAATGCCCCCGCTGACAGCCAAAGAAAACGAGACACATTTGCAAACAAGGAAACAGAAATTATAAGCCATTTACCCGAGCGTTAAGGTTTCAAACGCAGCAAGTATGTGACCTTGACCCTGGGCTGAGCGGGGGCGGGACGAATGTGTATTTGTCACACGGCGGTATATGACCATTGGAGCAATGCGTGTGTGAAATGTGAAGCAGATCCGAACAAGGAAACAGAAATTATAAGCCATTTAACTGAACGTTAAGGTTTTGAACGCACCAAGTATGTGACCTTGACCCTGGGTTTAGCGGGTGCGGGATTAATGTACATTTGTCACAGGGCGGTAGAGGACCACTGGAGCAATGCGTGTGTGAAATGTGGAACAGATCCGAGCAAGGAAACAGAAATTATAAGTCATTTACCTGAATGTTAAGGTTTCGAACGCACCAAGTCTGTGACCTTGACCCTGGGCTTGGCGGGGTGGGACGAATGTGGATTTGTCACAGGGCGATAGAGGACCATTGCAGCAATGCGTGTGTGAAATGTGAAGCAGATCCCAGCAAGGACACAGACATTATAAGCCATTTACATGAGCGTTAATGTTTCGAACGCACCAAGTCTTGACCCTGGGCTTAGCGGGCGCGGGACGAATGTGGATTTGTAACAACGTGGTAGAGGACCATTGGAGCAATGCGCGTGTGAAATGTGAAGCAGATCCGAGCAAGGACACAGAAATTATAAGACATTTACCCGAACGTTAAGGTTTCGAACGCACCAAGTCTGTGACCTCGACCCTGGGCTTGGCGGGCGTGGGGGACGAATGTTGATTTGTCACAGGGCGGTAGACGACCATATGAGCAAGTCTGTGACCTTGACCCTGGGCTTGGCGGGGGCGGACGAATGTGGATTGTCACAGGGTGGTAGAGGACCATAGGAGCAATGCGTGTGTGATATGTGAAGCAGATCCTAACAAGGAAACAGAAATTATAAGCCATTTGACTAAACGTTATGGTTTTGAACGCACCAAGTCTGTGACCTTGACCCTGGGCTTGTCGGGGGCGGGATGGATGTTGATTTGTCACAGGGCGATAGAGGACCATAGCAGCAATGCGTGTGTGAAATGTGAAGCAGATCCGAGCAAGGACACAGACATTATAAGCCATTTACATGAGCGTTAAGGTTTCGAACGCACCAAGTCTGTGATATTGACCCTGGGCTTAGCGGGCGCGGGACGAATGTGGATTTGTAACAGCGTGGACGTGGACCATTGGAGCAATGCGCGGGTGAAATGTGAAGCAGATCCGAGCAAGGACACAGAAATTATAAGACATTTGCCCAAACGTTAAGGTTTCGAACGCACCAAGTCTGTGACCTGGACCCTGGGCTTGGCGGGGGCGGACGAATGTGGATTGTCACAGGGCGGTATAGGACCATAGGAGCAATGCGTGTGTGAAATGTGAAGCAGATCCGAACAAGGAAACAGAAATTATAAGCCATTTACCCGAGCGTTAAGGTTTCAAAAACACAAAGTATGTGACCTTGACCCTGGTCTTGGCGGGGGCGGGACGAATGTGGATTTGTCACTGGACGGTAGAGAACCATTGGATCAATGCGTGTGTGAAATGTGAAGCATATCCGAGGAAGGAAACATAAATTATAAGTCATTTACCCGAGCGTTAAGGTTTCGAACGCACCGAGTCTGTGACCTTTACCCTGGGCTTGGCGGGGGTGCGACGAATGTGGATTTGTCACAGGGTGGTGGAGGACCATTGGAGCAATGCGTGTGTGAATTGTGAAGCTGATCCGAAAAAGGAAAATAAATTATAAGCCATTTACCCGATCGTTAAGGTTTGAAACACACACAGTATGTGACTTTGACCGTGGAATTGGCGGGGGCGGGACGAATGTGGATTTGTCACAGGGTGGTAGAGGACCATTAGAGCAATGCGTGTGTGAAATGTGAAGCAGATCTGAGCAAGGACACATTAATTATAAGACATTTACCTGAGCGTCAAGGTTTCGAACGCACCAAGTCTGTGACCTTGACCCTGGGCTTGGCGGGCGTGGGGGACGAATGTTGATTTGTCACAGGGCGGTAGACGACCATATGAGCAATGCGTGTGTGAAATGTGAAGCAGATGCGAACAAGGAAACAGAAATTATAAGCCATTTACCCGAGCGTTAAGGTTTCAAACACACAAAGTATGTGACCTTGACCCTGGAATTGGCGGGGGTGGGACGAATGTCGATTTGTCACAAGGCAGTAGAAAACCATTGTAGCAATGCGTGTGTGAAATGTGAAGCAGATCCGATGAAGGAAACATAAAGTATAAGCTATTTACCAGAGCGTTAAGGTTTCGAACGCACCAAGTCTGTGACCTTGACCCTGGGCTTAGCGGGCGCGGTACGAATGTGAATTTTTCACACGGTGTTAGAGGACCATTGGAGCAATGCGTGTGTGAAATGTGAAGCAGATCCGCAAGGACACATACTTATAAGCCATTTACCCGAGCGTTAAGGTTTCAACACACCAAGTCTGTGACCTGACCCTGGGATTGGCAGGGGCGACGAATGTTGATTTGTCACAGGGCGGTAGAGGACCATAGGAGCAATGCGTGTGAAATGTGAAGCAGATCCGAACAAAGAAACAGAAAATGATAAGCCATTTACCCGAGCGTTAAGGTTTCACACCAAGTCTGTGACCTTGACCCTGGGAGGCTTGGCGGGGGCGGGACGAATGTGGATTTGTCACAGGGCGGTAGAGGACCATTAGAGCAATGTTTGTGCGAAATGTGAAGCAAATCCGAGGAAGGAAATAGAAAGTATAAGTCACTTACCCGAGCGTTAAGGTTTCGAACGCACCAAGTCTGTGACCTTGACCCTGGGCTTAGCGGGCGCGGACGAATGTGGATTTGTGACAGGGTGGTAGAGGACCATTGGAGCAATGCTGGTGTGAAATGTGAAGCAGATCCGAGCAAAGACACATACATTATAAGCAATTTACCCGAGAGTTAAGGTTTCGAACGCACCATGTCTGTGACCTTGACCCTGAGCTTATCAGGGGTGGGACGAATGTCGATTTTTCACAAGGCAGTAGAAAACCATTGTAGCAATGCGTGTGTGAAATGTGAAGCAGATCCGATGAAGGAAACATAAAGTATAAGCTATTTACCAGAGCGTTAAGGTTTCAAACACACCAAGTCTGTGACCTTGACCCTGGGCTTAGCGGGCGCGGTACGAATGTGAATTTTTCACACGGTGTTAGAGGACCATTGGAGCAATGCGTGTGTGAAATGTGAAGCAGATCCGAGCAAGGACACATACATTATAAGCCATTTACCCGAGCGTTAAGGTTTCAAACACACCAAGTCTGTGACCTTGACCCTGGGATTGGCAGGGGCGGGACGAATGTTGATTTGTCACAGGGCGGTAGAGGACCATAGGAGCAATGCGTGTGTGAAATGTGAAGCAGATCCGAACAAAGAAACAGAAATGATAAGCCATTTACCCGAGCGTTAAGGTTTCAAACACACCAAGTCTGTGACCTTGACCCTGGGCTTGGCGGGGGCGGGACGAATGTGGATTTGTCACAGGGCGGTAGAGGACCATTAGAGCAATGTTTGTGCGAAATGTGAAGCAAATCCGAGGAAGGAAATAGAAAGTATAAGTCACTTACCCGAGCGTTAAGGTTTCGAACGCACCAAGTCTGTGACCTTGACCCTGGGCTTAGCGGGCGCGGACGAATGTGGATTTGTGACAGGGTGGTAGAGGACCATTGGAGCAATGCTGGTGTGAAATGTGAAGCAGATCCGAGCAAAGACACATACATTATAAGCAATTTACCCGAGAGTTAAGGTTTCGAACGCACCATGTCTGTGACCTTGACCCTGGGCTTATCAGGGGCGGGACGAATGTGGATTTGTCGCAGGGCGGTAGAGCACCATTGGAGCAATGTGTATTTGAAATATGAAGCAGATCGAAGCAAGGGAACAGAAATTATAAGCCATTTACCCGAGTTTCGGTACGTACGTACGGACGCCGCTAACACTATATGCCACCTTCACAATTCGGTGGCGGGGGCATAAATATCATGGCGTTCCATGAAATCAAACAGATGTTATATTTACCCCAACGTTAAGTTTATGAATGTGTTAAGTTTGTGACCTTGACCCTGGAATAAAGGCTGGGCAGTGCGTCATGGATTTGCTTTATCACGATAGAGTATCATCAGATGAATGCATGTATGAAATATCAAGGCGTTCCATGAAATGAAACAGATGTTATAAGACATTTACCCCAACGTTAAGTTTATGAATGTGCTAAGTTTGTGACCTTGACCTTGGGGAAAGGGGTGGGGGTGGGTCATGGATTTGCTATAGCACGATAGAGTATCATCAGATGAATGCATGTATGAAATACCAAGGCGTTCCATGTAAAGAAACAGAAGCTATAAAAAATACATTTACTCCAACGTTAAGTATATGATGTTGATATTGGGGAAAGGGGTGGGGTGTGTCATGGATTTGCTGTAGCACAATAGTGGATCATCAGATGAATGCATGTATGAAATATCAAAGCGTTCCCTGTAAAGAAACAGAAGTTACACAACATTTACCCCAATGTTAGGTTTATGAACATGCTAAGTTTGTGACCTTGACATTGGGGTAAGGGTTGGGTGGTGGGTTGTGGATTTGCAACAGCATGATAGAGGGTCATATGAGGAATGCATGTATGAAATATCAAGGCGTTCCATGAAAGGAAACAGATGTTATAAAACATTTACCCGAACGTTAAGTTTATGAATGTGCTAAGTTTGTGACCTTGACCTTGGGGTAAGGGGTGGGCGGTGGGTCATGCATTTACTATAGTACGATAGGATATCATCAGATTCATGTATTTATGAAATATCAAGGCGTTCCATGAAAGGAAACAGATGTTATAAGACATTTACCCCAACGTTAAGTTTATGAATGTGCTAAGTTTGTGACCTTGACCTTGGAGTAAGGGGTGGGGGTGGGTCATGCATTTGCTATAGTACGATAGAGTATCATCAGATGAATGCATGTATGAAATATGAAGGCGTTCCCTGTAAAGAAACAGAAGTTACACAACATTTACGAACATTTATGAACATGCTAAGTATGTGACCTTGACCTTGAGGTAAGGGTTGTGGGGTGGGTCGTGGATTTGCTACAGCATGATAGAGGGTCATCTGAGGAATGCTTGTATGAAATATCAAGGCGTTCCATGAAAGGAAACAAATGTTATAAGATATTTACCCCAACGTTAAGTTTATGAATGTGCTAAGTTTGTGACCTTGACCTTGGGGTAAGGGCTGGGTGGTGGGTCATGGATTTGCTACAGCATGATAGAGGGTCATCTGAGGAATACATGTATGAAATAACAAGGTGTTCCATGAAAGGAAACAGAAGTTATAAGAGATTTACACCAACGTTAAGTTAGTGGACGCCGACGCCGACGACGCCGGGGGTATGCCATAAGCTATTCTGTACTTCGTGCAGGCGAGCTAAAAATGTGAAATGCGAAAGTCCGATACGGGGAGATAATCCATGATCCATGTGAAGCATTACATATGGGAATTCGCAGTGCGCGGCTGCACAGCATAATGAACCCTTTTACCCCTAAGTATCTGGCATTGACAGTTGCATTATCATTTCTGGAATATTCCATTAATCAGAGGGAATTTCTGAAGAACATCTGACAAACACTGACAAACACTGTATATCCTGATGACAGCGCTCCTGATTACCACCCTTATTACATCGCCGTATTTCGCCGATATTGATTTCGAAAATCAGTCATAAATGATAAATAAATAAATACTGTTATCACTCATTTGAACCATGTCGTCTATATGGTCCACTCATTTGAATCGTCGCGTCCGCATGCTTCGAATGAGTGGTAATAGCGTACAAATTCACTTACAATAATTGAGCCCGGATATGGAATTACCACCATTATCGCATCGCCGTATTTCGCCGATATTGATTTCGAAAATCAGTCATATTTTCCGTAAATGATGTCGAAATTTGATAAAAATTTCAGAGCTCATGCGGATGTGTATGTAATGCATAAAAAACAAATGCTAAGCCTTACTGGATTCTTCCTGTTTCTATACAGCTCCTTCCCCTCTCCACATACGATTCGTTTCGATTCGGCTCATATTTGAGGGTGGTAATTGGCTCGAACACCTTCCATACCCGGCTCTCCACATACAAAATATGTCGAGTGTTATACAGTTTCCCATAACACCAATTACTACAATTACTCTATTTGAAATATTTAAAGGAGAATATACTAAAACACTGTTTACCACCCATTTCAGTTGGGCTCAGTACTTTGATTAGGAAATGGTGGTGTTGCAAGTGATAGAACAAGTCACAACAAAGCCTCTGTGCCTTATATTTTCATGAAAACAATCCCAACAAATTAGTCGTGTTGAAATTTCTGGTAGGTGGGTGGGGTAACTTAGTAAAACATTAAATATACTCATCTGGTGCGGTTACTGCATGTTTATTGTGGCTCGCGATTTGTATTTTATTTGCGAGTATTTTTCATATTTGTCGCAAGAGCCTCCTTAACTGATTGTGAGAGGCGGTGATTTTTATAAGACACTCGCCGCCCTCAGCCTGAGAAAAGCAGTGAATTTTGGCTATTTTAAACCGTCCCGTGATGCCTTAAGGGAAAAGTCTGATTTGTCAAGGTATCAATTTTCACCTCTTACCAGTATTGTTTGACAGAAGAACATGTCCCAAAACGGAATATTTACATCGAAACAATATAGACATTCAGTACTGAACTTACAATAACCTGACCTTGTGCCTGGTCTAACTACACCAAAGTCACTTGCAAACAAGAATGCGAAATATGTACCTGAGGGCCAAATCAGGTCTCCGGTCGGGACTCCGGAAGTGATAAATCCCGATTTTTAAGTTACCTATCGCATACTCCCAACCAACCACCACACTGTAGCGCAGAACCAGATCAGAATACACTTGACGTTTTAGTCTGATCTGGATCTACAACATTCATAATTAACTCTTAAAAATTCAACAACATACCGCTCATGTCTTGGTAAATATATATGATATATAACCAACTGAAACAAGTAGCTAGTGTAGAAACAAATAAGAATGGACACGGAAGCGTAGTCCGATCGGAGTTTATACCACTCGCTATATTCGACAAAGTCAACAGTATTGTAAGTCTCATGCCACAGACAGTTTAATACGCATACGCATGAAACTCGTAACTAGTGTATAACTAGTGTATAACCAGATCAGAATACAAGCAGTTTGATTTGGAACTACACCACTCGGTATTGTTATCAAAATCAGCAACATAACATTCATGACACGGTAAATGTACTCGATATAATGTATAATACACGACAAAAACAAGTAACAAGTGTATAACGGGCATACAACGGGCTTTATAGTGTGATCCGGGTATACACCACTCAGTAGTGTTTACAAAATCAACAAAATGACGCCCAGGACACGGTAAATGTACTCGATATATACACGACTGAAACGAGTAACTTATGTCTGTTCTACGTTCTGCTGCAGACCAACAAAGGTTCGTCGGCAGCAAAACTTTATGTCACAGCGTGTGTTGAGGGTCGGGTTTTAATGGAACAACAATCCCGTATCGACGGCGAGTAAGGCAAGCGATTTAATATCTGGAACAAGATACAATGTATATAAGATAATTTACTAAACAGATAAATTATTCAGCTGGTCTGTAATGGCGTCTCTGGCGGAATGCCGGAATATTGCAAAAAGCGTAGATCACAATGCAATATGCATGTGCATTCACGATACCATAAGCTAGGTATTGTGAATGGCAGAATCAGTCTTATTGCATGTGTGTACAGTGTAGATCTTGATGAAACATTCGTGAAAGCACATCTATGAATATTAATTAATAATACGTTGCGCCACATAATCAGAATAACATTACACTGATAATGTAGAACACGAACGAGCACACAAGATCGTCGTAATACCAATAATAGTTATTAGGTTGTCATAATATCGGACATACAGAATGGATGAAAGTGAACAAAGTAGATAAATGGGATTGAACGAAGGCGTAAGTGAATGGGACTGCATGCAGACGAAAATATACATACATGTATATGAGACGAATCAAATGAATGGACGGACACTCTGCATTGGTAAATGAACATGGGAAATAACATGTATGAAAGTCGTGGTAGAATCATCTCCATCTGATAACAGTAATATATGAATATATCGCTCAGCTTAACCGTCATGACTATTTACAATGACAATGGATTACATGTACGTTAATTATACAAATATCGGTCGCAAGCGTGAAGTTATTTAGAATCGTCTATTGAGAGGATTCTCAACAACCACAACTTGACCGAAACATGAGAAATAATGAGGCATGTGTATAGTAGGATGCTCCGCAGTATTAATATCTGTAATTATTAATAGAACGCTAATGTGCCATGAACATATCCCATCAGTGCATGACGTCAACATGCACAATGTGTGATGTCAATGGATCCATGAGGTCCGCGCACGGGTGAGGACAGGAAAAATGCATATTTCCTGGCCATACAGGATAATTACACCATAAAACAGTTGACAAAATGTGGATGGGACATGAGCATGAATAACTGAAACTACTATACCAATATGTCATACCTGGAACAAGATATATAAGATCAAAGGACTGAAAGTCCTGAAATCCTTCGCAGTTGCGACAAAAAGTATTCTCTCAAAGAGTCGTCACAGACTGGAATGCACTCCCTAGTGATTGTGTAAATTCGAACACACTAAATAGTTTCAAAAGTTCACTCAACTCCGCCTGGAAGAAGAGACCCAGCAAATTCAACACGTGAAAATATTGTACAGACATTTTAACCATGATTTAGTTGCCTCTCCCCCCAGTTTCAAAGACAATTATCCAATTTGACGTCGCTAAAATAGGCCAGTACAAGCATAGCTTACAAGAAACGGCCTTCAACCAAGGTAGAACCAAGGTAGGTAGAAAATAAAAAAAAAGTACTTGCCCAGGTCAAAAAGTTACTTGCCCAGTTTTTAAAAAAAAAAAAATTGCTATTTCCAGTTTTTGTAATGTTGCATCTTATTTATAAAAAAAAAGCTTTTACATATGATCATTACCAAAACGTATGAGACATATTCACTATTATTGTTATTTATATTTTAAGTATTAAATGAACATAAACAAACAAATAGCAGCGAATTTGCTCAGAGGCTTGCACACTTCTTATTTTCTATAAGCGTTGAGTGACATAGATTTAGTTTAATTTATAGTGGCTATGTTTGCATGCGCTGCGTGCTGCCTTAATTACTAAATTCAATGGTTTCGGACCCGGCGCCGACCGTTTCGTCCCAAGCCGTTATGTTCGGCGTCTGAAATGCGCGTTAACCCAACTGTATACGAGACGATATATGTGGCGCGTATACACTAGTCTATACTCGCAGTCCTATTATTTGTTAGCCCGGCCGCGTAAAGCCGACAAATAATCCGTGAATTAAACTTGCCCGATATGGACCGTGTTAAAAATCGCTAGCGATTCTACCCGTAACCGTGTACATAGACACTGCTTGAATCTTACTTCCCGCAAATTGACGTAACAGTTACTGTAAACAACAAATGGTCGCTGAATTAATACCATTTGTTGGCCGTTATCGATGGAATTAATTGGCAATATCTTCCAAAAAAAAAATCCTGACCAAATCGTTCACTCGCCAAACTGGGCGAGTGCCTGTAGAAAGTAGTCGACCGCCACAAAAAGCACTCGCCATGGCGAGCTGGGCGAGTGAAATTTCAACCCCTGATTATTGTATCGATTCAGGTGCGCGAAATGACCTTGTCAATTTGCATAAACTGAAGCCATCACAGGCGCTCGGATTGTTCAATAAAAATAATAGATAGTCGCATTTCATCACACTATCGGATTATTTAATGATTAGGATGCATGTTTTGTTGAACGGGTATATAATAAATAGGTTTTTGGATTTGTACGGAAATATATTTCGGCGTACTCGTTCGTTCGGCGGAACCTAAAATTATTCAAACTCTAAGACAATGTTTCCTTTGTGAAGTGTATCGTACTGCATTTTCTGTGTAACGTCATTATAGACATTGCGCGTGAAAAATAGATACTCAAATTAATATATGTCAGTTTATATTATATTAAATCAGATAAACATTTTGTAATATAAATGTCGTACAGAAAAATTAACAACACATGTATTACACTACACAATATAATGTTAGCTCACTATCAGAACTATTTTTCATGGCGTATAACTACGCTAAAAATATAACCTTCCTAACAAAATATTTATTATGAAACACGACAGTTAATATTTTATAAAATCACAAACTGTTTTTAAAAATATAACTGTAGCTGAAAAAAAATGTAGCTGGCCAAAAATGTGAGTGACACGTTCATAATGCACCGCGCGCTTTGGAACTCTCTCACGTGGCGTAGCTAGAATCATGAAGCATGAAGTACGTTCGTTGGTCGACAATTACTCATTTGCATAAAACATGTGAGGTCTCAAAAACCGTATAAGGACTATATCCAAGCAAATATGCTTGGATAATAATTGACTAAACAGATGAATTATTCAGCCTGTCTGTAATGGCGTCTCTGGCGGAATGCGCCGAAATCTCGTCGGTCGCACAATACATTCAAATTTACACGGTGAGATTACACGATACGTCACCACAAACCATGTATCTGCCCCAGGCGACGAAAGACTGGCCTTAACTCATGCATGCATGTAATACCATAACGTGCAAATACAAATACATACGCAGAAAATATAAGTATAGGATATAACTATATGGGATATTATGGACATACTATATATATGGGAATATAGGACATATATGTAGGCATATAGGGCAAATATGGGCGTCACGGGTTTGAAGTGGGAGCGGGGTGTTTTTGTGGGCGCGTCGCAGAGTTCGCGCCGAATTTAATATAAAACAAATACAATCAATCCGCTGCATATTGACCGGCTACAATTACACACATCAATTCTAAAATAATATTTAAATGTAACTACTTTTCATCAATAACATAAAAGTCGCCTTCCTCCCCCCACCCACCCCCCAAAAAAAAAAACACAACAAAAAACAAGTTTAATGACATTCCATTAAATATTGATTTTATTGCGAAAAACATGATTTTCATATGGCAATTTAACATGGGGGCTAACTAGATTAAACAAATGTGGACCGATTTTCAAAATCCAACTTATTTTTCTTAGATACACTATTTCAAAGCTATCTCGCCAGTTTTCGGAGTCAATTTCCAAATGTGATCTGACTTTTGATGAGTTTCTTGGTCATTTATCTCAGGTGATAATGTCTGTTAGAGATCGCATAGCACACAACTGTGGCTCAGGGGCCCGTTTCACTAAACTTCGTACGACTAAAATGTTCGTAAGTGCAAATTTAGGATCGTCTGTAAATTTCAATTGATGAATTTACATTTATTGAGCATAGGCTGCATATGCAGCCTATGCTCAATAAATGTAAATCCAATACTTGTTTACAAGAAAACATTGTTAATGTAAAATTTACAGACTATCATAAGTTTACACTTACGAACATTTTAGTCGTACGAAGTTTATTGACACGGCCCCGGACAGCTGCAAGAGTTGCCTATGATATGGTTATCGCAGTGGAGAGATAACGTACATTTTTGTTGTACGAAGTTCAGTGACACGGCCCCGGACAGCTGCAAGAGTTGCCTATGATATGGTTATCGTAGTGGAGAGATAACGAACATTTTAGTTGTACGAAGTTCAGTGACACGGCCCCGGATAGCTGCAAGAGTCGCCTATGATATGGTTATCGTAGTGGAGAGATAACGAACATTTTAGTTGTACGAAGTTCAGTGACACGGCCCCGGATAGCTGCAAGAGTTGCCTATGATACGGTTATCGTAGTGGAGAGATAACGAACATTTTAGTCGTACGAAGTTCAGTGACACGGCCCCGGATAGCTGCAAGAGTTGCCTATGATATGGTTACGTAGTGGAGAGATAACGATATTTTAGTTGTACGAAGTTCAGTGACACGGCCCCGGATAGCTGCAAGAGTTGCCTATGATACGGTTATCGTAGTGGAGAGATAACGTACATTTTAGTTGTACGAAGTTCAGTGACACGGCCCCGGATAGCTGCAAGAGTTGCCTATGATAGGTTATCGATGGAGAGTAACGAACATTTTAGTTGTACGAAGTTCAGTTGACACGGCCCCGGATAGCTGCAAGAGTTGCCTATGATACGGTTATCGTAGTGGAGAGATAACGAACATTTTAGTCGTACGAAGTTCAGTGACACGGCCCCGGATAGCTGCAAGAGTTGCCTATGATATGGTTATCGTAGTGGAGAGATAACGAATATTTTAGTTGTACGAAGTTCATGACACGGCCCCGGATAGCTGCAAGAGTTTGCCTATGATACGGTTATCGTAGTGAGATAACGTACATTTTAGTTGTACGAAGTTCAGTGACACGGCCCCGATAGCTGCAAGAGTTGCCTATGATATGGTTATCGTAGTGGAGAGATAACGAACATTTTAGTTGTACGAAGTTCAGTGACACGGCCCCGGATAGCTGCAAGAGTTGCCTATGATATGGTTATCGTAGTGGAGAGATAACGAATATTTTAGTTGTACGAAGTTCAGTGACACGGCCCCGGATAGCTGCAAGAGTTGCCTATGATACGGTTATCGTAGTGGAGAGATAACGTACATTTTAGTTGTACGAAGTTCAGTGACACGGCCCCGGATAGCTGCAAGAGTTGCCTATGATATGGTTATCGTAGTGGAGAGATAACGAACATTTTAGTTGTACGAAGTTCAGTGACACGGCCCCGGATAGCTGCAAGAGTTGCCTATATAGTTTTATCGTAGTGGAGATAACGTACATTTTAGTTGTACGAAGTTCAGTGACACGGCCCCGGATAGCTGCAAGAGTTGCCTATGATATGGTTATCGTAGTGGAGAGATAACGAACATTTTAGTTGTACGAAGTTCAGTGACACGGCCCCGGATAGCTGCAAGAGTTGCCTATGATATGGTTATCGTAGTGGAGAGATAACGAACATTTTAGTTGTACGAAGTTCAGTGACACGGCCCCGGATAGCTGCAAGAGTTGCCTATGATATTGTTATCGCAGTGGAGAGATAAAGTAGTGGGGTAGCAATTTTGTTTCTATGGCTCATAATGATCAAATGCCTGATTTACAGTGAAACCTCTCTAAGCCCAGGGTGTCCGGTTAACAGAGGTTTCACTGCTGATAGTAAAGTATAACGTTAGTGCACACCATTAACGTGTTAAGTAAAACAAATAAAAAATCTTCGTAGAAACAGTTTTATCGTGTGGAGTTTCACACAGTTCATATTTCGACATTAGATCTTTGTCTTTTTCAAGGACAAGTCGCAATTTTGCGACCAGTCGGTCATCAGCATACGGTGTTACGGATGGATGGATAGTGTAGTTAAGATCATGATTGTTATTTTTGGTTAATTATTTACGTCCCGCTAATTTGTATTAAGCGGATTTACCGAATTTAAAGATTAATACGTACTATAAATGCAACGTCATGGAATTTACGTTTTCGACAACATGTAGTGTAGTCCAAGAAAACTCCGTACCACCGTGCAGTCTGATCAGTGATGGTCAGTGCCTACAGGCTACAGTTTAAACCATAACAAAACGACCATATGACAACCACATATGAGGCACGTCATGTGAATTTGTACCTTTGTACCTTTGTACCTGTGATATTTTCTGTAAATGACGTGGAAAGTTGACGAAATTTTCATATCAAATGCGGAATTCCCGAATTTGATATAAAAATGTCGTCAACTTTCGACATCATTTACGGAAACTATCGTAAAATGTGTAAATAATTTCATGAGATACGGCACAATGTGCTTAGGTACAAAATCACATGGCGTGTCTCATTGTTATCATAGTTGCATGTAACCTGGTGGACAGAAAGGTCACAATAGAAAGTGCAATGTAATGTCATTGTTATGTAACACATCTGATTACAGATTACACAAAGTGCACGTCTTATCGAAATGAATATTCGTCTACTAGATTATGCTGACTTTGTAGTATAGCATTCTTGGGGAGATAACCATGTGTACGGCGATCGTCTATCGCGCCGGTATTTCGTGACAGTACCAGAAGAGTTGTCGCCCT
Organism: Conchocele bisecta; assembly: GCA_029237695.1. Lineage (NCBI taxonomy): Eukaryota > Metazoa > Mollusca > Bivalvia > Lucinida > Thyasiridae > Conchocele > Conchocele bisecta. The sequence continues at coordinate 87,251,032 of CM055274.1, forward strand.
TCGATGTCAGAGAACTGAAGTTTGCCGTTTCGTTATTTTTGTTTTAGCACATTTTATATGATATTATTTTGAACACATTATAATATTATATGATCCGGAGACGATACAATTAAATATACTCATGAAGCCAGACGAATCTGAGACATAATTGAGACACGCCATGCGACTGTGTACCTCAGAAGATGCGCGATTTTTCCGGAAATTTACAGAAACTGTGTTATCTTCTTTAAATGACGACGAAAGTTGACGACATTTTCATAGCAGGAATAATGTTCCGCATTTGCTATGAACATTTCGTCAACATTCGACGTCATTTACGGCAAATATCATACATTTTAATGTAATACTGTCAGGTATTTTCCGTAAAAGATGTCGAATGTAATGCAATACTGTCAGGCGAGTACCGTAAGGCGAGGACCACTGTCCGTATCGAACCCCAAAAGTAAAAATGACGAGTCTTTCAGCATAATAGCATGCATTTGGCATTCCAGACACGTAACTAACTTATTGAAACGAAGTAAGCAAACGATTTAAAGAAATTTTCCATCACTTCAATTTAAAGTTTGTCCCGGTTGTTAATCGGATAAACAGCATAATTGTATAATGCGTTCTTTATATACCCACCAAAACAAGTTGTTTTGTCGAGAGTGCACAACTTGCGACTTTTCACGGAGTGGCCTGGAAAATGAAGTCCGGAATACAGTAACCAAAACCTCTCTACATCGGACATGAACATCAAGACACCCTGATCAGACCTAAATATACATCATGGCCGTTTCCATTATATTTTTTTAACTATTCAATTAATGCGAAAATGCATATTTGTATACCCCCGCCCCCACCACCGTATAACGAGTTGGGTGGGGAATAGTGTTACCGGCGTCCGTACTGTACGTACGTCACACATTTAAAGGTACATGCCCACTCAGTAGGCACAAAGCGTTGTTTATAGGAATTCAATAAGTGTATAATTGTGTCACTATTCCACCAGTTCTAAAAATCACGAGTGCCCTCTATTGTATATACAGGTATACTCATTTAGTAATATTTATTTTGCTGATAGTGACGCGCGGTGGTATCAGGCTATTTTCATATGCAAATGATCATGATATTTATTAATTATTTATACTAATTAAATGCGTCAAATGAAAAAAGTATCAAAACATAAATACAGAGAATAAATAGTAGATCGGTATTCGTCCTTACCGGAATTCCGACTGGAGACCTGGTTTGGCCCTCACGTACGTCGTTGGCATTTTGTATGTGGTTATACACCTTATGTGAGTATTACGATTATTCGTAATCTTATTTGAAGGGGAGGGGCCAGGTGACTTTGGTGTGGTATGGACCTGGTTCCAGGTCAGATTATTCTAATTTCAGGGCTGAATATATTTTTCTCGATGTAAATATTCTGTTCTGATGATGAGATTTTCCCTCCAATGCAGCAGGTTAAAACGGGATCGAACCCGTTGGCCCGGCCTTACATGACCTTAGCTGTTGCCGTTAAACACCAATAAACAAACAAACAAACTAAGTAGTATATAGGGAGTCAAAATGATACCACCTACGGTGGCATCATTTCCACGCCCATATACTACTCCCACCACCCCCTAAAAATAAAAAATTGGTTAACGAGGAAATTGTCTCCCACCACCCCGAAAAATTCAAAATTGGTGTCATAAATACATCATGTTGTTTTCACGTCCAATTGAACATATAAAACTATAGTCTTAAAAAGGATTTATTTTTGTCTCGTTGTCATAAATACATCATGTTTTTCCGACAGCAAATTTATGAATTTCTTCTAATAAGTTTCCGATTTAAATGCGTCCTCACGCAATAGTCTATATTCCAACTCCATATTTTCCTCCACGATATAGCTAATTGATTCAGCAACTAATTCTACCAGCTCTAGTCTACCACGTTCACCTTTAGCCACAGGGCAGCGTAGTTGCTTATGTCTACAAAGAGTTTGGGCACTAACGAATTTACAAGGGCATCTGGGGCATTGAAATTGTGGGGGGGCACAAGGAAACTTTCTACGTCTCGCTAGATGCCTTCGTAGATAGTCTTTACGCGTAAACGTTTTATAACAAGTCTCACACTCCATTATATATGTATATGTATATGTTTATATTCAATTGGACGTGAAAAAAACTTAATGTTTTCACGACCAATTGAACAGATAAATTGACTATAGGATATAAAAAAAGTATTATTTACAGAAAATATGATAACGTCAGAAACTAGAGCAGAAATAGAAAGTTTGAGAAGAGAAGCCGAATCTCTAGGGATTACTTATAGTAAACGGTTGAGAGTTAGGGGTTGACAAAGCTGATAAACTCCACAAAGAATGAGGCGTTTATGAAGCGGTTTACCCGCGCCCACAAACGAGGAGCCTTTAATGATATATCCAAAGCAGAGGAAGTTGGTAACAGGATTCAAAAAGAAAGTATTGCGGGGTTAAGGGCTAGTGTAATTAATTCTAAAGAATTACCTTCAAGCACCAATAATTTGTCTCAAATTAGACGCACAGGTGACCAAATACCAAATAATAAGAAAAAATCTATAGTTCGCGCGATAGTGGAAAAAGGTGAAGAAATATTGGGTGCTCACGATGAAACATTGGAAAAGGTAGAAAATAGAATGGACGGTAGTTACATTATCCTTTCGTAAAAACATTAACATCAACGAGTCTGAACGCATGTCCAATAAACTCGCTCCGTATCTAACAACACATTTTTATTTGAGATATTCATATTCTTACAAGCTAGAACATATGGAGGAAACTAAAAATGGAAAACCTAAAACTATAATATTTCATAAAAAATCTCGGTGGTAGCGAACCACTATCATCAATGAAAACCGTTAAAAAATGGCTGTCAGATAATGAGCAAACACGAATAATGTCCGATAAAATTAGACAGAACCAAATACAAAGTGGAAGTTTGTAAGATGGGTAGAGGTTTTTGTAAAGCTAATACAGGGTAGTAGTGGAATAGATTTGGGACTACAATCCAAGAAGCAGCAGGAGGAGAACTTCCAGAATGGTTGAGGAATAGAAAAGGTATGTATTCTTTAGATAAGTATAATGACGATCTTTGACTGTTCAGAGTGTCTAGCTATGCACCTTGATAAAAAGATCAGACCTGACAGATGTACAGAAAAAGCGGAAGAACTTAGTAAGCAATATTTCGGTAGTAATGTTGTTTCACCAATTCCTTTTTCAGATCTTAAAAAGGTTGAAGAGGTTTTTAAGGTAGGTATAGAAGTATATCAACCGACCAAATATGACGTATGGTGGTTGAAAAAGGTACCAGCACACTATAATGAAATAGGTAATAAACCAATGACAATAGGACTGTTTAATAATCACGCATTTCTGATAAAAAACCTTAAAAACCTATCTAAAACTTACGCCTGCAATAATTGTAAACAGAGATTCACAAAAGCGAGTAATATGAAGAGACACGGACCGACATGTATGAAAGGTGAGACAAAAATAGTATGTGATGGTAATTATTTAGAGCGCCCGCGTTCGTCGTTCGAGAAAGCGTTCTACCCAAAAGGTTCTAACAGTTATGGCGCGATCGATTGGATACAATCTGTGGAAAAGCGCGAGGGAATTCACATTCACCACGAACAGTGTGGACACGGGGGTGTGAAATAGGATTTTAGGAGCTCCAGTAGATGGATACTGTCCAGAAACCAATACCGTATATCAATATCACGGCTGTTACACTGGCACGGGTGTGAGATTCATGCAAAGCATAGAAAAGAAGAACGCGCATCCACTATGAGAAGAGATACATTTATTAGAAAAAGCAAAGAATTCAACCTAGTAGTTATGTGGGAATGCGAATTCCAAAGAACGGGTAAAGATATAAAGATCGGTTGCGACACTACTCTTTATCCATATCAGATAGTATACGAATTTTGAGGCATATCTCAACAACCCACCTAATTCTAAAGAATTACTTAAAACGCTAGGTAATAGTTTTAGAGTACGAAGCTGAGCACGTTCCGGTAAGTGTTAGTATAGGAGATAATTTCTCAGGAACAGTAACTCATATTTGTGATAAAGATCCTGCAAAACTTATAGAAAAATTTGTAGAAGATTTGAAAGTCAGGGGAAAAGCTATAAGAGAAGAAGTGTGGTCAAGATATGGGTTTAATACAGAACATTTACGTAAAAACCAAATCGCTAAGATCGAACAGTGGATAGAGCAAGTACCGGTTATAGGTTTTAATTAACAGCAGTAAAGTACGATATAAACTTAATAAAAAAGAAATATTTAGTAGGTGAACTATCTGCAACAACAAAGAAAGTAATGGTCGGAAAACGGGCAAACGCAACAATATTTCTATTTACTCCGGAGTTTAGATTTCTTGATGTAATACTTTACCTAGGACCGGGTGTAAGTTACGATAGTTGGATAAAAGCCTACGACTGCAAAGGACAGAAATCTTTCTTTCCTTACGAGTGGTTCGATTCTCCAGACAAACTTGATTACCCAGGACTGCCTGATATAGAGAATTGGTATTCCAAACTATCGGGGAAAATGTTACTAGATGAAACAGAATTAAGTAAATGTCGTAGAATTTTCGAAGAAAATAATATGAAAACTTTCAGAGATTGGTTGAAATATTATAACGATTTAGATGTAGAACCGTTCCTAGAAGCGGTAGAAAAAATGTGTGAATTTTATAAACACAGAGGTGTGGATATTTTTCAAAGATGCGGTAACACTACCGGGTGTGGCTATACAATATTTATTGAGAGGAACCATTAAAGAACAAAAATCTATAAAGGTAGTTTATACCGGAGGGGGCTCTATATGCACCAAAAGAAGAAACATACGAAATGATGAAAGACGCTCTAGTTGGCGGTCCATCAATAGTATTTACACGCTATGCAGAAGCCGGTGTTTCAAATATTAGAGTAGGTTCCAAACCTTGCAAGGCTGTTTTGGGGTACGATGCAAACGCGTTTATATTTATCTACGTTAAATAAAGATAATGCCATGTGGAAAAGAAACTATACATCATATAGTTTCCCCACATAACCCTAAACTTATTAAAAAAATTTGTAAAAGAGTTTTATCTGGAGACTGGTTTGGGTTTGTGGAGGTGGATATAGAAGTTCCACACAACTTAAAAGATAAGTTTTCTGAAATGTCTCCACTTTTTATAAACAGAGAAGTAGAGGTTGATGAAGTTCCCGCGCACATGTTAAAATATTTAAATGATACTGGCCGAACTAGAGGAAACGGAAGAAAATTGGTGGGATCTATGTCGGCCACTAAAGTACTGCTGTACGCGCCACTGTTGAAATGGTATTTAAAACACGGCCTAGAAATAACTGGAGTTCATCGTGTTATAGATTATATTAGTGGTAAACCCTTCGAATGGTTCGCAAAAGAAGTTACAGCCGCAAGACGAACAGGCGATGTAGAACCAAATAAGAAACCAGTAGCGGATATAATGAAATTATTAGGCAATTCGTGTTGTGGAAAAATGATAGAGGCAAAAGAGAGACATTTAAATACGACATATACACAAGACGAAACCTGTGTTGACAAAGCGTTAAGATCTGCATTCTTTGATGATTTGGAAGAGATAGGAGATGCGTACGAAATATCTTCCCGAAAACCCCGGTGTGCAGTAAAGAGCCCCTTCCACACTGTGGAATAGCGGTTTATCAACTAGCTAAATTTGAGAATGTTGGAATTTTACTACGAATTTCTAGACAAATACGTAAAAAGAGAAGACTTTGAATTAATACAGATGGATACAGATAGTATGTATATAGGAGTTAGTGGAAAAACGATAGAGGAATTGATTAGACCTAACTTACTAGATGAGTTTGAAAAAGAAAAAATAAATGGTTGGCTTGGGATAAATGGAGCGAAAGAGAGCCCGGACTTTTCAAAATGGAATTTAGCGGGGATAGGGCGATAGTGTTATCTAGTAAGTGTTATTTCGTAGAAAAAATTAATTCTAAAGATAATTTGGAACAAATTAATAAAAACTCTGCGAAAGGAATGTCCAAGAGAACTAACAATTTAAATTGGGATAGATATAAACGAGTACTAAGTGAAACTACAGAAGATGGAAAACACATTATAGATGTAGCGCAAAATAGAGGATTTAAAATTGAAAGACGGCGTTATGAAAACGTACTGTCAACAAAAATTAGGACTCTCGGCATACTACGATAAAAGACGCGTGTTACCAGACGGAATACATACAGAACCTCTATTGATTTAAGTAATCGGGGGTAACTGGGTGTCAGAAGGTACCATAAGAAGTTCTTCGCGAACAAAACCGCGAGATGGACCATCAGCCAAATAATAGAGCACGGGCTCATCGGGTTTGGTAATAGATCGATCTAGATGATATACATTCATTGACCACACGGGATCAGTCGCGCGGCGGCTGCCACCTTCAAGCTCTCCCGGTTGATAGAGGTACCGGACGTCAATATCTGATGGAAGCCGCTGCTCCTCTAAACCAACGGGTCGCCTGCGCGAGACGGCAGAAGGCTCGCTCGTCACCCTTTTAACTTGATAGCATCTACAGGCTTCTTACCTATCAATCTGGTTACCTCTCCGTTCAGTGCGGAGACCACGGCGGGCAGTCTGGCCACCCACTCGGTCGATCGTGAATGGGGGTCTACAAGTTCTTTGGCGTATTGGTGTCCGAACAGTCTCTCAGCCAGGGTTCGATTGAAGCGTTCCACGATCCCCTGGTCCCGGTGGATGTTGACGCGGCCGCGTCTGATAGAAACTTTATGCTTAGACAATAGATGAGAAAACCGCGCCCATGAACTCGCGGCCGGGATCGACCTGGAGAAGATTCGGCCATTTGAGAGGACCCCTCTTATATATTGGTCGGGAAAGAGCCTCGGCCACTCTCCTTAGACTCTTTAGTGGCCAACGGCTCAGCCCCCTTATAACGACTCGCTACGTCAACGATTGTCAGTGCGTACTTGTACGTTTTGCGACCGACGCGATCGTGAGGTAGAAACAGGAGATCCGCTTGGTGAACTTGGTTCGGCACCGGCACGTCGAATTTCGGGCGCGGAATATTGTGAGGCGCGGGTAAATAGATCTGCCAGATGGCCTGCTTCTTGAGCCATTCCTTGACAGCGTTTTCTGAACCTTGGTCGCCGCCGCGAGGTTCTTGATGGCCGCGAGTCCCTTCCAGTAGCCGCGTGGGCTATAGTATGTATTCGACAGCTTGCGCGTTAGTTTGGTATCAAGTTTGCGCGTGTTCATCGTATGCGAAGTATTCTAATATATCGGACAATCTCCAACATGCCCTCGCCAGTTCGTCCGGTAACTGCGTCGTTAATAATAAACCTTTGTTGGAAGTTTCGCTGCAGCCCCAATCGCGTTTGGGTTGGAACAGGAGAGGGAATCTAATTCATCCAATCGAGATTGGGAGTCCAATCCCCCAGATTGGTGGAGGAATCTAACATCCGCTTTGCGAAAAGGGTGGCCACTTTTTCGTCCTCGCGCCACGTCTCGAGAGAATCTCGGGCCAGACGAATCATACTCTTTGCACCAGGTAAACGATGTTTTTGGGCAGTGTAGCCTACATCGATCATAGCGTCATAAAGTTCGTCAACTAACATCGTTCTATATATATATATTTATAAAAAAAAATGTTTTTTTAATTAATTAATTATTTTATATAGTAGCCGACGAGCCCAACCACACCCATTCCCACGACGATGAACGCGATCTCGCGGTCCTTTTGGGCCTCTGACGGTACATAGAAATCTGAAAGTTGGGGCTCGGGATCCATTGGATCGAGACTTTTGTGCGGATATGCCAGGGCGTACTCGCGGTTGGCTTCTTCAACGTTCTGAAAAGTTTGCGCGGCGTGATTTTCGCGGCGAAGCTCTTCATTGACCCAGTCCAGATGAGCGGTTCGTTTTTTCGACCACGCTTCCTTTGCGCTATTGAGTTGTTCTACAGCTAAATCATGACGCTTACGCTCCTCATCCACGTTCGAGCTTTTCATTTTAGAGAATATAAAGTTGCTACCGCTGAACGCCAATGCGTTTACAAGCGCACCACCTACTATTACTGCGATTGAAGCCATTTATTTCCATATATATTAACTGGTAGAATTCCAGCTTTAACTAGATAATCTCGCGTCCAAACTGCGGCCGCTACATCTAAGGTCGCGAGCCCTACGTCTCTCACAGTAAAGTCCAATTTTTGGGTTTGGGAGCGGTTTCCTCCTAGGGCCATCTTGATAGTCGAGCATACCCGATACTGAAAACCCGATATCACCACGGCGTGATAAAGCGCATTCACTAACATTTTACCATCTTGTTCAGCCATTGTTATAATTATTGCATATAAAAGGGGTCGCGATCAATGTTTAAATGGGGCGCATCCAACAGTGTCGGGGGTTGTTTTTTCAATTTCAACCTCGTTGATGACCTGTTGTTGCAACGGTAAAGCACATACAGGGTGCCCACAACCGACAGACCACCAACAACCCACGGGATCCAATCAGTATTGGGAGTTGGAGCAATCGGTTTCGATCCAATAGCGATTGGGGGAGAAACAGCTGCCACCGGGTGTGTTTTGTCGTCTCCGATTGCAACTCCAATCTCAATTTGAGTTTGACATCTTGAAGCTCGGCGAGTATTTTATCTTGTTTAACTTTTCGGGTGACAGCCGCCGCCCGCCCAGCTGCCTGTCTTTTTTCGGGTTTTTTATGTCGTGCTGTTGAGGGTTCATCCAACGTGCTCTGGTTCAACTCCAATTTCGATTGGGTTGAGTGTGGTTCCGTCACTCTCTCGGGTGTGTCTTGTGTCATCATTTATAATATTAGGGCTTATAGTTCGTGGGCATATATGTCCAAATTGACAGTGTTTACCCGTGGTCAACGCGGTTGTCAGCGGAGCTAAGTACATTCCAAACTTGTGATAAATTGAGCAGCAGGCTGTTCTAAGAGTGTGACCTATAAAAGGGTCAGTCTCTAGATCATCAATCAACCCCGCGGTGTTTGGTATAGGGAGAAGTATACTAACGGCGGTTGCGTACAAATGAGTAGCCGCCGATCCGAGAGTTTTTGTCATCTCCGCTCCCAATTTGGATTCGTATCGCGCATACATTTTATCGATCTCCGCATCTGACATCTTATCCACCTGAAAAACTGAGAGACGCCTACCGAGATAATGCTCCGATTGTCCGCCACAGCAACCAGCGCAGCTAGCCGCTCTCGTCGCGCCGCATTTTTCATTTTCATTCGGAGTCGTTGCACTCAACCCAATACCAACCCCCGATTCCGATTGCTCTGTCGGATCATTATTGTTGGCAGTCGGAGTTGAGGTTTCTTCTATTAGCTGATCGAGAAGTTCGTCGCAGTTCATTTTTCTTAAAATTAATTTAACTATTCTAACAAGTCTCATCACTTTAACATATTTATTTATTACAAAAATAATAAATGCGCACCACCCGATACTTATGCTCGCAACAAAGCTCGCAGCGGAGCACCAAATTGTTAACAATGTTAACCATTTGTTAAGCATTTGTTCAGCATTTGTTCAGCAATTGCTAAGCATTGTTCAGCAATTGCTAAGCATTGTTCAGCAATTGCTATGCATTGTTAAGCATTGCAATAGCTTATTACTTTGTAATTTTCCTAATTTTTTCAAAATTATTAATTAATTGATAACTTTATAAGCAGTTGGTTGATCAGTCTTTAGCAAAAGCTTGGCGTGCTTAGTTTTCGAAAGCATCTGTCGAACCTCCAGGCGCTCCTCGCGCGTTGGGATAACGTCATTCTCTCGAAGACAGTCATCGAATGAGTCTCGGTCCTTGCAGTGAAAGAGGGCGACCCATTTCGTTTGCTCGCGCAGATCCTTGAGGACGGCGTTGTACTTTTGAGTGGATATCCATACGCTTTGCCTAGCATGGCGGCCAGAAAAATGCAAGCTCGAGCATGTCCTTCTTTTTGGTCATCGCCGCCTTGGCTGAGCAATCATCAATCACGTATAGGGTGGGCTCACCCTGGAATTTTTGGTATAAACCACGCAGCCAATCGTGAAGCCTATCACCGGGGTCAATAACGTATACCTCAGGATCGGACCATATCCAAGGGCGCGCTGATAAGTATCGTTGTGCGCACAGTGGGACACAGGATCACAATATGACGAAAGGCATCGCGGTAGGAGCCCTCGAGCAAGTCTAGGATGAAAACCGTTTTTCCACATCCTGTCTGCCCACATATTATGGCAGAGTGAGCATCTCCAATCGTGAATTGTATTGATTGATAGATTTCTTAATTTTTTCAAAATTATGTATTAATAAATCGTTAGATGATTTTTTTATTAAATCAGTAGATCGCTGATACGTATCGACCATCTTCGATGTTGAGTTGTGCGTCTGTATATAAGTACACGTTCAATGGCCCGGCTCCGTCCGCCTCTTTGGTTATCTGGATCGTCACACCCTCACTAGCGTTCTCAACTTGGCGTCCGCTACCGTGTATTTGGTCATCGTCGCTGGCTCGCATGTCTAGCCATAACGCGTATTTGGTATTCAGGAACTCCGCGAGGGAGACGGCCGAGAGATGCAGGTCTTTTGCAACTGCTGCAACCTCCGGAGAGCGCTTAGAGCCGGCAGCAAACTGCTTTCTTACTTCATCCCACTGCTGGTGCGCGCGAAGACCCGCGCTGTAGAGTTGATTGGGGACTCCCTCGATCGTCACCTCTACCTTCGTGATTTTGGGGTTATAGAATCTGTCGGTTTTTCTAGCACCGAACGCGAACCGAGCATCCTCGAACAACATCAGTATACCTTTCATCGAGCGGGCGGGTACGTTGACGTTAATATTCCACAATGTGTCGGTTTTGTCTTTCGGCATCTTGCGATGGCGAAGAACTCGGTCGTAAAGTATGGCAACGCGCCCGGCGTACTGGGTTCTGATCAATCGCGCTAGTTCGGGCATCGTGACCATGTCGTACTCCAGCGAAACATTATCGATCGTATACGTCGATAACATGTCGCTGGCTATGATAACTCGGCCGTAGTCGTTGAACGTTAGTTCGTATTCGAGGCGGTCAGCCAAAGCGCTCTGATAGTAGGGCATGTGACTCTCCAGCAACTCAAAGTCGAGCGGGATGTAGAAGCGGTTGCCGTAAGCGCCCGCGACCGCGTTGTCACTAGCGTTGTTATCTACCCTTGTTAGCAGCCCCGATTCTAAGTCTGGTTACGTTCTTATTTTTGCTGGTGTCAATACCTTGATAGACAGCGTTTTCACGCTCGTGTGACGTCTTCCACAGGTCCTGATAGCAATGGTAGACGTCGCTGTCGTCGATCGACATCACCTCATTACCAGAAATCTTTATCATGGTCTTCTTGACGATGGCGCGACCCAGGTTCTGAACGACGGTTCGGTCCGCGTCCGTCGACGTTAGCGAAATAGTGAAAGCGAGGCGAACAGTACCCGGCACAATGACGTCGTTAGCTCCGAGGTTGGGGAGGGGAAGCGGACCAAGAGCTGCTGGTTCTGGTCGATCGTCGATGGGTTGTTCGTAATAACGACACTCTGTCTCACGCCTTTTGCCCCGAGGGGCTCACGCAGTCTGCGGTATGGATTGAGTTTGCGACCGTATTGACTCGAAGACATAATTAATTTTATTGAAACTATTAAACCTGTATTGTTTTGTCTTTAATATAATAATAATTATTAAAGATGGCTGGTCTCGATATTGGCATGGACGAATTCGATCGCACTACGGGCGACCGAGACGATTACCTAGTAGATGATGATGATGATTATGTTGATGATACCTATCCATATAGCCGCGGAGAGGGCTTGGATGTTGATGACTACTTCGATGATGAGGACGAAACGTCCTTCATAGAGTACCCTCCCGATGCGAGTACACATTTCGAAACGTGGGAGGCCAAATCCAAAACTCCGACATGGGCGGGCGGTGCTAAGATTCCTGATGGGATCTCCAAGAATGAGCTGGCGTCTATCGAGGTAACGGATGCTCTGGTGAAACGGTGGGAGAGAATAGTGTCTAAACGCGGCATCGAGGCCACGTTGGAGTTTCGCAGCACTAAAAGAGGAGACCTGTGGGTTAAATGGGGCAATACCTGGAAGTTGCTAACGCACAAGAACGACCCAAAAAAGTTCCTCAGCCCCTCTTCATTGAAGCGATATGGAGTACTCCTCGCTCGAGCTCTCGGAGTGCTCGACGACATTCGGGCGCCGCTGCCTACAAAAATGGTAAAAACCCTACAGTCTTCTACCGACGAAACGCTGGAGAAGACGGCCGCCACTATAGAAACGATCGAGCTCAGCGAGATCCCTCGCGTAACCACCGACGTTATTAACACGATTGAAACCACGGTCAACGAAATAAACGGCACGAAGTTTGACCCACCGTTACCTCTTCGCGAACTCCGGGGACTCGATAAGGTTCTGCAAACAACTCGGGGGGGGCGAACTAGTCAATAACCTCTCCAAACTCTCGGCGCTGGACAAACATATTTCTCTAGAAGAAAGAAAAATAAAGGAAGCACGGGGCGATAGAAAATCTACAGAGCGGATCAACAAACTCCTGCGGTCGTTGCGGGACGAAAGAGAAGCTCGATTGGAGGCTGCCTCGACTAACCGTGAGACGCTTTCCGGTCAATTAAGTCGGAGCCGTGAAACAATCTCGAGGGTCCTGCACGAGGACACTACACTCGGTGCGCGTATTCGCACTCTGTTCAGAGAGAAGGGCGTCACGATAATAACCGTCATCGCGGCTTTCAGCATGATTATATCGACCCTAATTCTATCTATATCGTCTCTATTTGTAGCTGTCAATGCTGGTGCTGCACCAGCTCCAGCACCAGCTCCAGCTCCAGCACCAGCTCCATCCGGTGGGGTAAAAGAATGGATAAAAAAACAACTAAAAGCCCTCGCCAATCTACTGGCTAAATTAGCAGGAAAGTTGGCTGCCGCGCTGCCTGGGTTGATCGGGGGTCTCCTCTCCTTCTTGTTATCTATATTATCAAAAACGGTCGGATGGCTCGCCAATAATACTTGGGCTTTAATCGTGGCAATTGCCGGTCTCCTATTATTTTCTGCCAGAGAGTTCCTACTACCAAAGCGTAAATAATCCGATCGCCACGAGGGCGATGACGAGCCCTAATTTCTCCTCCTCGTGTGTTGTGCTTCCAATTTCACCCAATTTGTGATTGATTGGTGTTTCTCCAATCGCGATTGATCTGTTGATGGAACTCGATGGTGCATCCAATTTACGTATTGGGGGTACTGGGTTCGATTTACGAATTGGGGGAGGTGTATCCATTTTGTGTTTTATGAAATCGGTTCCACTGTTGGGGGTGCGCTTGATGATATCCGTGTTCACGTTACCGTTGTGGCCGATTTTTTGATTGGCGGTGGCGATTACGATCTGATTATTGTAACCGTCAACCGGGTCGTCTCGTAGTATCATATTGCTCGGCGCCATATAAAGACCTATTCCAAATACATAGTCTACTGGGGTGCTGGCATTCTGCAAAACGTCTTGATAATTCTGAATCGCCTTCTCCAGGTCCACCCTAGCCGAGATGGCGTCCTCTACAAGTGCCAAGAATTGTTTTTGTGCATCAAACGCTGTTCCCGTGCCCAGTATTGAACTGCGAGTTTGCTTTTGTGCGCCGAGGATGGCCCAGACGTACGTGCGAATGGAGTCGTTGACGCGAGTAACCCGGCCTGCGTGAACCCTAGACCCGTATCTAACATAAATGTACCCCACGCGTTCTGAACCTCAGCAGCCTGCTGTATGTAATCAACGTGAGCCCGTTTCGGAGGTAACATTTTACAAGAAAACACGCCACAGTGCCGACCTCCAGACACTTCCGGCCCGAATGTCATCGTCGCGGGGTCAAAATTCCCGGCGTTCCGACTGACGATGTGGTCACCGAGTGATCATGTCTAAAATCAGTCTGTGTCCAATTCCCGGACTGGCCGTGAATGAGAAACGTCCCGAGGCCGGTGCTGGTAGGAAATGCTTTCTGTCTCCAGTCCGCGTCTTTTGAAACGTTAAATTCGTTACACAGTCTTTCAAGGCCATACGGTCGTATGCGTTGGAAATGGGATCCCAGGCGTCGTCTTGAGGTAATGAAATACCTAGTTCTTTGAGAATCCTCCTAATAGTATAATACGTGTGAAAGTTGTAGACACTTCGGAGCATGACATTCTTGGATGTCAGATGGTCTTTATATGAAACTCCACACCCGGCTGTTGCGCACCATACAGCGAAATTTATTTGGTTCTGCCAAAACTGCATCGGTGTTGCTTTCCACCCGTTTACCGCCTCCATCGTAGTAATCTTGGGTAGCCTATAGTGTTCAAAGATATTAGGGAAGTTGGTGGCAAAGCCACTGTCCGGTCTAACCGTTACGGTTGGGTGTACAAGGGGGTTAACAACGTCTTTTTGTGTGTATTTACCTCCGACCGCGTACTTTACATTAGAGTTAAAGCTAAATGCTTTGGTATCCATTGAAAGATATTATTATGTTTGCTACTATAACTAATGTTCAAAAAGAGAGTTGTGAACTTCAAAAATTAATAGACAACTGCTGCGGACAACGCCGGGTAGGCCTTAGATCAATCACGTTCACGGTTGGATGGAAAACCTTGAAAGGTACAAGGATATCAACGGAATAGAACGGATAGAGGCTATCTATTCCGGATGATATAGATCTAGAGACCGCCGATAGTCCTGCAGAAGTAGAGAGACGCATTCGGGAATCAGCTGTCGCATTACTTCCTGGCCTTTGGGGTTTCGGAGATGTCCAAGCTTTAATCGCAAGGAATATGCCTGGTATTTGCACTCTCGGAATCTCAAAAGCCACGGGGATTGCGACATTGGACGTTGATAACAAATTAGAGATCACTCCGGGGTTGGCCTCAATGTTAGGATTTAGATATGCACCCCCTTACAACGAGGATGAAGGGCGATCGCAACGGGTCCCGGGGACCTTTCTCTTTCCCGTAGGTGATCACCGCGGCGATACCCCAGTAAACTTCGCCTTCACGAAAACTCTCGGGGTGCACCTTGATCGGGTGAACACATCGTACAACACGGTAGACGGATCCCCCAGCACATTACTTAAAACTGTGCCCGCCAGCGACTGTTTCTATGGCGAGACTGTGACCTTAGACTTCCCACACCCCGAGATGAAAGTTTTGGAATCGGGACACATCCACGAGTTGAAGATTTCTATTCTTGATGATAAAGGGAGAGAGTTGAAGAACGATTACCCGATTTCGGTCGTCCTAGAAATTTCAAATTAATTATTTAGAATTAAACGCATGTTCGTAATATATATTATCAACATTATGAGTATATACGGACCAGGTAGTTCTTCCGATTGGGTGACAAATTCAAATAATTTGGAACCGGCAGGAGGGGGATTCATCCCGACAGAGGGCGACTTTTAACTACCCAAAAAACAAAGGCCTTGATCAATAGAACTATATCGAGGGCCACGGACGAGATTCACAAAAGTCTACTATCACAACTTAGAGAATATGCCCTGGCTGTGAATACACAAAGTCGTGAAGAAACGCATACGGAACTAAACGAACTAGGTAAAAAAAAAAATAACCAAATTTAGAAAAGAGGCCCCGTTGGGGATTGATAAAGCCCGAGAAGACCGCCAGGTTGACATTACGGCGGTTTATGATGCGTTGCGCTTAGAAGACTCTCTCAGCAAAGAAGCTACACTTGCTGAATTAGACGGGAAAATAATCGATTTTCGAAAAGAGGCCACGTCGGTATTGAGAAAGCCCGAGAAGACCACCAGGCGGACCTTACGAAGGCTTATGAGGTGTTGCGCTCAGAAGACTCTCTCATCAGAGAAGCGGCACTTACTGAACTAGATAAAAAAATAACCAAATTTCGAAAAGAGACCCGGTCGGGTATTGATAAAGTCCGAGAAGACCACCAGGTCGAACCTTGAGGAGGCCATTGCGGAGGCTTATGATGCGTTGCGCTTAGAGAACTCTCATAGTAAAGAAGCGACACTTACCGAACTAGACGGTAAAATAGCCGAATTTCTGAAAGAGACCAGGTCGGGGGTTGAGGGGTCCGAGAAGACCACAAAGAGGCTATTACGGGAGGCTTATGTGGCGTTACGCTCAGAGGACTCTCTCAACAGAGAAGCGCACTTACTGACATATACGAAAAAATAACCGAATTTAAAAAGAGACCCGGTTTGATCTTGATGGAGTCCGAACGGGTATTGAGAAAGCCCGAGAAGACCACCAGGCGGATATTACGGAAGCTTATAGGGTGTTGCTCTTAGAGGACTCTATCAACAGAGAAGCGACACTTACCGAACTAGATTGAAAAAATAACCGAATTTTCAAAAAGAGGCCCGGTCGGGGGTTGAGAAAGCCCGAGAAGACCACAAGGTAGCCATTGCGAAGGCTTATGAGGTGTTGCGCTCAGAAAGACTCTCTCATCAGAGAGGCGGCGGTTGCTGAACTAGATGGAAAAATAACCGAATTTCAAAAAGAAGACCCGGTCGGGTATTGATAAAGCCTTAGAAGGCCACCAGGCGACCATTACGGAGGCTTATGATGCGTTGCGCTTAGAGGGCTCTCTCAGCAGAGAAGCGGCACTTACCGAACTAGATGGATAACCGAAGTTTCTGATAAACTGAAACATGATCGTATAGCCGCGACCAAAGCTCTTGAGGAGGCCTCTTATGAGATTCGTACTGAGGCATATAACGCAAACAGGGCGCTTGCCGGAATAGTGAAAACAATGAAAACACCAAAACGTGTCATAACAGTTTGGGCTGAGAAGCGGGGCCCATTGGTTGTGGGCACTATGAATATTCGTTCGGTGCCAAAGCGAGTAATAAATATGGGGGATACACTATGACAGCTGCAGGTGAAGTTATCCAAATGGCGGTCTGCTCGGTTAATGCTAATGGTAAACCTGTGGGCGCGGTCGCGATAAATATTGTAGTAGATGGGGAAGAACGGGGGGTTGGAGTCACTAAATCTCTGGAGATAGTTCGACGATTGTTTCGTTCGCCGGTAATGATCGAATTAGACTTTCCCAAGGTAGTGTTATTAACTTTGTTACGAAAATCGGTGACTCAGAGAGTTCTTCCACTATTGTCTCATTGTTAATTGAACTTATTGTGTAAATACTAATATATTGAACTAAAATTTAAATATGAACGAATCACCATATCCAACTCTCAATACCACTCCACCAACACTGTATCCAACTCTCAATACCACTCCACCAACACTATATCCAATTAACGAAAGAAGTTCAGATTTTAGGTTGAATAATATCGTCGCTATGCAGGATATTTTAGTTAGAGAATGTGCAAATAGAAAAAGACACGCTAAAAAATATAAGCGCGCGGCAAACATAGCTGAAGCATCTAGTACGGTTCTGGCAAGTGTTTCTGTGTGTGTGGGGCGGGGCGGGGACTGCTGCAACGCTATCTACAATTGTAATGATTCCACTTGCAGGGGTTTTTTGAGTGGAATTACAGTTTTATCTGGAACACTTTGTATGGTAATTAGGGCGGTGGGTGGAAAACTCGAGAAAAAAAGTAGAAAACATGATAGAATATCCGTTCTCGCTAGGTCTAAGAAAAATAGCATCGACGTTATGGTGTCCAAAGCGTTGGCCGATAAGAAAATATCAAATTTAGAGTTTGAATCCGTGGTGGAAGAAATGGGGAGATATGAAGAATAAAAAATGATATAAGGATCAAGGCGCGCGCCACCATGCCCAAAATTGAGTGTACTGATTGGGATAAATTTAGGGGTAAAACTTGGAAATAAAGTCGGTGGAGGAAATGTTACAGCACCATTGTGATATTTATATAATTTTTTAATTTTTTAAAAATAATAATTTTCCTATTTTATCAAAATTATTAATTATATTGGTGCAGTAAACAAATTTACATACCTATACAACAGGTGTTTTTCACTGAGAATTACAAATTCAGTCGAGGATTACACTATACACACCGTCTGTGTAATTGATACACTCGGCTCTGTTTACCTTGGCTATCAATTTACGCATGGTTCATAACCCGTGTAATTGATAATTGTACAACACTAGGTAATGTTTATCATAACAGCCTTCGTGGTCGTGTGGTTAAGGCGATAATCTATAGAGACGAGGGTCGTGGGTTCGCGCCGCGGTTGGAGCTAAACATTTTTATTTATTTATTTCTATCCCTACAAATGTGGTCGCTATGCTAAACAAACTGCATGACAACGGCGTTCGGAGTCCGACCGCTTGAAATGGGCAGACAACTCCGGCCGGTGTCATGACACGATCTTTGACCTTAGCAGGTTCATGGGGATAAATGGACACGCGGTTTCAGGGAGATGTTATTTGTCTTAGCATCAACATTGCTGTTCAATAATAATTTTTTCAATATCTTTATAAGCGATATCGTAGAAATGTATATTCGTAAACGAATCGTTGGGTTTTAACAATTTTATATAATACACCTTAGTTTCATATCCGATACGCATTATCCGTCTTAATGTTTGTATTTGCCTCTTGTATAGTTGACATAATTGCCGGTATAATATTGTAAATGCAACGTTTTTATCGGAGCGTAATAAATTACGCTGGTATTTCATGTATTCGATATCGCCTAGTGTTCTCATTTTATAGAATTTATATATAGGATTATAACCCCCATAAGCTTCGTAAACTTCTTCAACACAGTTATTAAAAATTTTCAATTCCAATTGTATTGTATTATCCATTTTCTCTAATAGTTGTTTTTTTTCTGTTCAATAATTTTCAATTTCTTCTAATAATTTTCCAATTTCTTCGTTATCGTAGAAACGCATATCCGTCAACGAATCTTTGATTTTAAACTGTTTTATAAAATTAGTTTGATAATGTTTCGGTAGTGTTTCTCCGATCCTATTTAGTCGCTTCATTACATAAATTTGATACTTATACCGGCGACATAATTGCCGGTTTAATATTGTAAATGCAACGTTTTTATCGCAGCATAATAAATTACGCTGATATTTCATGTATTCGATACCACATAGTATTGTAATTTTACCGTGTTTTAATACTGTAGAAACAACAGCGTAAAATGCTTCATCAAAGTATTTATAAAGTTCCAATTCGTTGCGTATTTTATTATCCATTTTGTTATAATATTTTATTATAACCTATTAAATTTATCTGTTCAATTGGACGTGAAAACAACATGATGTATTTATGACAACGAGACAAAAATAAATCCTTTTTAATACTATAGTTTTATATGTTCAATTGGACGTGAAAACAACATGATGTATTTATGACACCAATTTTGAATTTTTCGGGGTTGGTGGGAGACAATTTCCTCGTTAACCAATTTTTGATTTTTAGGGGGTGGTGGGAGTAGTATATGAGGGTGGAAATGATGCCACCGTAGGTGGTATCATTTTGACTCCCTATATACTACTAACTACATTGACCTGTTATTCTACTAGTATCATAGTGACGAAACGTATATGCCATACACACCCCTTATTCGGCACAGAAATACTGACTGTTTTACATTTCTCTCATTCCCTAACGCCCTGCTCTGGTGCTGCACTCCGCACCGGCGTAAAATGTTTCACGTCGAGAAATGCACCGGTTTCCGGACTAGACGCCACTCAGTTCAACTTAGAACTATCGCATAAACGCATTTTCGTCTAGTGACCGGCGCAAAGACAATGTGTTTATGTAGTACCTTGTGCATGGGAATTCGTCAGGAATCCGGCGCCTTTTTCGACGTGAACCAATTTGACGTCGCGCACACAGTGTTGCCTGTTTGACATGGGCGTTTCTGGTAAAATGTTGCCAATTTCTAAATGTTGGCAAATATTAAGAAAAAATGATTCTGCAATACAAGTATCCATGTTTGCCGTAACCAGTATACATGCAGCCGCTTGGTGGGGGAATTCGACTGCTGTTGCCAGCCTACGGAGCCCCGCAGGGGACATGGATTTTTTTTATTTATTCGTTCCCATGAAATAACAATTCGCTCCCTCAATTTCACAATTCGTTCCCTCGAATTAATAATTCGTTCCCACGATATAACAATTCGTTCCCTCGAATTAACAATTCGTTCCCTCGAATTAACATTCGTTCCCACGATATACCAATTCGTTCCCTCGAATTAACAATTGTTCCCACGATATAACAATTCGTTCCCACGAATTAACAATTCGTTCCCGTGGGAACGAATTGTTAATTTGTGGGAACGAATTGTTAATTCATGTTACATTGCGTGAACGAATTGTTATTTCGTGGGAACGAATTAATAAAAATAAGAATTCAAAGTCCCCTGCGGGGCTCCGTACCAACCAGTATACCACCAGACATGGAAACCGACATATAGTTAGTTTCCTATGGCAGCCCATTGCGTCCTTTTAGTCGTCGTCTTTTCGCATTTTAAACACAGTTCGTTACGGAAAAGAATTGGTGTAATAAAGCCTAAAAACATTTTCCGCGTACATATAGTCGCCAATCCGTCCGTCCGTTAAGGTAGTATCTCACTGTGCTGCGACAGCTCGCGACTAGTTGGAGACACACAATTGCGAGAAAATAGGCGAATTAGCGAAATGTTTCACTGGGAATCACACTGAATTGGTGTAGCACGAACTCCCGGCGAAATTTGGGCCAAAATGAGCCGGGAATTCGCATATATGTCGCTTGAATGTGCGATTTTTTTGCACTTGTAACTGTCGTGCAAGTGTCGCGTGACATTCACGCGAATGTCGCACGACAGCCGTGCGACAGTTATGCGTGACAATCGAGAAATCGCAATTTATTCTCAATTTATTCGCAATTTTGTCGCGCTCCCTTGAGTCCCAGGGCAGTTCGCGCCTGTCTCGCGCCCGGAATGTCCGATTCTCATTTTTGTCTCCAATCAATGACAATTTAATTTCATAGGTCGCCAACCCCTCACACAGTTGTCTCGCATTTCCCGCACTTTCTGATTCACGGAGGCTACATCGAGACTCTGCTTTAAACTTTTTTTTCATTAATTTTTTTGAGGGGTACCTTCATCAGTGTTACTGATTTCTTGTTTATCGTAGTCGTGCTCGTTAATTACCATGAACGTATTGACTTTGTATTGCATTTTCTTCTACTTTTCGCGTGTTCACGTGTTGCGTTCAACTTTTTAAAAGGCGAAAACTGGAATGACAGAATGAGCCACCATACCTATATGTTGGTTGTTTACCGCGATGTCGTCTGGTACAGACGCCAGCTGTGACCAAACGTGTCTCGTTTACAAACTGTGACTTTGATGGCCCAACGCGGGCATATGAAAGGATGTCGTGAAATGGCTCGTCATTTCGCGCAGTTTGATGCTTTTCGCTCTTTTTATCTTGTTTATGAGTTACAGTCCCCCGTCGATTATATGATGTTACCGAGTGCGAAATATGATTGGTCTAGTTTCAATACAACATATATTGGAAATTTTCATTTTCGAGTTTTGTCCTAATTGATGCCAACATAAACATATTTTAAACACTATTTACGCAAAGTTAGATGGTAAACTTTCTGTAGAAAGTTTGGCGACATTCTTTGAAGAAAGCCGGTTAAATGTTGCAGAAGTCATTAACGTAAGTAGATGGCGACAAAAGCAAACTTTATTCATAGAATTTGTACTCTTAAAGGTCGTTGGCCGAACAACATGGGCGATTGTGGACACGATGTACAGATCATTCATAAATTAGACAAGCCGCGTGATTTTGTACCTTCGGACATCACAGGTAGAAGGAACGGCCCAAGGTATATACAACACATTAAATATACATAAAAGCACCAATAAGTGTGAACAAAATAAGCTAACATTTTAATGTGTTATTAGAGGCAGTAAACACAGTTTTAAGCTTATTTTGTTTCCCCTTATTTGTTCTTATATCTATTTATGAACCTTCGCTTGTTACTTCAACTTGTGTCGGACATCTGTGTAATTTCATTAAATACGTTTACAAAATTTACAATACTTTTCATAAATAAAGTCAGAGGTTGACACAATTTTCAGAGAACATGCGGAATTATATTCCGCATGTACTCTGAGAAGTTTGTCAACTTTGGACGCCATTTACGGAAACAATTGTAAATTTTGTTAACGTACTTCCTGAAATTACGCAGATGTCCGAAGGTACAAGAAACATCTGGCGTGTCTCAAATGGTTGTCCAACATGAGCTTCTAGTCCCATTCCGGTAGAGATTTGGTACAATATGTTTCCCCCTTGGAACGGTTAGATGATTGTGGCGGTTAAACTTCCGAGGCAAAATGTATAATTTATAAAATCTGACAACTCGACTTATAATCTAACTATACACTTATGTCGTCATGTTATTATATGTCTATAGCTACTTGGTCCATGAACATTTGTTCGCATGAACGACGCGATAATCCGCGCTCTTTAGAGAGTGGGTTATATCTCATACATGCGAACACACATAATTTAAATGACTTATCATCAGTATGTATGTATTATGTCTGTACAGTGACTATGTGCTGTGTAAATATAGAAATAAAGCTCGATGCAGTACCAAGACAATAACATATGACAAGCGTCTCTAGAACACCGATACTCCACATACCGCTTTGAAACACGGATTACGTGGTAAAATGATCTAGGTCTGAGTTACAACAAAAGGAAAACTGTGAAATGGGAAAGTCCGATACGGGGAGATAATCCATGATCCATGCGAGACATTAAAGATGGGAAATCGCAGTGCGCCCCTACACTGCATAATGAACCATTTTACCCCTACATGTAAGTATCTGGCATTGATAGTTGCATTCTCATTTCTGGAATATTCCATTAATCAGAGGGAATTTTTAAGAACAAACTGAGAACGGAATATTTACATTGGAATAAACATTATATTCAGCTCTGAAATTAGAACGAAATATTTACATTGGAATAAACATTATATTCAGCTCTGAAATTAGAACCTGACCTGGTGCCAGGTCCATACCACACCAAAGTCACTTGTCCTCTTCCCCTAAAAGTAATACGGGCGAAGAAGTATTTGGCCCGAAGTGCCAAATGCGTCACAAGCCCGCTTTATGATACACGTATATGAAAACTTACCATTCAGTGAAACTAGGTTCAGCATATGATAACATTGGTTCAGCCTTTTTTGTTTTACAAATGATGAGTCTCTGATGTCTCATGAACACGGTTTATGTCTCACGGGACAGAGCGTGGCTAGCTTTAAAAAGGTACGGTTTCGCGTCAGAATTTAAGGTATTTTTCGGGCATTTGTAGGGAAAATTTGAAGTGGTTATGACCCCGCTTTGGAATACTTTTCAGGAAATGGTGTGGTGTTAGAAGTGATAGAACAAGTCATAGCAAAGGTTCTGTGCCTCATATTTTCATGAAAACAATTCCAACAAATTCAGTCGTGTTGAAATTTATGGTAAAACATAGGTGGGTGGGGTAACTTAGTAAAACATTAAATATACTCATCTGGTGCGGTTATTGCATTTTTATTGTGGCACGCGTTTTGTATTTCTCGCAAGAGCCTCCATAACTGATTGTGAGACCCGCCGCCCTTAGAAAAGCAGTAATTATTGGCTATTTTCAACCGTCCCGTGATGCCTTAAGGGAAAAGTTTGATTTTTTAAGCTGTCATTTTCACCTCTAACCAGTATTGTTTGACAGAAGAACATGTCCCAAGATAACATCAAGTGACTTAAACCTGCTGCATTGGGTGGGTGGGGGGGGGGGGGGGTGGGGCGGGATCCCACAATCAGAACTGAATATTTACATCGAAACAATATAAACATTCAGCACTGAAATTAGAATAACTTGACCTGGTGCCTGGTCTATACTACACCAAAGTCACTTGTAAAGAAGAATACGAAAGATGTATCCGAGGCCCAAATCAGGTCTCCGGTCGGCACTCCGGAAGGGATGAATCCCGATTGTTAAGATACCCATCGTATACTCCCAACCAACCACCACACTATAGCGTAGAACCAGATCAGAATACACTCGACGTTGTAGTCTGATCTGGATCTACAACTTTCATTATTTCCTACAAATTTAACAATATAAGGCTCAGGACATGTTCAATGTATTTTGTCACGAGTTTGGGTAGCGTGGGCCGCGAGTGACCTAATAAGATGGGAACAACAATTAGGTGTACAACTACATGTATATTTTTTTTACATACTCATAATGGTTACAATGGCAAGTCAATAATAATCTAGGTCGTGTTGACCTATCCCTCTCTGTATGATGGTATGATTCTAGGCTGAGGTTTTTTTCCATGGAACTTGAATTATTTACCGACAGGCAGAGACAACTAGAGACGATCATGCAGGCGCGGATACAGAAATAATTGCAGGGGGGGGGGGTGAGTCTGTAATTACAAGTCGGCATAGGTGACCTCCGCCAGCGCGAAATGGTAAAGTAGGGGGGTCTGGGGGTCCTCCCCCAGGAGATTTGTAGATGCCAGATCGCCGCAGATGCGATTTCCTAACACCTAGGCCACGAAAAAAGTCACCCAACTATTCGAGTATTGTAGATTTTCGTCTTTTTTTTTTTGCCGGGAGCAGGGGTGGGGGGTTCCGGACCCCATGGACCACCCCCCTGTATCCGCGCCTGCTATGGTTCTCTAACTTTGTAACCAAGGAAATATATCATGAGGTTGAAAGAGGGGTCTATGGACACTCCATCGCTGATCAGGATCTATACCGGTCTAAGGGAAATAACTCCCTACATCGGACAGCTTTCCAGATTTAAATGTAGGAGCTAATGCTACATAGGGGAACTCACTCCTCCTATCTTAATATTCTCACAGTAAGGGAGGTAACATTAACTTATCTAATAGATACCTGTCGATATAGTAGCCAAATAACTGGCCAGTATAGGATAGGGGTAATCACGGTAGATAATAAAGGGGAGGAGAATTAATAAAAATACAATCTTTCCCCAAAAACCCACAAGGACTATGTGCAAATTACACTCATACTAACAATACCCACCTATATTAGTTAAAGCTATATGTGACTTAATCTAAGTCAGATAATATATAATAAAGAACAACAAACTTCTTATTGCATAAATATGTAAAGTGCGAGAATAGCCTCTGAATATAACTGTCCTCTGCTCTGCAGTCGCCCAGAATAATCTCATTTGAATGTGCGCGGGTATTTATACCCGTAGGGATTACACTAGCAGACCGTGACCGAGGGGTAACACCGTTGGACTACCACGCTGGTGACCCGGGTTCGATTCAGTGTTCAGTTCCAGGGCGTCAGTATGTCTGAAATACTTTGTATTTCCTGCTCTACTAGTCCTTTCGGAAGGGGACTTTAAAAGGCGGTCCCGTGTATCAGATTTGAAGCAGAGTATGTTAAAGAACTTGAGGGGACTATAATAAGAGCAAGGTCCTCTGGGGCCGGTTTCGTTTGTGTCCACCTCCTTCCTTTCTCACCTTCTTGTGAAACGACATGCAAGGTCATCGAGCCAGTGCCGTCGTTAAATCCAAGCATTTACATTTACACTAGCAGTAGTGAAATCAAAATTACACGCCCATTGCAACAATACAGTGGGAAATTGGTTCACTCAATTTCACTATTTTTAATGAAAGTTGTTTTATAAACAACACAACTACGACTAATAGTCATCTTTGAACGTAATTGCCATATCGGCATCGCTCATAATACGCTAAATATGATTTTAACGTGGTTTATTTCGGGCGGACTGAGATGTGATGGTTGCACTGTATCAGAAACGCTGACATACTGAACTTTGACATATGACGTATTTTCCGGAAGTGACCTAGCGCATGCGGAATGGTCTCTAGTGGTTAGGGATATCCTCAGAAAACACGCTGACATTCCATAATTAAATCAATATTTAAGTCACTTTCCTGCATTAACACGCTATGCGGATCAAGCACAAAGTTTACATGTAAACTACTTATTAAAACTGGACAGGAATACTGATCGCTACTATGTAATATTATCTAACAGACCTAGTTATATATCATTGATATTTACAGTGGAGATTTACCGAACTTCGGCGAAACCAACATTCGAATGCCATTGTGATCACTGTATAGCAGGCCGGTACAATATATTATATGATAAAATGTTTATATAAGTATTGTTAGTATGTATCAAACATGGGGTAATGTAAAATATATATAACCGAAGGCTATTGTATTTATATTGTTCTACATGTAGAAGCAGGTAAGAATGGACACGGAAGCGCAGTCTGATCGGCGTCCGGACCACTCACTATTTTCGACAAAGTCAACGGTATTATAAGGCTCATGAAACAGGCAATTTATATATACACGCATTAAACTAGTGTAGAAACAGATCAGAATACAACCGGCGTTGCAGTCGAATCTGGGTCTACACCACTCAGTATTGTTATCAAAATCAGCAACATAACATAACATTCATGACACGGAAAATGTACTCGAAATAACTATACTCGACAAAAACAAGAAACTAGCGTTTAGCCAGCATACAATCGTCGTTGCAGTGTGATCCGGATTTACACAACTCAGTATTGTTTACAAAATCAGCAACATAATATTCATGACAAGGTAAATGTACTCGAAATAATTATACACTACAAAAACATGAAACTAGTGTATAGCCCTCATACAATCGTCGTTGCAGTGTGATCCGGGTCTACAACACTAGTATTGTTTACATATCAGCAAAATAACGCCCAAGACACGGTAAATGTACACGATATATACACGACTGAAACGAGTAACTTATATCTGTTCTACGTTTTGCTGCCGACGAACGTTTGGCTATTACTAATAGCCAAATGTTCGTCGGCAGCAAAGATCACATCAATTCAATTTAGGTCTCCGGTCGGGACACCGGAAAGGATGAATCCCGATCGTTAAGTTACCCATCGCATACTCCCAACCAACCCAACATTTACGTCTGATATAAAATGTATAATAATGCCAATCAATACATGGGATAATGTTGAATGAATGTTTATTTTGCCAGAAAATGTCCCGGATGATGTCACTGATATAAAGAACATGTTGTGCCTACTGAGTGGGCATGTACCTTTAAAGGTCTATTTCGCATTGTCGTCTATGGGAGACGAGAACATGTTTCATATTTATGGCACACGGGTACAATATATATAATTGTATATGACGAGAAAGGACTGCCATAGTATGCGAGCTGTTCGGACTGGAACAGCGAAGCTAATTTTAACATAGTCAGTCTGATTCTGAAATACATTCAGCAGTAGTTCTCACACTTCATAAAAGGTACACGCCCACTCATAGGCACAACATGTTCTAAATACTAAATACTATGAATAATGAATATGATTAATAAATGAAACTCGTTGTATAAAACGTTACAAAACTTCCATTTTATATTATGACATGAATTGCTAATATGCTTATGCCATCTGCTCCGGCAAACTTCTTAATCGAACTTAATAAAAAGGTCAAGGTCATATTGAGGGCAGCTGACGTAATCCTTCGATGGATATAGAAGTTATGGTAAGAATTGAGAAATACCGTCACACTTCATAATGCCGGAAAGTCACGCGCACGGACACACAATCAAAACAATATATGCATCCGGCTCTACCGAGACCGGGGGTATAAATAATATACTAAAATGTTGATAATACTCATATTTAAATTGCTTAATCCTTTCAGCACCACAGGCCTATTTAGTGGCATTGGCAAACAGTGTAGATCCAGATGCGCCGGCTCGTGACGAGCCGTCACATAAGTATCTTCACGTTTGCAAGTAATTTTCAAATTTTTGAGATCAACAACACCCCCTTTTCATAAATGTATTAGTCTAAAAATCATTTTGTGACGATTGGATTGGTTAAAAAGTAACATATCAAAATACATTCCAGTTACTTAGGGGTGAAACGGTTAACGGCCCGAACCCAATCCCTTTACGCCTAATGATATACATGTAGTGGGCATTAGAAATCACACTGCAAGCATTAGACTCCTGCGTTAGTTCTGACCCAACTTCACCATCACAATGATATAATTACCAGGTCATTATCGTTTGACGTATATGTCCAGTTGCATATTTCACCAAAATTGCAAAGTATACTTATCTTGCTAAGTACACTTTCAGGGAGAAATTTTCAATTGTGTTTATTTAAGACTCGTTATTGCCGATCGGCATATGCTATGAAATAGGTAACCTCGTACAATAAATATCACATTACATGTAAAGCCGCACTCATGTACATGTAAGATCTTCTATATAAAACGTGTTTGAATACATCTGTTGTATTTAACAATCAATAATGGGTGATGTCCAAGGACTAAATGATAGCGAACAGTGTAGTAATTGAGTCAAGCCATGCGAGTTGTACCTGCTATGATGTGCGATTATTCATGATAAATATTTACAAAATTTATTATATTTTCCGCAAAAGACGTCGAAAGTTTACGTAAATATGAGAGCAAATACCGATATAGAATTCATTTACGGAAAATGTTCCAGTTTTTGTGCAAACAGTTTCATGAAAAATGGCACATATTCTTAGGTGCAAAATCACATGGCTTGTCTCATGCTGCATGTATTCCCCGATCAAACTGCATCCAAACACCAACCCTACTAGTGTCTGTTCCACGTTTTTCTGCCGACCAACTTTTGGCTATTAAACATATTAAATCCAAAAAATATTTAAATGTACTTTTTCACCATTAACATAAAAGTAACCCTCCCCACCATTTTTGTTTGATGACATTCCATCAAATACTGATTTTATAGCGAAATAAAAACGATTTTCCTATGCGATTTTAACAGGGTGAAAAGAGGTAGAAGCGCTGAGGGAGGAGTCAAAATGACTCCGAAAACTGGCTAGATTGCTTGAAAATGATGTAACTAAGAAAACTAAAGTTAGATTTTGAAAATCGGTCCACAAATAAAAACAATATTTAAAAAATCTATTTTTAGCCGCCATGTTAAATTCCCATAGAAATCAATATTTGATGGAATTTCATAAAATTATTTTTTTTACGGGAGGGTGACTTTTTTGTTATTGATGAAAAAGTACTTATATTTAAATATTTTTAAGATTTAATGTGTTTAATGGCCAAAAGATCGTCGGCAGCAAAACGTGGAACAGACAGTAGTCATAAATATATGCGGATGTGGCTGGAGAAATGGATCTGATCAGTATCTGCACTGTTCGCGGTTCCATCAGTGAAATCTATTTTTAGCCGCCACGTTAAATTCCCATAGGAAAATAGTTTTTTCACAATAAAATCAATATTTGATGGAATTTCATCAAATAATTTTTTTAGGGAGGGTGACGTTTTTGTTATTGATGAAAAAGTACTTGCATTTAAATATTTTTAAGATTTAATGTGTTTAATGGCCAAACGATCGTCGGCAGTAAAACGTGGAACAGACAGTAGTCATAAATATATGTGGATGAGGCTGGAGAAATGGGGCTTATGGAATCTGCGACCAGAGTAGATCTAGATCAACCTGAATATCCGCACACTACACGTAGAGCATGATGTAACAATAGTTTCCCAATATGCCTCTTTTTCACCACCAGATTACTTTCACAGTTTCACATTAGCCCATGCAAACACCACGCACTTACACAACTACATGTATATACATACAAGTTATTACTATAGGCGTCAATTTCCTACGTCGAGTTCAGAATATATTTATGACGTCGTTCTGAAGTTATGCGTTAATGTGTAATAACATAATATTTAAAGAAACACATGCGACGTCATTATGGCGTTACATGTATGTATTCAGCGTGTATTAAGATACGATTTAAAGAAACACATGTGACGATTGTATTGCGTTATGCGCCAGTATTACGTTAGGTGTAAACAATATTACAATATGCGTCATGGCGAACAGTGCAGCACCTGATCTGCCTGCGCAAAGGCGCAGGTTGATCTGGGGCTACACTGGTCGCATATGCCACAAGTCCAATGTCTCCAGTCACAACCACACATAGCAGTTCTGAATACATCGCCAGCAATGGTAGCAGCAGTGCATGTCGGCTTAGTTTAATCATCATCTAAGAAGTTGAATGTAGCTGACGTGCTCTCGCCGGTTTGAACAACAGTTGCGTTGACTTGTAATTCCGTGTCACCAAACACAATGTGGACCTCGACTTTCCTATCCATTCCTGTACCAGGTACGTCCACTCTTAGAGTTCCGATATGACGGCAACCAGGATCATCAACATTCACGGGGCTATGACGTTCAGATGTATACACTAGAAATGATACTGCAGACTGATCTTTCTTCGTGACGCCATAGCTTTTGGTTACTTGCGGTTGTCCGTATTTCACAGATTCGCCAATGTGAACATGAACATTAAATATATCGTAACATCTCTCAACGCCATTATCGTCAACGATCCTGCGTTCTGTCGGATGCTTTCCGCTTACGAATATACCGCGTACCGCGACACCATAGGTGTACTTGCATTTTCGCTCCACAATAGCACCGGTGTCGTGCCCAAAGAGAACAGCGCCCTTAACAACAACCAACCCAGCTTCCTCCGGTATCACTAAGCGTTTGTTCCCAAAGTGGTCCTTGATGTACTTCTGCAGCATCAGCGACTCGGAGAACCCACCGGCCATCAAAATAACGTCAACCCCTTCCAATTCCGGTTTGTCGAATAGTAACTCCAGGTGTTCGACAATACTCATACATGGCTTCTCGAAGATGTCGTTGACAATTTCGGGATCACATCGGAGTTTGTCGGCAGTCCACCTCACCTGTCCTTTGTACTTGGTACGTTCTATAGCGGTCTGTATGTCTTGTTTATACATGTCACGGAGCGACACGGGAACCTTAAATGTCACTCTCTCCGTCTGTGTGGACTTAAAGGACCGCTTCTTCACCTCGAATTCTCGTAAAATATCAATATAATCATACGTTTCTCTTTTGATAAACTTCTTCATGACGTCATTCCCGACGATTTCCGTCAGGAAGTCCACAAACGCGTTATCCACATACGTTCCTCCCCATCGACCTCCGCTTGCCTTGTACATTTCTGCTAACTTCTGGTCTCTTTTGACTTCATGTACTGTTATGTCAATAGTTCCACCTGCAACATAAATGTATATGTGCTTTGAGAAATATGGTTTATTGGTTTTGTAGCATCAGCCCCTGATCAAATAACACACCCCTTTCGTCTGATAACGATCTATGTTACTTGTTAGAAGCATGATGGGTGTTTCATTGATCGAACGACGAACACAGGTTTGGATACACTAACGCGTAATTAACATCATACAATACATGCAATAGTTAGTTACTTGCATACATAACATGTTTGTTTGTAGTCGATTAGAGAAGTAACAGTGTCATAGTTGATCGTCCGACATAATAAACTGAAAGTCAATACGAAAATATGGCAATGGCTTGAATGGTTTGAAGCTTCCTCTCCTCAAGTGTTATAGTACATATTATAAACATACAGATGTCACAGACAGACAATGTAAAGGCTTACCCATAGACCACACATTTTAGACAGCAATAGTAACTGTCCTTCTCTATTCCTTGCTGGTTGAATTGCTCATCTTAGAATAGGTCCAGATACAACTTGCTTGTCATATGATGTAATTGTTAGGAGATTGAGTTATGGGATATATGTTGGTTGTGGAAAAGGCACATGACATGACAAAGTGGTTATACCATCAAACAAATTCACATGTCATTAATTTATTTCGATACTTCCTAAATATAATTTTATGAAATAAGACTCCCAATGCATATAGGCTTATTTGTTATACGTACGAAGTAATTTGTCCGACGTACATAAACAAATTGCCAAGCAAACGTTCTGATAAGACATATACATATTTAGGGTTCTCCAAATGTATGTATGTGCCACATATAGAACGAATTATTTCTCAAAAGGAGTCAAACATCATGCCAATATCGAGTTATATGATTATAATGTAGATATTAGAATGTCCGTCACAAGTATATATATTATGTTTACGCAAACTATATGACTGTTATATTTAGGTAGTCCAGATGAAAGTCATGTTGGCATGTGTGCAACAAAAATGTTTGTTTTATAGCATATGCATACAGTAATGGTCATATGAATTTACTTCAGTCCGTAAACATAATCATATCAGTTTACATAATCTTCAAATCAATATATTTTAAAGTCAACTATATATATTTGGGCATAACACATACATTTTGAAGTTGCATGCTGGCGACTGGTGTTCATTCAAATCACAGGCTAACGTCGCGGATCCAGGACCCCGCCCCCCCCCCCACACCCTCCCCTCTCTCTCTCTCTCTCTCTCTCTCTCTCTCTCGTTATGAAATAGGTTTGGTCATCTTTAGTCGATTATTATAATATATATTTAGGGGTGAGTGGGGGTGGGGGGTCCTGGGTCCGCGACGTTAGCATGTGATTCAAATGTAATTACGACACAACTTCGCAAGTCATAATGTTACAATGGTATATGTATGAGTGGTAGTCCATGTACAGAGCAGCATATTTTGGTCATGCAATCAATTAGGTAGATCATCTACCATTAAGCATCAACTGATGGATTCTGTGAATTGTATACTATAATATAGGAGCATGATTGGAGGTTTAAAACTTAGCTTGGTGTCATTTGAATGTACTACTTTAAACAATTCAAGGTCATCCATACAAGTGTGTGGATCAAGTAGATATTGACTAGTTAAGGACTTAGGTCATAGAAAGATACACTTGGCTTCATTCATAATTGCTTCATAAGAGTGATGTGAGATTTGAATATAACATGTGAATATTATATTGTTACTGTATACTATATGGTAGATTGAGTTGCCATCTCCGCCATCTTTGAATGTACAAGCCACCGTACAGTTTCACCTCTTCGACCGTTTGACGCATACAACAAATACAATGACAGTAAAAGTAATCAAATCTGGTGCAATACATCATAGACATATATGTAAACAGCGTGCTATAAATATTATGCCAGAAAAGTACGCAAACTACGAGATAACTGAGCATTTCTCCCATAAATCTCAAAAGAAATGCCCATGTGACTGTAAACCTGTCTATCTGATGCACATTATAGTGTAAGTGTACACGTTACCCAAAGGCAAAGCCGTATCTACCCCATAATAGGCGAGTGAGACACCAGTGACAATGAAGTCAGGTAACTGCTTACATGTCATTATATTTGATATTGTATATATGGTAATACGGGTGTATATTGACATCACTGTGTATATATCTGACTGTTACACAGCCGTTACTGGATTCTCCAACAAAATTAACAACACGTCAACGAACTCTTAAAAAATCAGACTTTGTATAATATTAATGTGATGAAAACAACCCATAGGACGTGGCTGTTTGACATCTTTAGAAGCTGTTCTACAAATAATATTTCTGTATATGTTATATTATTTGTTGTATGTGTCAAGCGCAACAGGAGGTAAAACTGACTGATGGCTTGTACACACTAAGGTGGCCGACATAGCAACTCCATGTGCTGTAAAGTATACAGTAAGTTATAAGGCATGGCGTGCCAGTGTCGCTGCCGCAGATACCGTCACGTGAGTTGTGATGTCATATGTCCGCTCTGTTTTAAAAGTAGATATTCTGATTACGTATACAGACTTAATTATTATTGGGAATCCCCCGATTTTCTATGCTACTGTATGCTTTATATATATATCGTATATGTTTATGGCATACTAATATCGTATTATTTGTGTTTCCTAGTTGATAAAAGCCCGACAGATGGTCAATGTGTTCCTTCGGTTAAGACGGTTGTCGGAGTTTCTCAATTCTGTCATGACTTCTATATCCCTTGACTGATTACTTTTTTTTCAATATACCATACTTGTACACAAATGCCACACAGACGTGCTAGCCTTAATAAGACATTGACCGTATGACCTTCACACGTTTGCTTACATTCTTAGATGTTTCAATTAAGAAGTTAGCCGGAGGTTCTAAATTATGTCATATGTTCATTATCCCTTGAATGATATTCCAGTACATTGCACTTGTGCAGTGGCGGATCAAAGATTTCGCCGAAGGGGATGGGTGGGGTGGGATCAGTCGAATTTCGAACGACGGCGCATGACGGGAAAGTGGTATAGGGGTGCTGGAGGGTCTAGGAGCATGTTCCCACCAGAAACAATTGATCTTAGGAAGTCATTTCCTGCATTCTGCTGCATTTTGTTATTCATTTCAATAAACATATTACAATAGTATATCTCTATTAAAATGACATGAATTTAATGGCTGTTATAGGTTATATGATATATGTACATTGTATGTATGTATGTATGTATGTATGTATGAGTTCCGTAGCGTGCGATATTGCGCGACTTAAGGAGCAGAATATCATTGCGCGGCCGAACGAATGGTATATATCCACATACAAATCAAATAAATCTTTTATTATATACGTACATCACTCACAATTTATATGGGCCTACAAATACACAAAATATAAAGAAAATAACCAAATTAGTTAATGATTTAGACTGAACTGTTTTACGAGGTGAAACACAGTTCCTGCACTGACCAATACATGTATGAACTAGCAAGACGTAAATATGGAAAGATATTGTCAATTTGCGTTTCATTGTGTTTCAATGGGAAAGAAAAATACGTATATGATATATGATAAGGTAAGACATTGGCCCAGTCCTGGGTTATTGTGTCATGTTTCATGGTAGTTTGAAACAGTAACTCCGTCCGTAAATCTGCTACGGACTATACGGGATTAAATTGGGGGTTAATGGTCGCAAATAGTCACATTGGTGATAATTAGTGATTTTGAAAACTTTGCGAATTATTCATAAGTGGCATACATGCAGGTAGGTGACGCATTTTAAGGAAATGTGTCTGCTTTGATAGGCTTACAGACAAAAGGCGTTATTTAGAGAAAAGGGATATTTATAAAAATAAAATACGTGTCGGTGCATAATACTCTTGTGATAATGCACGTTGTGGCAATATCTTCTGAATGAGCTCTCCATAATAGCTGAACCTTGATCTGATAAAATCTGCTTTATTTGACAGTGCTTGCTTCTTTTTTTACAGTAACCAGTGGTCTGTTTCTCAATTGCAAAAAAGTACACAAATGCCACACACACATACTGTCCGTAATGTCACATGTGGAGCTTCATAACTTTGTTTAAACATTTTTTTCTTCTTTCGGTTAAGAGTTTCTCCAATCTGGGGACATTCGTCTGCCAACAGGCCATATTTTCGTGTTATCATGATGTTATTATTATTCCATTCGATTTTGATGACATAAGCGCACAGACCATGCAAAAGTACGTCGTATCCAATTGATATGTTTGTGTGTAGTGACGATAGTCGGACTGTTCCTGTTCAATGCTGTTGTACAAAATTAATCTAAAATCCCATTTCATGTAAACACTACTGACCGTGTCACCGCACCGCACTATTTTCGCTTACCTCCAGTGTCCAACACCATGTATTTAGAGCCTCTAGTAAACATGGACAATTCCGAGGACAATCCGGACATTTTTTCAATCGGCAGAAACCTACAGAACAGCGACGCTGCCTCCGGCTCGAGGGCGATAACCAACATGTCGTTGTCAATTCCGGCCTGCAACAACAAAACAATACTTTAAATGGGAGATCTTACAATTTACCTGAGTGATGTTTAGTTAATAATGACAGTTTGAAGGTCTAGCAATACAGTTATCAAGTATAACTGAATCCGAACAGGAAGTGATCGCTGAATAAAATGTACGTGTATTTACGTGTAAAGAACGTACTAGTTAATATTGGATATACATTTCCAAGATATTAAGTAAAATGATTTCTGATGTGCTGGCATTTGAAACTGAATATGGGTTGACCAATGAGAAATAGCAACGACAATCATGGATTGAAAGAATATATCTTCCTGAAGAGGAATCCGGTATCGGTCAATCAAGTCATATGGGACAGGGTCATGTTCATTTTGTGTAATTTAATGCACAAAGGTCACACGAGTTCAAAACATAGTTTGTGTACATAAAATGCCCGATTTATCATGATGTTATTGTCGAATATTATTTCTTTGGACTTCTATGAAATCAACTGCCAGTTATCATCATGATGTTGTAAATATTTTCTTATTTGATGATTATATGCAAGTATATAACCCTGTGTACACACTAATACAGTATTTATTCGTCTGTCATCTGTTAAGACTGTAATGTATAATTTGATCGTGATATGTGGTACAGTTTTAGTTGCAAGTTAGACTATTTTCACGTTGGAGACGGTGCAATATTGACTTACGTAGACCTGAAAGTCTTACCTGAATAGCACATTCCCTCATGAATTGTTTGGCCGAGTCATCCCAAATAGCGGGAACGGTCAGCACCCATTTTATGTCTCTTTCCTCCGTGTCTGCAATTCGGTCGCGGCATGTCTTCAACAGATGATCTTTAAGATAGCCGATTGATGCAGAAAATACTTTCATTGCCGGCAGTGCCTTACCCACGATGTCTTCAAGTGTAAATGATATTTTCAGTTTCTGCAAATATCAAAAGACCATGTAAATGGGAAATAACAAGTGAATGAAGAACTATTTATACAGATACACAATGTTATATAATGTATCGCCATAAAATGCAGATGCAACACAAACAAGAGGGCCATGTTGGCCCTAATTCGCTCACCTGACTCCATGAACACCAGAGAAGAATGTGACATTGAGTTCATATGTGTTTAACACAATTGTGCTACTTTTAGATGGCGGTCATCTTGGATTAAGCGATGACTGTCATTTTACCAAATCTGAAAATGCTTCACCCAAGGATCTTGACTTACTATGAAGTTTGGCCAACATCGGCCATGTGGTTCCTGAGAAAAAAGACATTCAAAATCCGAATAACTGGACCTTTTGGAGGCCATCATGGATGACATAATCATCCGATTCCGACACATATTGCACCAGAGCAATCGCCTCATCGATACCTTCAATTTGATATATGACATGAGCATATTTGGTCAAAAATAAAATTTGACCCCACGGGCCACGCCCATTTTTGACCCCGGGGTCACCATTTTAACAACTTTGAAAGAGTATTGTACATCAATCATTCCTACCAAGGTTCGTCGAAATCCGGCTGGCGGTTCATGAGAAGAAGACTTTTTAAGAATTTGTGCTATTTTTAGACGGCGGTCATCTTGGATTAGCGACGACCTCCGCTTTAACAAATCTGAAAAGGCTTCACCCATGGACCATAACTGTGAAGTTTGGCCACCATGGGCCAAGCGGTTCGTGTGAAGAAGAATTTTGAAATCTCTAATAAAACAACAAACTTTTGACCTTTCGGCGGACATCTTGGATGACATGACCATCCAATTTCGATAAAAAATGTACCAGAGCGATCGCCTCTTTGATACCTTCGATTTGATATAGACATGACCATATTCGGTCAAAAATAAAATTTGACCCCAATTTGACCCCACGGGCCACGCCCATTTTTGACCCCGGGGTCACCATTTTAACAACTTTGAAAGAGCATTGTACATCGATCATTCCTACCAAGTTTTGCGAAATCCGGTTGGTGGTTCTTAAGAAGAAGATTTTTGAAGAATTTGTGCTATTTTTAGACGGCAGCCATCTTGGATTACGTAATGACGTCATTTTAATAATTGTGTAATCCCCGTACCTAAGGACCATGACCATGAAGTTTGGTTACTATATGCCCAATGGTTACCGAGGAGAAGACGTTTGAAAATGTTCACGGACTGACGACGGACGACGACGGACGACGGACACATTGGCAATTGCTTCGCTCACGTGAGCTAAAAACGAAACGTGTCCACCTATATACGATATACCTTAAGAGAACAAAACTTAAATTGTGTCTGTCTGGAATTTATTATTATTAGCCGATCTATTTATAGATCGGCTATACTATTGGTTATCCATTGGTTTGTGAAAAAGTTTGTAACCACCCTTTTCTCATATATTCGGTAATCTACAAACGCGAACTATTTTGTATCACTTCCAAACTACATCAACCGGATAATTTTTCATTTTTGGCCATTATCTCTGTTTAAAACTTTAAATATAGCGAAATAACACAATTTGGCTGTAAATAAACGTTTTAATTACAAGAGTTCGGTAAATTGGCTATAAATAAACGTTTTAACAAGAGTTCGGTAAACTAAAGTTAGGCGGCTTGCCTTCTATTCGTTACAAAGCGTGATATCTTTTATTCGTGATTTGATTGGACCGGACCAATGTTGGCTCACCCAGGTGACCAATCAATCGAACAGTTGCCGATCACGTGATCTTGATATGCGCGCAGCCGCGTGTTATTGCGCAATAGTTCCAATATCTCGATACACAAAACAAAACACGTCAAAGTTTGACCTAAATTCAGTTAGTTAGACGCATAATGGTTGTGAAGTGTTCTCTATACGGATGTAGTCATCGTAAAGATCGCGAAAGGACACTGGAATAGTATAGATTGCTTGCAGTAATCACAAATCAAGGTGTCGAATGCGAGAAACTGAGTTCGGATCGGAGATGTGAACGGCTGGCTAGAATTGGACAAGAATTTGGGCACAAGAATATCCAAAATGTTCGGGTGTATTCGGCGCATTTTGTCAATGGTAAGTCCTTGATATTATAAATAATCCGATAGTTCTACTTGTCAGCTGGTAAGACAATGTAAGCTGGTGTAATCATTATATTGTGTGTGAACCCCACCCAGAGCTGCGTATTTGCGTAAATACCCACAGGGGTCCGAAGTTGTGCTGGGAAAAGTGTACTGAGTCCGAATCGGTGGACGTCTTAGTCGGTGGGCGTCTTGTAAAAAAGACGCCCACCGACTAAGACGCCCACCGATTCGGACTCAGTACACTTTTCCCAGCACAACTTCGGACCCCTGTGTAAATACCCAATTAAAATTGCCAAAAACCCAATTGAAATCAGAAGTAGTGAGTATCAAAAAGCAATGAGAACAATTGTGGTACCTTTATCATGCTGCAGAAAACAATAAACAGACCACAATATAGCATATTTTTCTTATTTTTCCATGAAAACGCATCCAATGAGACAATTCTAATGAAATGCCAAGATGTGTTTTCATTTCGAAACAAACTATTCAATAATTGCTGTCTGTTGATGTGTAAACGGTAGTGTGATTTAATTTTACCCAATTAAAATTTTGAAATCCCAATTGCTTCAGAACTGATGGAGTAACAATATTCAATTACTAATTCCTTATCTGGAGCATTGCGGCCACCCACTGAATTATAATGTTTGACACCCGTTCTGTCACTGTACTTAACATGCTTAATACGTGCGAGATGGTGTATTTTGATGGACCTCAGAAAATAAAAAATTGCAGTTTGTGTGGAATTTCATGAAAAATGTTTACAGATTTTGCGATATTTTCTGTAAATCATGCCAAAAGTTGATGAAATTCTCAGAGCAAATGCGGAATGTCACCATGTTATCACCATTCAATGTTATTTATGAAAGATATTGTAAATATATTTCATCAAAGTGTGCACATGTTTGTACATGCAAAATCACATGGCGCATGTCATATGTATAAAATTTGTCATAAATTGTCAATATTTCCGTGATATTTCATAAAAGTACACCTTTTCTTTTTTATTTCTCCTCAACAGTACATGTAAATGTTGTGACCACTCATCTGAACCGTGTCAGCAAGAATGTTCAGATGGTGTATGCAACATATACTTCCGAGAAGATATAATAAAAATAAATTTGTAACTAAATGTGCAAAGTTACAATATCCGACAAGTACACATGTATTTATTTGTTTTTAATATATATCATGTATATGTTTCAGGAAAAAAGGCAGAGTTGTATGGCCATCTTAACCCAAACTAGGCACCATCAGTTAATCTGGGCGGACAAAAGCGAGCATCATCTACATCAAGATATGATCGGCAGCAGGAAGAAAAGAGAAGGAAGCCAGCTGAATCCACATCTATTGTTGGACCTGATCACACTGAGACGGGTATGGATATGGGTGACAGCGTTGATGAAGACGGCGGTCAGTCACAGACTGATGTTGATGGTCCACTCATGGAGGCTATGTCGCTGGAGCTGCAGGAACTGCGTACAGAGAATGGGGAGCTGAAGGAAAAAGTGTCCCATTTGGAAACTAAATTCACTGCAAGTTATTTTAAGGGTAGTGACGAGAAGGTGAAACATTTAACAGGATTACCATCATTCACAGTTCTATCTATATTGTTTAATTTTCTGGAGCCTCACCTGCCATCCAGTCTGGTCATGCCCAAATTCAAGGTAATTATATTGACATTAGTGAAATTGCGACTAAATTTGTAAAATCTCTTTCTTGCGTATGAATTTGACACTACTCAATCAACAATATCTATACTTTTTACACGGACAATTGACTGTATGTACAAGCGGCTAAAGAAACTCATAAGATGGACAGAGCGCGAGACATTGAGTAAAACCATGCCAATGGAATTTAGGAAGTACTTCGGCCACAGGTGTGCAGTGATAATTGATTGTTTTGAGGTATTGAGAAACCAAATGGTCTGAAAGCCAGAGCAGAAACCTGGTCTTCATACAAACACCACCACACTGTGAAATTTCTAATTGGAATTACTCCTCAGGGCAGTGTGTCCTTCATATCGAAAGCATGGGGTGGTCGTGTGAGTGACAAGTTTGTGACAGAGAACAGTGACTTCCTGTCCAAGTTATTACCTGGGGATTTAGTGTTGGCGGACAGAGGATTTGATGTCAAGGACAGTGTTGGCTCGGTAGCTGCAGAAGTGAAGATTCCAGCATTTACGAAAGGTCGTGATCAGCTATCCCCTCTGGACGTGGAATCAACGCGTAAACTTGCCCACTCAAGAATACATGTGGAACGGGTTATTGGTTCAGTTCGATAGAAATATACTATATTGAACGGTTGTCTTCCCATTAATTGTCTCATGAACAAGGATAAGTTTGGTAAGACGGTCACTGACAAAATTGTTACCGTTTCGTGTGGACTAGTAAATTTGTGTGACTCAATTGTTGATTTTAACTGAACTAAATTGATCTACACTGGTCCTTGCACTCCTTCGTGTCCTTTTGTAAATGCTGACATCTTCTTTTTCTGATTCACTTATTTCGCCATCAAACATTTACTTTTCTATTGATTGCAAGGAAATAGGATTCTGCGATGTCGGTCGGCTGCCAGCATGGTACCGGTAAACAGGTTGTCTGTCGGTCGGTATAGTCGACTATACCTACCGACAGCCGACCTGTGTATCTGTACCATGCCGGCAGCCGACCGACCGAAATCACTGAATTGGTATTCCTGGGCCAGGGGTGTGGAATTTCTTCATCAGATTTGCTGGCACCTTTTGAAATTAAAATCATATACATATCCCAATTCAAAACCATTTTTAATAGAAGCTAAACATGTATACTTTATCATTTATTCCATTATCATGATTATCACATAAAGAATATAATAATAAAGTATACACACTCATAGTAAGCATGATATTACTTCCTTTCAATGGTAATATGACCAGTGTAGGCACAGATC
Source organism: Conchocele bisecta (assembly GCA_029237695.1). Taxonomy (NCBI): domain Eukaryota; kingdom Metazoa; phylum Mollusca; class Bivalvia; order Lucinida; family Thyasiridae; genus Conchocele; species Conchocele bisecta. The sequence goes on from CM055274.1 coordinate 87,292,632, forward strand.
AGCCTGCACATTCACATACAGGAGTGTGCTAGCAGATTAATATCCAGATTTCTATATTTGTGATGCACCCTTAGAGAAACAGTTCACTTACTTCACTGTAGCTACACTCCGTGCCGATGGAAATATTTCAAGACAATCCACTTGAAAGATACAATAGGCGCCATTAATTGTAAAAAGATGTTTCAAGACGAGTAGTAATTTTATTGATTTTTTAATACTCATCTAGAAACATTTTTATAATGGCGCATATTGTATTTTTTAAGTGTAATAATGATAATTAAGATGCGCCATGTGATTTTGTACCTACAAAAATGTGCGTTATTTCATAAAAGAATTACAAAATTTACGATATTTTCCTGGAATGACACCGAAGGTTGTCGAAATTTTCAGAGCAAATGCAGAATTCTATTCCGCATTTGCTTTGAGAATTTCATCAACTTTCAGCATATTTCATGAAATTGCGCACCTTTTTGTAGGTACAAAATCACATGTTGCGTCTCGATTATACAGACAGTATATCTGCATTCGCAATATATACATTGAAGTTCACATACAGTACTTGCACACCAAATTAATCACCTTTTTACACGCTTGTTTTTCTTAAATTCTGGCATCTTTCTACAGTCTGGGCAATAGGTATGTATATAAGATTCCGGCACCTCGTGTTAATTTATGGCACACGGTGTTTTTATAAACTTGAATGTATAAGGTTTCCAAAAAATCCGGGTGCCATTTGTTTAAACCAAGTTCAAGGTCATTTCAAGGTCATTGCACATTATGCTTGACGGAAGTCGAAAATTGCCAATATATGAGCCAATAGGTAGGTCATGGTCCTTAACTTGGAAATTGGTGTAAGTTGTTCAAAAACATTTCAGATGGATATATTAAAGAATTTACGTAAACTACACTAATATTCAGTATATTATTATCATATTTTCAAGATGGCAGCCAAAAATTGGGTATTTATGAGATTTCGGTTGACTTGCTACATATTTGTGTAATGCTAAGCGCCTTCACCTATATTCAAAGGTTAATTCTTTCAACTGGAATAATATTGCAGTTAATATACTCCATTGTCAGAAAACTCAAAATGGACTCCAAGTAAATGGAAAATCCATAGTAATTTACTAAATATAACTGGGAGAATTTGGTTGGGGAGGAAATCAACACTTATCTCACTTTTCCCTGAGATTCCGTAACTACTAAAATGTGGACATATATTGAATCCTGATTTGATCGGCTAATAACATCATGCTCTGCATGACTTTTCATTCAATTTATTATTAATTTTATTTTAAATTATGTCAGGCTGACCCACATCCCAGGTTGTAATATCGGGAGAAATATTGTTTTAGTCCATTATTTAGATGTGACAGTTTTCGGGTAAAATGCATGTATACATTAATTTACTATTACTGGATGTGCTAATTGGCATTATTATACTGTGAAACGTGAATTGCCACTCTTGATACCAGAGACGATAATCGTGGCCCCTTAAAAAGGTTAAGGAAAACAACTATATATTCGCTCTATTTATTTTGTGATGTGCACTGATCATACTTTATAATATGTCGATAAAACTATTATTTCAGGTGACGCATTTAATTGATTTTAATAATTTTCAAATGCCCAGCGTCATTTTCATAACAAAATACCGGGATACAAACGTGCGTATCTTTAATTAAATATTACTAAATGATTAGATATGTATAGGGGGCACTCATAAATATTTAAAACTGGCGGAATATTTACAGATTTATACTCCTATTAAATTCGTGCCTATGCGTTTCAATGACATTACGTCATCATGTAAAATCACCACTTTGTCTACTTGACGCTAACAGCAGTGTTAGTATGTACGTATAGATGCTTTTTATTACACAACTCCCTAATAAGTTGATATTCCATAGTTTTCACTAATTCCCTGGTGCCTGTGCAATAGTTCCGCGTACCAGTGGGACAGTCAAAACAATTATACCCTTGAAAATCATGACGTCATGATTTTTGTCGACGATTACGTCATAAAATTCGATCTGTCAACGCGCCCCACGCCAAATATTACCAAATATTACGTTCATTGTGTCACATATACTGTTTAAAGTTGGAGTAATAAAACAGTTATTTCATGGTGATTCGGGGAACACTCAACACATATTGCCCCTCGGTGCTGTGGACGAACCGATGCACTACTGCCCTCGGCCTTAGGACTCAGCGTTATAGTACCTCGGGTCGTCCACATCACCTCGGGGCAATAGTTTTGAATGTTCCCCAAATGACCCACAGGTTGAAGTAACGGACCGAGGTCTATAAATACATTAAATTTGCCTAAAAGCATCAATAAACAAAACAAAAAAGCTAAACAAATGTTTTTACTCCCTCCATATAGACTCCATATAGAAGGTTGTTAAGTTTTTAATAGGCCGAACCCGGACGGCCTCGAGATAACGGACTCTCACGAAACGTCAACCGAGTTATATCATTGTCGCCTATTGCAGAAGTTGGGACAATATTAGTACTCCGCAACGATATATTCCCCGATGCGCTATGTCAACGCGTTTTCGAGCTATCGATTGTTTTGTTTTAAAAAAAATAGCATTATTGCTAGGTCGTAAAAGATCGGACACATTTCCGATGCCAATACTGCTATATAACGGAGTAAACATCGGGTTCAAAATACACTTTTAAGTCGTCCCGGCCCGTAAAGAAACATTTTGCATAGAAAAAACATTGTTTCCAATGAATCGAACATTTTATAAAACCTACATTTATACCCGTCCTGTGCGTCACGACAGACAATTTAATCGCACAGACATTTCTGTCATTTCTCGAGAAGCCATTTTGTATAAACATCGTGGGACAGGTTTATTCGCCGGAACTCGTGCACTTACTATGTGGTAAAAAACGGAACTTTTATAAATGGTTATAATTCATATTTTATAATACCTATGTTGATGGTAAAAGTATCAAGTTAAAGGTATGTCTCTCTACTCTACAATAAACATGTATTGGTAGCACATAAGAATCTTCTCCTAAGACCACGATTATATCATGTTTTTGTGAAACTATGTTGTTTTTTTGTCAAGAATTATTGGTGTTTGTCCACATTTGTTCTACTTCTTAATAAAAGCATGTTTCAGCAGCAAATGAGAATCGTCTCCTATTGTTACGTGTCCTGTTGGGGGCATTTTACAATCTAATTTAATGTATTTATAGACCTCGGTCCGTTACTTCACCTGTGGAATGACCATGAAATAAGTGTATACTACCATGGAGGACGGAGGATGGAATGAATTATAACGTTAGTGTATGTGTGCTACATTACGTTCGGAGCGCGATACGCCTGCCGTACCGGCATTGTCCGAGTGGTCAGTTTTGTTTACATAGGGATTATCTAATGTTGGTTTCCGATGATGTGGCAAGGGCAAAGGTCACAGGAGACTCCATATTGAACCATAATAGGTAAAGTAGGTGTGCTAAAAATGCAAAACTGACATTAGCATGTAGTATGCACGTCACCAATGTTGGCCCGAAATATATTCAAGCAACGTTCAGGCATATTCTGAATAAAGTTGTCACTTTTGTTGTTACATATTTGCTGAAAAATAAAATAATGAGCACAGGCACTCGAATCGTATATGTATCACACCAACATACGCCAAATGCTCATTGGAAATGCATGCATGGGCAAGTCAATATTAATCGACAAGAATGCACCTGTGTTTCATTATCTAATTTTAGAACCTGCAAGCAGTGTTATACATACGTGCACCTATATCTAACTGTGACCAATACACACACTTCGTATCTGATGTATATAGCGTAGTGGCTACAGTTATTTCTCTTCTTTAATTAAACGACGTTGAGGGTTGTGTGTTCGAAACCAACACTGTGCTATCTTTTTTTTTTATTGAATAGTGTCTCTCACTTCATATTCCCAGATAGATATCTGCCGTGGTTAATACATTTATTTTATTAACATTATTTAATGTAACTTACAGAAACATATTTTTTGTATTGGCTCAGAACTGATAAAGACGTATATTGCATAATGGCATTTGAATCGTCTTAGTTACATCCATAGGTCTGTCTGGACAAAATGTATAAGCACAACAGCAAATGTTTTCCCCACTCTGGGGCGAAGGACATACAATGTGTGGGGTGTATTTACTGTCAAACATTTCCAGGGACCGGGAATTAGGAGGCCAAGAATGGTTCTTGGCCTCCTAATTCCCGGCCCCTGAAAATGTTTGACTATAAATACAACCCACATAGTGTATGTCCACCGCCCCAGAGAGGGGAAAATATTGGTTGCGCTTATACATTTGGTCCAGACAGACATATGGATGTAACTAAAACGATTTAAATGACATTGCAATATACGTCTTTATCAGTTGTTTAACCAATACAAAAAAGATATGTTTCTGAAAGTTACATAAAACAAATAAAGCACAGTGTTGGTTTCGAACCCACAACCCTCAACGTTGATTAATTAAACAAAATAAATAAATGTTACGACTACTCTACATGCATCAGATACGAAATGTATGTATTGGTCACAGGTTGATATAGGTGCATGTATGTATAACACTGCGTGTATATTCTAAAATTCGATAATGAAACATAGGTGCATTGATATCGATTAATATTGACTTGCTCATGCATGAATTATCAATGAGCACTTGACGTATGATGGTGTGATACATATACGATTCGAGTGCATGTGCTCACTATTTTCTTTTTCAGCAAATACGTAACAACAAAAGTGACAACTTGATTCAGAATATGCCTGAACGTTGCTTGAATATATTTCTGGCCAACATTGGTGACATGCATGCTACATCGTCAGGCTAATGTAAGTTTTGCATTTTAACACACCTACTTTACATATTATGGTTCAACATGGAATATCCTGTGACCTTTGCCTTAGCCACTTTATCGGAAATCAACAGTATCGATACGTTGTACATTTACAAATATGGCATGTATTGTTGTGTATAATCACCTGTTTCACCAGTCAACCTGTTGGTAATTTAAATTATCTCCCAAACTATCAGGAGCATATATTGTCAACCTCTAAATTGCTCTAGATAACGCGTCGATTCGACCACCTAAAATGACTGAAAAATGGCTACATCCCTATAAAGCTAAATATACATAGTCTGCTGACCCCGTGACGTCACGTGCCCTTGCCACTTTATCGGAAATCAACAGTAGTGATCAGTTTTCTTTTCACATCGTAGTATATGGGCATATGCGGGTACGACACCCGTTATCATATAGTTACCGCGTTGTAACGGAGTTACGTGTCCGTCCGTGCGCGCAGCGTACGTTTCAAGACGATTCATGCATCCGTCCGTTTGTATACCGGTAGCTCCGAATCAGATTGCGCTGTTATCCGTATATAATTTACGCCGAGTACGTCTGTCCGTCCCTCCTTCTGATAATAGTATACGTTATTAGTGAATAGTGGTGGCGGACAGCATAAAGGAGGCACACACTGAACATCGCGAATGGGAATAACATGTGATTGTGATTGCGCTTTCCCTGTCGATAAGGTACAGATACTGTATCACAACAACTTACATCATGCATAAACAGCAAATGTTTTGTGGTGTCTCCTATAGCATGCCGTAGGTGCTTGGTCTCATACAGGGTCACTGAGTTATTAAGGCAAAGCATAATATATATTGTCACCGAAGAAACCGCTAGTGCAACAAGCATAGCCAGTAAGTCAGTGTCAGTTCCAACAACCACCACTGGCTTCTCGGCATCGACATCATCAACCAGTGTTAATGTTGTTGAAACTATCAGTACTTCTGCTTCTGCCTCTGCCTCTTTCACTCATATGTCAGCATCTCTTGGATCAGCAAGTCAATACATCGCCGTTTATTGTTGCCATTTGCCAAGAAAGCAACTTGTGCAGTCGTGATTTTCATGTTTACGTTAAATATGATGGAACGTGATGTTACCTTGCTGGCCCTTCTGTTCTGCCCCATGGCTTTGGTTGAGGTGACAGCATGGCCATCAAATACCACAACCGTCCCAAAACGAAAAAGCTTTAGGTTGTATGCCATATGTGATTGGACCACTTCATGTTAGGTAGATGCCTTTGACCATATAACTGTCTGTAGTAGGTGCCCACCGTCCACAACAAATATTGCATTGTCTGTGAAAAGTTGGTTGTTGTGTAATGAATAACTTCAACAATATACCCAGTGTACTTTCCATGGGCTTTCGCATTAGGCTAACTACCGTATCATATCTTCGGAGTTTATATTGTGCATACCACGGATGGTTTTCACCTTATCCTGTCTGCCCGTCATTTTGGCAGCGATACCAACCTCAACTGTTGGTCACAATTCACTAACGAATCGGCCGCTAGTCCAGTTGATAGAGATACGACTCGAGATGGTTCATATTCACAGACTGGTGAATGTGTTTGCAGCCATTCTACAAAGAGACCAATATCTTTTAATCTCTAATATCTCTTAAGTGGGTACTTACCCTCAGGTCTTTGTACTGAAGTAAATTCCTCCAGTGAGCTACAAATATGCAATATGCATACACCCACTTTATCAACGTACTGTCTGTGATGCCCCTACCATGTGGCATACCACCGGAGGTTTTAAACATTCGCATCAGGACCTATTATATAGTGTGATCAGAGAAGTTTCCACTCCAGTACTCATCAGTACGATGGATAGTGCAATATCCCGTTTCCGTGAATTGGGCATATTCAGCTTTTTCCAAGGACCCCTTCTGCTGCATACAATAATCGCGCAGACTTGGCATAGTGAAAATGTAGCAGCATGAAAGTATGGAATCATGTGTTCCAATTGTCCATTCTCTCTGCACGTATGAAAAGACGAAGGAGGGCGACTTGGTCAAGGTACTGCACCAACAATTTGCCAGTTCTGCTTTTATTGCAACTGTTACCAGGAGTTGTGATATGATGCCATTTAATAGCTTTACACATTCGTCATCGGTCTTGACCCTAGCCTTGACACCTTGCAAAATCATAGTATATGTTGTTTTCAAATGATCTTTATCAATGTCCTACAGACGACTTGGTGTTTTATGTAATTGCACACAGATAAGGGACGCTGACGTCAGCATGTGAGCTCGATGTGCTCGCGAGTAAGTAGATATGACATGTCAACATATGTACAACAGATCCTTTCACATACACCGTTTCCCACAGATCTGCAAGTCCACTATCAGTCACGGTATATATCCAATGCTACCTAGATAATACATGAGTAGATGGAAGCCACCAACAATAACTTTCTTTAGAAAGTCGAACAATGACTTTCTTTAGATCATTTGTTGCAGTCACTATTTCTACCGCCTTTATGTACAAATGATGGTGACTGGACATATGCCGAAACCATGTTTCTGACAATGTTCTTGGGCAAATGATAATGCTGTATAAATTGTACTCTGATTACCCGGGTCCAAATTGATGAAGGGAAGTACTTCACTTCTAGTTGATCAAAGATTTCCTTTTGATGTGATACTTTCATGAAGCCACTCCATTTTGGACAGGGGAAAAACATCAAGCACATAACCAGCAACACAGAGTGTGTCTAAAGCATTGGCAGAGATACCATATTTAGGTTCCTTTTTAGGTGCTTTGATTGGTTCGATATTAACACACTTTAGACCAGGAAAAGCAGGCTTGCTGTATGATTTTACGCTCACCCTTTTAAAGATAGAGGTTATCTCCCTTTATCGTGACAAACTCAGAGTTAACGGGAAGTTGACCAACTGTGAAACGGGCGATAGAATACTCATTGTGAAATCGTCCAGCTTGACCGGCGTACTACAAAACTTTATGACATTCGGAAAATTCGTGGGACGTGTTGTCCACTTCGGTCAAAACAAACGTGAAATAAACTCCATCACAAAATGTTCAAAATGTCTCGGCGAGGGGCACACGTTCTCCCAGTGTCCAAATGACTCGACCTGTAAAAACTGCAAACAGGCCGGACACAAGCAGATCGACTGTATATTTATGGATGCTGCCGATGCTACACACAACGAGAACGTGCAACCGAGCCGTCTGCAAGATTCTCATCAGACAGTACACAATGCATTCCCGAATACACAACATATTGTGACCAGTGACATATCGGAAACCGATATCTATTAATAGCACAACTATCCAAAAACAACTTCCGTCAGCGCGAGGCACGGGCAAACCAAATCAGTCAAGCGGCCAGCGATCTATTGATCAGTACCTGGGCAATGACACTCCTTACAAATCGGGAGGCACGACCGTCACGGAGCGGTCTCTGCCTACACCTGTGAATGTATTGCACGACAAAACCCAGTCACGTAGGAACGCCAAGCGTGCCAATAACGATCGTTAGCCACAAACTGTATCATGTGTTTCTTATCGATAATGAACATTTATTCTGGAAAACGGACAATGATTGAGAATATTGATTCGGCCAAACCATACAGACCATTGTTATATGCAACAATGGAAATAAGACATAGTTGTCAGATAACTTTATTGCACCTTTTGAGGACACCTAAAATGACCACAATGTATAATATATATGTACAGGTATTTACATGTGAACGGCAATTTGACACAACCAGGTTTACGCCAATTTTGATCAATGTCTTTGATATTCAGCAATTGCAGTTATGCAGTTCGGCTGTCCCTGTATACAGCATAATGAATGTTCATCTTGCCACACTTGGTCATTGAGGATCCTGTTGAGACTGCATGGTTGGTCTCGAATCTTTGATGCCCGTGCGAGGCGTAACCCCACTTGTGTCACATGACAGTTCATATGGGGTGTAAATATATAAATGCGTGTATGAATAATCTAAACACGAATACAATGTATACGCTGATATTACACATATCAGTGCAGTGGTGTATATCACATAAATGCTTTTATCCAAGGCGAACATATACTATGAGTAGCATATATGAGTTTAACCATGATTATAGATCCGTGCAAGGCAGACTGAATGTAAATATTATTTTGTATGTGCCTAATATGCGTTATATACATGTAATTACTTTACAGGTAACATTACTGGCATTATCATGTGCACATTGTACGATCTTTCGACATTTTAAAGGTTTGACTTATCTGTGCCCACTCAAAGAACAAAATAACGTTTGCCCATACTATTCAGTATATATATCTGCATGTATAGGTCTTACATTTCGTTTCGCTATGATCCATCTTTGCGCAGAGACATATCAGGGAGTAAGGGCGTTATATGACTGGATTGTTACAAACATCCGGCATGAAATTACATGCAGTTTTACACAACTTATTTAATACTTTTGTATACAGTTACTATGTTAATATTGACAATATTTATAATTTTACTTTTCAATGGAACAGTCTAAACATAGTTGTATACACTTAGTCTCATTAAATACACAGGGACTTCGTGAAAACGCTAAGCGTGCAAGGTTATTACAATGGCTTTTACAACAAAAATCTGATATTGTAATACTCCAAGAAACTCACTTTACACAAGAGTTACTTAAACATGTCAAATATGAATTTAGAGATTGGGAAACTTTCCACTCATTTGGAGAATCAAATAGTAAAGGGTGTTCGATTTTAATAAGGAAAACTATGCAATTCAACGTTATAGATGAACTGTATGATGATAATGGTAGATATGTAATATTAACTATAGAAGCACTTGGTAACATTTTTAAGTTATTAAATATATACTCACCGAATGATAAGAATACTAGAAATAGTTATTTCAAGTCACTAAGCAATATTTTAAATGATAATACACAAGGTGTTAAAATAGTGGCGGTGATTTATTAAGCAAGTTTATTAAATTTCACAATCTCACTGACGTTTGGAAACAGTTTCACAGTAATAAATGTCAATTTTCTTGGCGTAGGAAAAATAGTGCAGAAAAAAGTATAATAGATTTTTGGTTAATAGATAACAATTTAATACCTTTGATTTTCTCAATCGACATTAAACCAGCTCTAATTCAAAGTACAGATCATATGGCGATTTCGCTGAAACTTAAGATACCCAATAAAAGGGGACGGGGGTTCTGGAAATTAAATGTATCTCATTTAACGGATAGCACATACACTCAAACTATAAATAACGATATTGATTCAATTATTCTTTTGAATATTACTAGTTACCAGGCAAAATGGGAAATGTGTAAGTACGAAATTAGAGAACAATCTATAAATTTCTCAAAAATGAAATCAAGAGAGAACGTAACAACCGACTGCAAGAACTGGAAAAGAAACTGCAGACTTTATATTCAACCCCGGATTCCGATAATAATGAAAGAATAAAACAGCAAACAAACATAGTAGAAAAAGAGATCGAAGAAATATATAATTTAAAAACATTTAGAGCACAAATACGTTCTATTGTTCAATTCCTAGAAGAAGGAGAACATAACTCAAAATATTTTCATAGTCTAGAGAATCAAGGCAAAATAAAAAAATCATTACTTCATTGACGGTTAATAATAAACGAATACATTCCACCGAAGCTATTTTGAACGAGGAAGTAAACTTCTATAAAACGCTGTACACTTCAAATACTACCGATACTGATACACATTCTTATATTGAATCAATCGAATTAGATACCACATTAGATGATGGATCAGCGAATCTATGTGAAGGGCCAATGACAATCGAAGAGTGTAAATGTGCAATTATTGATATGAAACTTAACAAGGGCCCGGGACTCGATGGCTTACCAGTCGAATTTTATTTAACATTTTGGAATAAGATAGGGTTTATAGTCACATCATCGTTAAATGAAGGGTTTGAAAAGGGGGTATTATCTCACACTAAAAAAAAAGTGTATTTTCTCTATTATTCAAGAAAGGCAATCCAGAAAATATCGAAAACTGGAGGCCAATATCTCTCTTAAATGTAGATTATAAAGTTGTTGCAAAAGTCTTAGCAAAACGTTTACAAAAAATATTACCAAACATCATTAGTTTAGACCAACAGGGGTATATTAAAAATAGATATATTGGAAATAATATAAGACAAATTCAAGACATAATTGATTCTACTGACATTCTTGATTTGGATGCAGCTATACTATTTGTAGATTTTAGAAAAGCATTTGATACAGTAGAATGGGATTTGACGTTTGACGTACTTAGGAAATTTGGATTTAAAACAACATTTATAAGATGGGTTAACGTTTTATACAAAAATATATCAGCATGTGTTATAAAAATGGCTGGAAATCTCGTGGCGTCAGACAAGGGTGTCCTCTGTCAGCACTTTTATTTATAATTGTTGTTGAAAGTCTAGCTGTCAAGGTTAGGACAAACAACGAAATAAACGGTATATCTGTAAAAACAGACACTACGAAAAAACAAATAAAAATTACTCAACTAGCTGATGACACTACACTTTTCTTAAAGAACGAAGCAGATGTAGAAAATGCAATGAAAACAATTGAAGAATTTGGCACATTCTCGGGGCTAAGACTAAATAAAAGTAAAACAGTATGTCTCTGGGTAGGAAAATCAAAACATAAAGCATGTAAAACAGTTTTAAATATAGAATTCACAAACACTTCTGTGAAAGCACTAGGTGTCTACTTCGGAAATGTTAAAGAAGAATGTGAAAATCTCAATTGGACTGACAAAATAAGTCAGCGCGAACAAATAACAGATTCATGGAATAAAGGAAAATTAACAATTTATGGCAAACTATTGGTAATAAAATCTCTACATTTATCCAAACTGACATACCTAATGCAAACCATAGTTACACCGAAATCCATAATTAACAAAATAAGTTCCATAGTTTACAGATTCTTATGGAATGGTAAAAATGATAAAATTAGACGCTCAATCACCATTGGAAAAAAATTAAACTGAGGTTTAGAAATGATTGATATCGTAACATATGCGAATAATATGAAATTAAAGTGGATTAAATAACTGAAATTCATTGATAACGCCAATTGGAAATTGATACCTGCATTCTTTCTTAATGAATATGGTAATAATTTTCTTATATTCAACACGAACCTGGACACCATCAAATCGTTACCTAATGTACACCTCAGTATTCTTGCATTCTACAAACATCTTATTGGAATTTGGGCGGATTTTTGTAATGCGTTGAATAAAGAAAGCCCAAAACATTTTTATGATATCCGTAAACAAATCATTTGGGGTAACAAATATATAAAACATAACGGTAAATGCTTAATTTTCAAACGCTGGATAGACGCAGACTTGATTTTCATTAACGATATAATTTCTAAATTGATACCACTCGTATTCTTTCCTGCTTGAAAAATAAGCAAAACTGGATCTCGGAAATTAACACTATTAAAGAGTCAATACCAAGAGCCTGGAAGATTACTTTGACAACCACAGAGTCCATTCAGACAAAAGTTAAAACTAGCTTGACTACGGTTTACATAAATAATAAACCATCTGAAAACATCACGAACAAAGAACTATATTATATACTACTGAAGAAAAAAATAGAAATGCCATATATCCATACATACTGGGAACAACAATTTCAGCAGAACATTTCATGGGGATCTTTTTATTATGTTCTAAACAAAGTAGTAATTGATAACCGCGTTAAATACAAAGCATTACATAGAATTCTAGCAACGAATGAAAACCTGTTTACCTGGAAAATCTCAAATAGCCCTAATTGTAAGCACTGTAATGAAAAAGAAACGTATGATCATTTGTTCATTACATGTAGGTATCTGAATGAATTTTGGACAAATATATCCAACATATTCCAAACATTTGGAATTGACAAATCAATCCGTTCGCTTCAGTTTCTTATCCTGGGATACAAAATTCAGCTTAAGGAATATGAATATATTAATATTATACTATGTCACATTTCGTATTGTATATACAAAACACACTTTATTACTGAAGCAAGAACTCGTAAATCGAATATGCTAAAACTATTATACTATGACTTATTGATTATCTCAAAAGTTCTTCAAAACCGTCAGAAGCATTCTTCTGTTTTCAATAATTTTTTAAAACACTTGAAAGTCGTAATGTAGTATGATATACTTTAGTATGTGTTTACCGGAATAATTATGTAAAATTGAACATGTAAACAATCAAGGTGGGCGCTGACCAGCGTGTGCATCACGCACACTCTGATATGCTACATTGCTTGATATATTTGAGAATAATCAATAAATACCGCCATATTCGTTGCATGTATTATTTAGGTAAATATTACCATTACAGCGTTGAATTATTTTTCGTCGGCTGTTTATTTTAATTTCCATTTTTTCTTCAATAGAACATGATTTTGCAGCATTTGAAAATCATCTCCACTGGAAACGATTCTGGAGTCCTGCTGGGCCATTTTTTTGTGTTGTTGAGAAATAGGAACCATAGCAGACGACAATGTTCGTCTCCGGCATTCAAAAGGTTGAAAAATATCATGAGCAACAATATATACATGCAAATGTTTATACACAGTTTGTTATACAGAGCAAACACCACGCCTGATTCACAAAGTCGACTACGACCAGTATACACGTCCGTGTATTCTGATCAATGTCCACAATTACTGTCTTTCATGATGCAGAATTAAGTTGATCATCGAATATCAAGAGAGCATCATAATATGATCCAATACACTGACTGTATATATGAAAACATAACCAGAATAGGCTCTGAGCAGCCTGCACATCTGTGCAGTCTGATCATGGCTCACACTACATGCAAATATGTAATACAAATCAAACTACTACTGACTGTTAGACAATCAGAGTATATTCTGACCAGCATGTATGTATGTACGTACTGGTCGGAACCACACTGCGTATTGCTAACATTGATATTAATGGACAACTTACTTCTCGACTTACAAAATGTATGTTTTACATGTTTGTTGCTTGTTATAAAATAATAAAAGGATTGTCTACAGGCAATTCAACAGAAAGAAAAAACGTTTCCACAGGCACCGACCATTTCCATCGGTGGTACATTGACTGTGCGTTTTACAGGCGTTTCATCAACCTTACACGGTGGTGTGACACAAGCGATACCTCCCAAACTTTGTAACACTCAACATCTTCCGGATTCCTGATGCGCATCTTTTATCTCCAGACTTGATTTATCATATTTGGCGTTGCAGTGTTTTATTTCTATAAATTGGTGGTTTTGATTCATATGTGTTTCTAATAGGCATTTAAAAATTAAACGCTGAACACTCAACATCTGAAAAGACTTTCAGGATCGACAAAACAATTGTCGACATTGCAATGCTACTCGCTTTGGTGCAATTTGGGATATATTTTGGCAGCCATCCTGAATTGTAAGTATAAATAGTATCTATATATAGTGTTTGTTTGTTACATGTATATACTTAAGTATGTTTTGACGGTTTATATATATATAGGCCGCGCTCTGTGAAAACCAGCATTAATGAGAACATTTTTGATTTGCACTTTTTTACATTTTTTTGATGCGGACACCTGTCGAAAACAATATGCTGAACAGAAAATGCAAATATGTTTCATTGTTTTTGTTTTATCTCACTTTGTATAGCACCATGTGAATCACGCAAGGAAAAAAAGTAACGTCATGGAGAAAATGGCGTTATTGAAACGCCGACGTGTGTACAATGCAACACAACAGCCTACAGTAGAAATGCGTGTTCATAGATTCATTGACTGTGCTTGCTATAAACTGTATTTGCTGATAAGTTACACTAAATGCATATACAAGTGTTAGTATGTATAGTATCAAACATTGAACAAAATAAAACTATGATACATGTATGTACATGTAGTGAACAAACCAAACGCACCACTATCGATTTTAAATCTATAATTAGCCGACCTGAGACTTTGTAATTTGCTACCAGCGCCAACTATCATAGAGAATTCACATGCATGTACCATCAGGAAGATACATTGTTATTATTTGAGAATTCAGTTCAGAATATAATTGAAGTCATTTACGTAACAGTTAATTGTGACGTCATTTATTGATGTATCCATTACGTCACTCTCAAAGACCAAACAACTAAACGACATTCCATGCATTTTTTTTCTGTAGAAATTGATGACCTGAATTTGGTTATAATTTGGATAGGCCTATGGCTGCACATATCAATGACTTCAGCGCCCGATGGTGTCTAGAGGGTAGGTAGTCGGACACCCCCGGGAAGTTTTAAACAAATTAAAAATCGACTGTCCATTCCCGACCATCGGCTACCTACCCCCGCCACTGCCCCCACCCCCTCCCCGGTCCCCACCCCAGACACCCATAAACACCGAGGGCAGATATTGTTAGGTGTGTCCGCTTAAACAAAGTTATTGTGCGGGCTACACGACTCGATCCTGTCTATGAATTTACTGCCGGTACTGATTTTTTCTATATAAGTTTCTTCAAATGTTATACATGTTAGCATTTATCAACCGTACTATGTAGATTCCTTCATATGTTTGTTATTTTCGAGACCGATGCCCGCGCGACAGAATGCGTATTTATTTAGAATATGGAATGTATAGTTGTTAAAATCAAAAGTGGCGAACAGAACAGTCAGAGCAAAACTATCCATTACTGTGTATTTTTAAATTTGTGTGGGTCTGAATTGATAATTGGTTTACAATTCGAAAAATAAATATATACACAAACCTGTCATGTCGGGAAAATGCGGCGATGTGACATACATGATTGTATAATTGTTACAACATGTCCCGATAAGCATAACAGTACTGGTGCGTGTATATGTATATCCACTCGTCGGGAATAATTAATTTGAAAACGAAATTTGCAGTTTAATTTTATTTTGTTGTGTTACATTCAGCGCCGTTGTAAACAAAGAAATTAGTGGCCAACCAAGCCATGCTAAAAAGCACCGTGGCGTACGTATATGTATTTTGAATTCATGTCCGCACACTATAATCCAGTCAGTGATTTACACACGAAATTTGTCCCGACCACAAAATTGATTTCGTTGGCATGACGCTGCACGAACTTAACCCTGCGAAATTTGTTTGAAGCTGCTCGTTTGAATTTAGACACGTTCAATCTGCAAATCTGGAATTTGTGAATATGCTTTATTAATATTATTTACACGCCTCCGACTAGAACGGCCCTTTGATAAAAAGAATAAAGCACACAGACGTCCAGTGTTTAGTAGTAAGTAATTTAAATTAATTTAAATTCATGTTCAAGGATCTAAAGTCGGAATTCTTAAATGTGTAAATGTTGGAGACCTGTGCATCTGCGCAGCCTCATCAGAGTCTGCAATGATTGCAAAAATAATAGTAAAATATATGCCATACATTAATATAACCATATTTACTACGAGTGATACTTTTAAAGAATATTTAACAGTTATGAAACGGCAATCGTACGGCTGATGCAATGTGATAGTCGCTAAAAAATACGTGACAAGGTACATGTACAGTAGCGCTTTTCTGCTCCTTACCTATTTCTATATACTAATATCGTATACATATCGTAATCGTATAGTATTGGTATATTTAATTAGCATATCGTATGATCATATAACATTGGTATGTTTGTACCGTATCATCGTATAGTACAAACGTACTATACGAATATTATACAAACATACGATATCCGTTCGTATATACGATATATCCGTACGGATATGGAATGAATATACCATAATCTGGTATGTTTGTACGATACAAACGTACCAGCATTATACACATGTATTAAAATCGTATAAACATACCATTTGAATGGTATATCTATACGATATTGGTTGGTATGTACGGTACAAACATACCGTACGTTTATATTATATGCATATCGTATAGAAAACATATCGTATTGGTATAGCATACGTATAGTATTGGTATAGTACGTATAGTTGACCTGCAGAAAAGCGCTACTGTAAGTGGTAGCAGATACAGATAGTGTTAAGTGTCAACTAGCTGCAATAATTAACCTCCGATATGTTATCTACGGCTACTATTTGTCCCATTCAAAAAATGTGAGCAACCGAAGTGCATACCTGTTGCATGTAGGTCAAAATTTAGTAAACTGAAAATAGTATACCTTTGAACAAATAATCTTTGATTTAGAACTGGTAAATTGCCACCAATAATATAACAGGCAAATCATTTTCCAATGGGAGCCATATTTTCTCTTGTTGTTGTTCAACATTCAACATAACGAAATGAAGCTTTCAAATTTACAAGACATACATGTAAATGTCAGATAAACACCTTGACACGGTAAAATAACCAATTTCTGCTTGTGTATGTTCTTAATTATTAATAATTTATTGATACAGCTTTGACAGTTTTATATCGCTAACAGTAGTAATGGGTGGCAATATGGCACGGTTTTTCTAACATGTGTTTTTTACATAGACGGATTTTACCCATTGCACCGGTTGTCTATGTAGAAAACACATGTTAAAAAACCGTGCCATAGGTGCCATCCCTTATTACTCCCATTATCAGGGTGGGGAAAACGTCTTGTATTACGTTATAGTGGATAAAAACCGTGCCATAGTGCCACCCCTCAACCATGTTGATGGAGATTCGTGACTTTTATTCGGGTGGAAACTTCTTGTATTACGCTATAGTGCCACCCTGAACCATTTTGTTGGAGATTCGTGAATTTATCCTAGTGGGTGTACTGTTCCCCTATATAATTTTCACATATTTTTGACAACTCCAATATTATCAAATACATATGAAAATGTCCTATTTCGTTCACTTCAAGTTGATTAAATTAAATATTGATTGTAAATCAATATAATGGTATTTTTCAATTATAGTAAAATTGAATACAAGATATGTAATGTTTTAACAATATTTTATTGAACAACAACATATTTACAACATGTAATACACAGCAATTCAATCAAAGTCTCAATGTCCTGTAACCGTATGGTACAGTATTAACATTGTCAACAATGACACGTTTTGTGTACACAGACCGAAATGTCTTGCTTTGACATTCACTCGTTACTGTTCTGTTTGCATGTCTCCTAATTTTACATGCATACACAACTTTTCACTTCGGTACTTCGATCCTCTGCACATTGAACATATGTATCAAAGTTCACCACTTGACTTGTGTTGTAATCGAGTGTCAGTCCTTTAACTTTGCATTTGGATTTCATTTCCCCAGCTTTTGTTATCAACTTGTACGCATAACTATTTGGGCCTAAACCCCTAAATTTTATTATTTTATTTCCTGGTTTTTCAGCAGTCCATTTACCAAGTCTACTATTGATTATGGGCGGATTCCAGGAATTCTGCTTGTGTATGTACATACAACTGTCTGTATAGAAATACAAGACACGCTCATTTAACTTTTCAAAAACTACTGTATAGTTCAAGCCTTGCATATGCTGTTACATATGATCACACTACAACGTTTGATGTTGTATGGGATTCAATGTGTTCAAGCCTAGTTTCATAGTTAACCAATACAAATTGTTCTTTGTCTTTTTTCTGATACACACCATCCGGGGTAACCACTTGCTTCTTGTTTGATTTTAAGAAAATTGTCCACATACCCCGAGAAAAAATCATAGATTTTTTAGAAAAATGCCATACTTCATACACGTCTAACAACGTATAGCCACAGTCAAATGCTTTAAACAATTATATTGTCACCCATGTACCCACCAAAGCTCGTTCTTCAATTGTATGTGTACACTTTGTAGAACTTTCTTCTCCACATGTTCTACATAGTGGAAACATGAGTTTGTTATTACAATGTGTTGGTAACACGGGATGAAATAGATTGTCAGGGGGGGAGAACTTACATTTTATCAAACCCTCATATTTCGGATGTTTTCTACATCAATACTTTCTTTTGTCAAAATTTCGGGGTGTCCTATAGGATATTCTTTGTATTTACATACAAATGGATACAATGAACAAATATCAATATATTTGATTTCGTCATCTGAAATTTCTTCAATATCATATTTAATTTGTATCGCATTACAACGTCCACCAAACAATCCTTCCCTATGTTCAATCGGATCACAGTTTGGAAATAATTGTTCGATCAATCGAATACCTTCCATTGAAAATTTACGTTTAATCAGATCTCGGCTTGAAATAATTCCGATCGGATTACTTAGCATGTATTTTTTACGCCAAACTTTGTTACATGCGACAGCGATTGTACTGACTTCTAAAAACGGATCTATACCACCATATTCCATGAATACCTTCCTGAATTTTCTACACCCACGTCTCAAAATATCTGCATCCGATCGACAATATTTTTCCATTTCTTGTTTGAAATTGAAACAATCATTGTTTTCCACACGTTCGTTATACCATGATAAAAAATTTCCCTAGCACCTGTCCGCATTGAATCTGGTTTGTAATAAGAGACATCAACGTATGGACCAACATAATCGGCAAATTTGTCAGTATTTGCCCAATGTGGAAAATATCCCCTAGCCATTTCTTTCAATTCAAAGGTTTCTGGAAATTTTGCCAATTCTGAATTTATGAAATTGTATGAATCAATCAATCGTATTCATCCAGCTTCCATAACCATGATGTTATTACCGTTCATTATTACATTTGGTTGAAACATTCCCTTTTCAATGAGATGGTGAAGTATGAATTGCCCATCATACGCTCTTTGAAATTATGTGCAATAACTGTGGCACCTTTATGTTGTTTTGAAAATAACCAATTACAAAATTCTGACAAAGTATTTTTTCCTTCAAATACTACTTCTCTTCCTCCAGGAAACCGACTACAACATTAACAATTGAATTATAATGGTTCATTGATACATTCATCACAAGCTCTGTGTGCAATACAATAGTTAGGAATGTGTACACCAGTGTCTTGTTGACATTCGAAATCATAAAATATGAAAAACGGTTCATGATCATCTTCTTCAGTTTTGCTTTTGTACTGCTGAATATGACATTTGTGGTCTCCTTTCAAAATTTAAATTTCTTCTTTCCTTTGCATGTATGATTCTTCTTGGAGTCGGCCACTGACCTCCACATTTGCCACAACATTTTATGAGTTGACAAATTGATTTCTTTTGACGCCCTTCAATTTGCTTGTGTTATGCAAACACGTTCCACTATAAAATGTCCTGAGACAATCTTTACAATTGATATAATTTAGCATATGACATGCATTTTGTTTTGGAACGACATGCCTTACTCGAAGTAGGGCATATATGTGTTTCGCGATTTTGGTAAGCAACATCACACATTTCACAATAGTAATGACATCCAAGAAACCCAACAATATTTGTAATACAATCATAGTGATCTTGATTATAGAATACATGTATCACTTTGCTGTATGACTGAATTTCTGGATATTTAAACAACAATTCTGTTTTCACATGTTGCTGATGAATCTTGATCACATATTCTGGATACATATATTGTTGGATTTTCTTATATTCTTCAATTCCACAAGCTTTCTGTGGTGAAATTCCAACTTCATTCAATAATTTCTCTGCTTCAATACGTTGTAACGATCTTCTGGAATCTCTGATTACATTCGATCGCATATTCCATGTTGAAGAAACTCTCGATCAGCATGACATTTTCCAACAACAATAGCCCGGGCTAAACACATATTGTCTTTTGAATTTTCAATTTTCACAACAGTTTTCTTATTTTTAGCGAAAACTCGAGAATCAATTTCTGAGGTAATCTCCTTTTTCCAGAACCTGTTGGTATTTTGGTAAACATTGTTTCGATTGTCATCTCACCATCGTTCAAATTAAAATCCATATTCGATTGTATAACTTTTTCTATTTCTTGTAACAACATGCTCACATCCAAACATTCAAGAATGGAATCGCTATCCCCACCTGTAATGCAGGGTGATTTAATGTCACCATGATTTTGTCGTGTGGATCTCCATTAATTCGTTCGATGTTTTGATGAACGATATCATCAAATAATATCCCGACGAAGGTTTGAGGGTGTTCGTCCACATCAAATTTCTTGAATGTTGTTTTAAAAACTGATGATTCAGTTCTGAATTTTCTTGATCTTCGACTTTTTTCTTGTATAAGATCATAAAATATTCCAACATCTGGTGACTCTTCGGTTTCACTCTCGGTGTCCGAGTATGGTACAAGTGGCATGTTGAAGGTTGTAATAAAGTATCAAGCAATTTGCAGCAGATTATATACTATCGCTACACCGTGACGGCTATAAAAGAAGCCACAGACTCCAAATGGTCATCATTAGTCTACTGGACTCTGAAGCGACATGGACTCTGAAGCGACAGAACGTTATTCCATGCAACTACAAAAACACGAGGAACATTTTGCTGACTATTTCGAAAGTATGAAATATTGGCACAAAGGATGAATTTATATGTAAATCCGTTTACTCACGAAGTTGAATTCAGCAACATACCGAAAACCTATCCGATAAAACATATTGGAAACTTTGTTGGATCGTTTACATCATACAACTATTCGGGCAATTGTGAGTACCTGATTTCTACAGGGAAGAGGTTTACAAAATCCAGCATCGATGAGAAATATGGAGGGGACGAAATATCACCTAACATATGTTACATCTGTCAATCAACGGAACATTGGGCTAATAAATGCAGTCAGAAGATACAAGGAAAGTACATGGATGTGTTTGTGAATCCATATTCTCACGAAGTTCAATTTTTGGATTCGCCTAGTATCACCAAAGACATGTGTGTTGGAAAATTCATGTCTTATTACAACGAAGAGAGTCATCTGAAACTTCCAAGAAATGTTATGTACGCTGGATGTTTCATCTGTAAATCGAAATCACATTGGGCTTGTGATTGTGACCAGAAGCCTAGTTATAAGACCGTGGATGTTAAGGCCCCCGAGAAACCAGTGAAATTCGTAAACGTAAACGCCAAGGTGAACGAGTGTTCCAGCCAAGAAGAGGAAAATGGACTTTTAGATTTGATTGAATTACCGTGTATTACTTTATATGTCTTGTTAAATGAATACAAGCTAAAACATTTTTTCTTGTTTGTTATTTATCATTTTAAAATTCATATGATTTATAAAATGTATAGTGTCACAACAGACCTGAGAATAAGTATGTATACATTAGATCTTTGTTAACTCGCATTGAAAGAATAATCATTTGATTTCACGAAAATGAAATAGTACTAACCAAAAAAACCAGTACTCGTGCCTTTACACCAAACCATTTTGTACCAGTACTCGTGCCTTTAAACCAAAACCATTTCGTACCAGTACTCGTACCTTTACCCCAAATGGCTCTTTTCAGGGTCATCACAAAAAAATATTCGAACAGAATTCCTTTTCAAATAAAACAATTGCTATACACATGATAGTATATCATTATACATGTGGACCTTGTACTGTAAACAAAGGATAACGTATGTCTTTGTTATTTCAACAGCCATGTAACAATTATGTAACATGGCTGTGGAAAACTGAAATTGTACAAAAGATTATTGATTATCGCAAAGATTTATTTAATATTGTACCCTAAAAAAGTAATATGATATTACAATACAGTAACACAGCTATACTAATATGCAAGAACAGTTCAATTTACTTAAATTTATTGAAGCTATCCCAGATATGTTACAATACAGTAACACAGCTATACTATTATGCAAGAAAAGTTCAATTTCCATAAATTTATTGAAGATATCCCAGATATGAAATGTTTTTCTTGTTTATAACTTCAATTCCTATGATTTATAAAATGCAAAGTGTTTCTTTCGGGAAAATATTGTGGTCCTGAACAGGACCGTTTGATTACTGTCTAATATAATTCAGACAGATCTGGGTATAAGTTATTCATTGTAACTTTCCAAGCAATCTTTTGTTTGGAAGGCCAATGATAACCACGTCTTGCAAAGAATTGTTGTAATCATTCTTTGTTTCTCTCTCTTTCTTCATTAACATCACTTTTCCTGGAGAATACACTTTTTCTCAAACGTTGAAAGAATTTCTTGATCTGCATTCTGACATGTAAGAAATGATACTGTATATGCTTTAGATCCAGAAATGATTTCGTCCATGATTTCATTGGATAAAATTTAGAGGATTTGATTGGATAAGAATTCTGTCCCTCTCATTGGATGAATTTCAATCCGTTTTTACAGTCAAGCTTGTACAAACAAGCTTTGTTCACAAAACGTGTTTGCAACACGCTTTCTGATTGGCCGAAAATCTGAAAAATGACTAAACTACCGAAAGTAGGTCAATCCATTTGATAAGTATAAAAGCATGTGTTTTTAGCACATACTTCACATGTTTTATCGAACACTGAAAGAAATGCATACTGATCGAAGCAAATTGATGGCAAGACGGATCTCAGAATTGATTGAAGTAGTTCGGGCGATGAAGGAAGATATAGAAGCGCTGCAATTGGTTACGACTGACCTGATGGGTAGAATAACGGAACAACCAAAACCTGTTTAAGAAGAATTTGAAACTGACGACCAAAAGAGTTTTACTACAGAAACAAAACCTGATACTACGGGTATTGTCAGAGTCAAAACTCGAGAATCAACCAACAAATGGAGCCGTACTTGTACTGAATATTAGTTTGTACATGTGTACATTCTAAACAAAACGGCCCTTTTCAGGGCCAACCATACATTATTACGAAAAGATTGCTTTACAATTTATATCCTAATAACTTTATATATATTTACCGTTAGTTGTTAAACACAACATACATTTCGAAGCATGTAACATACGGTTTTAGGTCCTGCTCCAGACAAAAACTCGTGAATCAATCAACAAATGGCAACACATTTACACTGAATATTAGTTTGTACATGTGCAAACTCTAAACAAAACGGCCCTTTCCAAGTCCTTTGGAAGATATTCCATTTGTTGTTCAATAAAATATTGTTAAAACTTTACATATTTCGTATTCCATTTTACCATAAATTGAAAATAAATGTTGATTTACAATCAATATTTATTTTCACCAACTTATGTCATATGTAACACTATATCACAAAGTTTCATGAAATAAACCTTACAATTTTTACATTGTTAAAAATAAGTAAAAACTAGAATGTGGAAAGTGTTACTGTATTGTAACACATAAGAGACAGAAGCATAACTGTCCCGATGAATGTTGATTTGAATGTTGAAATATTATGACAATTGTATGGTAACAAGTTCTGCATAGTTTGATAGAAGAAAAACGGATCTTTTCAGAGCCATACAAAGTTTCAAGAAATAAACCTTACATTTTTTACATTGGCAAAAATAAGTTAAAATGAAATTGTCAGAACATCGTTTTGTAAGCCCCACTGTGATTGGTCACTTGATTTTCATCAATTTCTAAGTAGGTCAATCCTTCTGCTGTGTATAAAAGGCGATCATAAAAATCATTAATTTACATTCGATACGATGGCTGTCAACGGAAGTTACGACTTTATCGGTCAAGAATTTGATTTATCAGCAGAGGCCATGGGTGATATATATCAGCCAACCTACCAGCCACAACAACAACAGCAACAGCCAACGTTTCCTGTATACGTCCAAATACAGAAGATTGAATATTCTACAGCATATCAACCAGGCCAACATCCGCCACAGATCCAAGGAAGGAAGAAAGAAGACAGAATACAACAACAGTGTATACCTGATCGTTTACCTCAGAAAGAAGACATGATGGCATCGTGTTCAACTGGACAGTATGACAGCCACATTATCAAGTAAACTAGAGAAACAGTCGGAAAATCGGAACTTGACATTTAACACAAAGCCATTGAAAGTACCGATCAAGTTTGAATTGGACAAGAAAACAGTGACACAGCTCAGTCAACAGGTCGAGCAGACCCTGTGTGATACAGTTGGCGAAAAAACACATCCATATAAAAGTGGGATTGGTGCACATCGTAAACACATTCGTCCAGAAAAATAAAATCATTTGATTCCAAGAAAATAAAATAGTATTAATCATTTTTTTAATAAATAAAAATATAAAATAAAAGAATAAAAAAATATTGTTTTACCCCAAACGGCCCTTTTCAGGGCCACCCCAAACTATTCGAACAGAATTCCTTTTCAAATAAAACAATTGCTATACACATGATAGTATATCATAATACATGTAAACATTGGAGAACATATGTCTTTGTTATTTCAACATCTTTGTGACATTTATGTAACATGGCTGTGGAAAACTGAAATTGTACAAAAGATTATTGCTTATCGGAAATATTTATTTAATAGTGCATCCCGAAAAGTAATATGGTGTTACAAGTGTTTAACATGTAGATCCAGAAATGATTTCATCCATGATTTCCTTGGATAAAATTTAGAGGATTTGATTGGATAAGAATTCTGTCCCTCTCATTGGATCAATTTCAATCCATTTTTACAGTCAAGCTTGTGTAAACAAGCTTTGTTCACAAAACGCGTTTGCAACGCGCTTTCTGATTGGTCGAAAATTTGAAATTTGGCTAAACTACCAAAAGTAGGTCAATCCTTCTGATGTGTATAAAAAGTACACAGCTATATCTCATTAGTCATTAAACTGTTCAACCAACTACATAACAATGCATGAGAACGGTGAATGCTCTATGTGCGGCGAACACTGTTACCTACAGTGTAGAAAATGCTATGCAGTGTTGCACACTCACGGGGAAGAACATCAATGTCCAGAGCTCGACGAAGGCTTTTTCGAAGAAGAGGACATTAAATACCTCGAAATTTGTGAGGCCTGTGATGTAGTCGTCGACTCTGTGTGGGATGACCTGTGCACTGCATAGTTTGCTTAAAGACAACAGCCCTGTTCAGGGCTATACACCTTCTCACGAAATGAATACCTTACATACTGCTCGTGTTGAATACAAAAACGATTAATCTATTAAAATGTTATTAACCAAATCATGCAGGGTCAACCATATATTTCAGAAAATCTATATAAACAACGTCATACATTAATATGTATCATAGTTGAAACACATTTTCACACACACAGAAACTATATAATAACACTTCTAAAGTAGTTTAATTTATAAATTTACCATGGATGCATATCACAGAACTGCAATGAGAAAATCACTAACGATAATAATTCGATCTCTAGCTGAGAATCCACATGGTTTAGCCTTTAGTGGTTGACGACCTTACTTCGAGCGAGATTCTCACCAGGTCGATGCCTGAACATATTGACACTGAAAAGACACAAACAGCGAAGGAACGGGCCCTCGCATACATGCTACCAAAACGTGGTCCGACTTGTTACGCACTCTTCATTTTCGCACTGAACCAACACGGCCTCAGTGACTTGGCGAATCAAATCAGAAGTCATGTAACGCCGTCAATCGGTATACACACAAGTGCTGTTGCACATTATCCAACGACAGTGAACAATGATGTTCGGGGTTTAAACACCGTTCAACAGTCAATTCAAGTAGGTCCTAATGACGACGACAGTACGAACACATGTGGAATATGCGTGGACGCCGATAAAAACACTGCTTTGGTTCTTTGTGATCACGTTTATTGTGAAGGATGTTCACGACGATTTCCTCAGTGCCCTATGCGTAGATAACACATAACCAACACGATACGTGTATTATTTTGATGTGTATCAAAGGTTTAGGATAAATTGTGTAAGCTTGAACTGAATTTTACTCAAAAACAGTGTTTCAAATCATACATGTCTTTGTATCAAGCTATGATTTCACTAGGATTATTTTGAATATGTAAATGGATATTGACCAGGACAGCTAAGAGGAACACCTACATCATATAAGAACCTGAAATCTACGACTTGAACTTCAGTTTGTCGTTGTACTCGACACGGTCATCAACGTAATCGTATTTACAGAATTTGATAACCAGATTATAATAATCAGTCTACGAAAAGTGTTCACAGACTACTGACAATGATTGGCTATAACTATGCGCTGTGGTTACACAACGATGTTTGTCTGGTGACGAAATCCAGAGAAACACCACGACGAAAAAAGACAATACATGACACATTCAACAGATGTATGGTTAAAGAACTTCAATCATTAATTAAAAAAGATGTAAATGACAACTGTGAAGGATGTCAGATTGAGTATTCCTGTCATCTTGAACATGCCAGTCAAGTACGTCATCAACTGTGCCTAATCACAGATCAAGATGAACAGATAGATCTCTTTATATCTATAGCTGTGAGGAAATTGGATCCCTATGTAATTATGTCAAAATGGTATCCAATTCTCGAAGATATGGCATTGGACGATCAAGAGAAATTGGAAGCGTATTTACTTTGGGAACATATAAAAACAAAATTAAATTTCGACCCAATGAATCATGGTTGGAAGATTTGGCTACACAGGTTAAAAAATCCTGGAAGTAGGATTGATACTGAAGACTATAAAAGTGGGAACGGACTATAACTGAATCAATTCTATGAATAGACACACTTGAAGAAACAATGAATCCTTTGACAGATCTATTGAATCACATAGCATACAGGAAAGCATTGATACGTGCTTTCAAACTAAAAGTATCAAATTAACAATATCTTACACCAGGGATCATCAAAGATGAATTAGAGAAAATAGAGATGTTTGAAGAGTTCAAGGAAGCCCTATTATTAACAACGGGGTTCTTCAAAGATTCAAAGGATTAAAGTAGGACAATTAACATTTGAACAATGGGGAAATGAAGTTGCTGAAAAAGACAACATTGTGAATTTCTTATTCAATCACTATGACAAATACATCAAAAGAGTGACCAAGTATGATCATCAATACACTTGAATCACATAATCAAGACAAAAGGCCCTTTTCAGGACCAATACAAATATTTAGAATAGATAAACCTTATAATCAGCAATGGAAGTAGATCATACCTCTTGAATGTTGTAGCTTAAACATACATGTTGTAAATATGTTGTTGTTCAATAAATTATTGTTAAAACTTTACATATCTCGTATTCAATTTTACCATAAATTGAAAATAAATGTGGATTTACAATCAATATTTATTTTCGTCAACTTGAAGTGGATGAAATAGGACATTTTCATATGTATTTGATAATATTGGAGTTGTCATATGTGAAAATTTAGATGGGTTTAACACACCCCCTAAATTTTAAAAATACCATTATATTGATTTACAATCAATATTTAATTTCATCAACTTGAAGGGGATGCAATAGGACATTTTCAAATGTATTTGATAATATTGAAGTTGTCAAAAATATGTGAAAATTATATAGGGGAACAGTACACCCATTTAGGGGTGCCACTATAGCGTAATAAAAGAAGTTTCCACCCGGATAAAATTCACGAATCTCCAACAAAATGGTTGAGGGGTGGCACCATGGTACGGTTTTTTAGCCACTATAACGTAATACAAGAAGTTTCCAACCGGATAAAATTCACGAATCTCCAACAAAATGGTTGAGGGGTGGCACTATGGCACGGTTTTTTAGCCACTATAACGTAATACAAGAAGTTTCCACCCGGATAAAATTCACGAATCTCCATCAAAATGGTTCAGGGTGGCACTATGGCACGGTTTTCAGCCACTATAACGTAATACAAGATGTTTCCACCCGGATAAAATTCACGAATCTCCATCAACATGGTTCAGGGGTGGCACTAAGGCACGGTTTTTAGCCACTATAACGTAATACAAGAAGTTTCCACTCGGATAAAATTCACGAATCTCCATCAAAATGGTTCAGGGTGGCACTATGACACGGTTTTTTAGCCACTATAACGTAATACAAGAAGTTTCCCCCACCCTGATAATGGGAGTAATAAGGGGTGGCACCTATGACACGGTGTTTTAACATGTGTTTTTGACATAGACAACCGGTGCAAGGGTAAAATCCGTCTATGTGAAAAACACATATTAAAAAACCGTGCCAAAGTGCCACCCATTACTACTGCTAACATATCAAACACGCCGGATAACTGATTGCAAAAATCACTCTTCCATGTCTTACATTAAAGAGATGGGGTTAAATTGCTACCCTCGCGAGTGGTATGGTGCGGGGTAGCAATTTTGTTTCTAAGTGTCAACATGATGCGATATGCCGCGTAATTAGCACTACCATATTTTTTATCTGTGATACGATTATTTTTCTGACAATTTTCAAAATTGTATTTTTTGTTCATTTTCGAAATATTCGACAGGTGAACCAGTAAATCAAACTAATTAAGACCTAGGCCCATTTCCATTTGTGGCAAATTTTATACAGAATACGTGTCCCAGTTAATGAACCAACATTTTCTTTAATAAAAGTAACGTTTGCGGGAATCGCAATCCAATATCCGCACGTCCACGTAATCTGAACTGGACCGTTTAGCACAATTAGTAAATAGCGCACGCATGTGCCCGGGGTTCGATCCTCAATTTGCAAGTACATGTATATGTGATGTTGGTCGCCTGACAGGATACGTTTGTTTTCTTTGAGTATTCCGTTTTCAACCTAAATTAAGAAACATACAGACGCCTCCATCTACGCCGACTAGAATAAAATAATATTGTTCTCGCGTTTGTTTTTTGAAATTGCTTATATAAACTAAAGTTTAAAAGAAATTATTAACATTATGATTTCTTAACATGAAATTCAGGAATTTGTGATGTGTTATCTAAAATAATTGGTTGTAGGTTATTTTAATTTTTTTTTCAAATGTCCATTTCACAAATCGTCCCATATAATAATATTATTAAAAAAATCATTTGCCATATGGTCATTTGTTATAAAAATAATTATACAAAATCACTACGTCTTTCCTTTGAAGGAAACCGAAAAAACAGACGAACTAATCTGAACCAACTATTGGAAAACTAAACTGTACCACTTCCTTGCCACGGCGTTAATCCAATTATTTACAATATTTGTGAGTCCACAATTAAAGTAAAGCGGTACGGCTATAAATAGGACACGTTGCATTGCAATGACGCAACGATTTCAATGTTGGTCAAAATCCGACGTGACGTTGGTAATTATATAATGGATAATTTCCCATCGTAACATAGCGTGGGAATAGCGTGAAATAATACACGGAGTGGGTAACGTCGGCTTTTCTTTTTTTCTTTTCCCCCCCCTTTTTCCTTCCTTGTTTCTTTTTTTTTTTTTTTTTTTTTTGTCCCCCCTTTTTTTTTTTTTTTTTTTCCCCTTTTTTCCCCCCCTTTTTTTTTCTTCCTTTCCCCTCTTTTTTTCAAATCTTTTTTTCCCCCCCCCCCCCCCCCTTTCCAACGTAAACAACGATTAAGCCGAATGGAGCGAAACGAGTTGTTTAACAGCGGAAAGGCGACGTACACCGAATGTGATTTTTATTTCACGCTAATTCCAACATGTACGATGGAAATGTCCCCTATTTTATTACTTATTAAATTTCTGGAAAAAAATAGAAACCAAATATGCATTGTATAATGTTTCGGGGGGGCGTTTCCAATATTGCGTATGGAAATTATCGTAGGCGGAGATTTATTTTTATAATCAACTGACGTCACTAAATCTAGGCTAAATCTGTTAAATAAAAATGGCGGATATCGAGTATTTCGGAAAGTTGAGATTTTATTTATAAATAATTGGAGTATTTTAATTAACGCTGGAAATACATGGTAAACACAGGCTTCAAGAACATCACCAATATTTTCTCGTTTGGATCGACGATTTTCTTCCTCAGCAACAACAAAACAAACAACTCGTTCTGATTGCCCTGCTCGAAACATTGAATTGGTAACCGATGGCAAGTGGTCCCAACCACCGACGGCACGAGGGACGGTTTCTGGTGTGTCAGGCGGGAGTGTTCAGATGGTTTGGACAATTTACTTTACTGGATCCCCAGAGCTGCTACATTATTATTTTTACTGACTGGTTGGTTTACATAATGGTTTGTGTTTCATTACCTTTGACGTCTGGAAACTATCTGACGCGGCTCCCGGCCCGGGAAATGAACTTCCAACCCGTTGGCCATCCACCATTTTTTGGACAAAGAAACCAAAGCAACCATTGCTTTTGCAGCAATATAATTTATTTCTTTAGGCAACCCAACTATTAACATTACATTTTCATTTTTACACTTTCAATGCAATTTTATGCAATTCCAAATTACCTGTGAAAGTAAAACCCGTAATTATCAGGAATTAACAAATAATACACCGTCAGATTACAAATAATACTCCGTGTAAGAGAAACACCCTCCTTAAATCACCAGCGTGCACTGTCCCGCAACTGTGGAAATTCAGGAACGACTTTCGCGAGTTGTAAACGGAACTTGACCTCCCGAGCGGTGTGAGCGGCTCTGCAATTCCACAAGAAATAGGCTCAGCTGAACGGACTGCGATTGGCAAGAAAGAAAATAGATTTTTTTGAACCAGTCAAATCGGATTTCGAAGATCTTACCAACGTCCACCCAAATACCGACAATTCACCATAAAAAACCAAAAACCAAAAAGGTTTAAATCTTAAGTTTTCCCCATCCAAATTCCTCTGCCCAATCTGCAATAATCATTGGCAGGACCATATATCAAATTTCTCCAACCTCCTCTGGCAATGATTGGACATTCGTAACAGGAAGAAATGGGGACTTTATTGCCATTGTAACCAGAAAATCTAGCCACCGGGTTACTCGCTTGTTCGGCGTTCAGACAATAATAACAGCATGTGGCGGGCATTGCTTCTACCCAAACAGGAGTTACCAGTATTTATCTTTTTTTTTTTTTTTTTTTAAACCTTTCAGCACAGTTGAGAATTAATATTTCCTCCAACAACGGTGTTGATAGATAGAACCACAGGCGATTGAAGTGTCCTAATCCAACATTCGAATGCCCTCCCCCCCTCCCCCCCCCCCCACCATTTATACTATTTATTTAAATGTCTATATTTACGTTACTAGTATAAAAGTACGGACCAGATTGAATGTTTATCTCAGGGGCTATTGTGGGTGTTGAGTTCAATCGCCTGTGATAGAAACACAGCTGGTCCTTACCTACTCGTTTTGATAGTAAAATAACTTCCCAGAACCATTAATTAATTTTCACAAAAGCCAAAGAAAATATCCTGAAAATTGGGATAATTTAGTTTCTATAAAATTGGACCCATTACAATTGTTTGTTTAATGACGGCCTGGCAACAGCTATTTTGGTATAATTTTTCTGCTCTGTTCAATGTGGGTTCGAATTCCATATATTCACCAGACGTTAATTGGGTGCGAAAATTTCCCAAATCTAATAAGAGGATATTTCCCATCGTAACATTTTTGAAATAGCGGGAAATTAAATACAATGAGTTGGTGAGCCTCCGATTCCGCGTAAGCAAAGAGTGAGTCGTAGCGAACGAGTTGCTTGCACAGAAGCCACCGACGGACCTAAGTGGTTTATTATTTCCACTATTTCCACAATATGTTTTTCCTTTTATTAGGAATAAACAAAACAAATTCTTGGGATAAGTATATTTTTATTGTTTTGGAACATTAGTAGTATGTTTTGAAAGCATAAACACCAGAAATCAAAAGCTCCAGATAAGGGTTACGTAATTGGAGTAAATTTTTACGCACTTATTTTTTAGCAGGCATACACCAGTGAATTATCTAAAGTTTTGAGTACAAAATGTACTCACAACTGAGTACCAAATTTACTCGCACCAAATGTGAAAATATGCATAGATTTTACAAAATTCAAGTATTGAAAAATACTGGTAATTAAAGTTGGAATTTTTTACTTAGTTGAGCTGCAAATGCAAATTTGCAGCTGAAATTAAGTGAATATTTAAATTAAAAATGTTTTAATCGTTTTTTTTTATGATTTTGTTCCATATTTAAAATAAGGAAGAAAATTCACTTAAATACAGTTTTTTATATGTCAAATACATAATTTGAATTTAGAGAAAATATGGGGGAAAGGGAAGGTTAGCGATACATTTGGTTTTGGGCTTTAAAAAGCACTTTGGGATATCATCCAATATCTAATAGTCTCCTGTGGACAGATTCACCCATTCACATGCCCTTCAAATGTGTTGGATTATCAATGCGGAAATTATGAAATGAATGATATCACCCACTCGATTATGAGATATCTTTTCCTTTCCAATTAGGTGATTATCAACTATTCTAAATGCGTGTTATCAACCCATTTGAATTAGTAATTGATATCACTAATTGTGTAATGAGTGGATAATCAATTATGCATTTTGAAGTGATGATATTACGAATTTGCAAATACATAGAGGATATGTTCCATTGGTACCATTTTTGAATAGCGGGAAATAATACACGAAGATTGAGCGTCCGGCTTTTCGCGTAAGACACCGAGTAATGCATAGCGAACGAGTTTGCTTGCACGGACGCCGACGGACACGAGTGTATTATTTCCGCTATTCAAATAAAAATGTAACGGAATGGGAATATCCTATTTTATTACAAAGTCCACGGCGGGATACATATTGGCACATTTAGTCTATGTTTTTTGAGTATTGTAGTCAATGAATTGTGGATGTGCGTATGGATAAAAGGTTTATACAATGGACGTGTTTTCGCCCCGCGTTTTTGACGTTACGGTTGTGTTGGACGTCAAATGTGACCGTCAATGTTAAACTTTTTGAATAAATCCAAATTTACGCAGCTGTTTCCTGTATGAACCAGATAATAATTTTGAGTTACATGTTTTTGGAATGTGTTCAATCACCAATTAACATTCTAGATTTAGGTCGAGACCCTATTTCAAAACATTGTTTATTTAGACTGTTAATAAAAATTAAACATTTTGCATGGTAAGCTCGTTGGTTTCCAAGAAAAACATGGCGCGTAATTAACGGGGTGTTCCTTTCTTCCACGGTGTATTATTTTGTTAAGGAAGTTTGATTACGGGTTTTTCTTCCCACAAGCGAAACCGGTGCAAAAAATAATTTTGCAAAGAGTGTAAATAAATGTTATTCACAACTTTTGTGTTCGAATCCCGCGAAATGGGTGATATCATCCAATTCAATTTGAATTGGTGATATGACAAATTTGAATTTTATTTACAGTCCTTGAAAATTAATTTGTACGGGTTTTTCCGCTACGAAGAAAAACCCGTACAATCAACTCCGTTTCCCAAACACCCGTAAAATGTACCGCTGATTTGGCTGTTTGCAGATCACACACTGGGTTACCAGAAAAACACAAGCTGGTGCAGCTGCCGTAAGGAATGTCATCGCCTTTGAGGAGTATTCAAAAAAGCGGAGGCAGATGAATTTTGTTAACAGCATGGAGAACACGTCAACCAAGAAAAAGACCAGATTGTGGACATGAGACAATTTAAAAAGTTACCTAAATGTGAAGGGAGAAGGGAAAAAAAGGGACATAGAGACAATACCCATGGATGAACTGGACTCAACATTTTGGAATTTTTCTTCTTGGGATACCAAGGAAAATTAAAGATGTTCCGGTTGAATATGAACCATAAAACACTACGGGGATTTAAATGGGCAGCCTGGATCGTTATTTTTGGAAGAAAAAAAGGTTTGGACATGCAAGTGTTAACAAAAAATCCATTGTTTCCCGGCCATAGTAAAATGCATCTTTGTAAGGCAAGAAAGCAAAAAGGACTTGTAAATCACAGGGCATGGGAAACAGACCCAAATGAAAGCCGATGAAATGGAACGGACGCAGACATTGAAAAACTTGTTTCCAAAAAGGAATAACTTTGGGCACTCCAGTCACCGGACGACGTTAATAAATCTTCCTGCATACTGAATCTTTCACTCGTTCTTGGAAATGCTGGGGCGGATTAGAACAGAGAACAGTTCAAAAATGAGTGGGGAACATCGAAATGTAGGGGTCGATGAAGAATGGCAGAATGAATTTCTTGTGCATAAAAAAATGGAGCGCAACCACTAAAGACCAGGACCGGCTAGGATGTAAAGAAATGTTCGTCCAACCATGTCCCAACCGACTGCAATGTCCAACCTTTTTTCTTCAAAACTGAGCCCATAAATCCCCGTTAGTGGTTTGTATGGTTCCAGATTACACCCGGAATCTTTAATTTTCCTTGCCTCCCAAGAGAAAAAAATTCCCCAATAAAAATGTGTTGGTCCAGTTCAGCCATGGGTATTGTCCTCCTATTGTTCCATTTCTTCTCCCTTCACGATTTAGGATTAATAATTTTTTATATTGTCTCATGTCCAACAATCTGTCTTTTTCTTGGTTGATGTGTTTCTCCATGCTGTTTTAATAAATTAATCTGCCCATCCCGATTTTGAAAATACTTCAACAAAAGCTATGACATCCTTCGGCAGCTTGCACCAGCATGTTGTTTTCTGTACCAGTAGTGTGATCTGCAAACAGCAAAATCAGCGTACATTTTTATGGGTGTTTCTCTTCACGGTGGTTTATTATTTTGGAAGGAGTTGATTAACGGTTTTCTCGTAGCGAAAACCAAACCTTACAAATAATTTTCAAGACTTAAATAAACTTCCAAATTCAAATTTGTCATATCACCAATTCAAAATGAATGGATGAATCAATATCACCCATTCGCTGATTCCGACACAAAAGTCGTGAAATTACCATTATTACACTCTTGCAAATTGATTTGCACCGGGTTTCGCTGTGGGAGGAACAAAACCCGTAATTCAACCCTCCTTACCAAATAAATACAACCGTGAAGGAGAACAAACCCGTAATTACGCGCTCCTGTTTTCTTTGGAAACCACGAGCTACCATGCAAAATGTTTTAATTTTTATTACAGTTCCAAAACAATTTTTTTGAAAGGGCTCGACTAATCTAGAATGTTAATTGTGATTTGAACAAACATTTCCAAACATGTACTCGAATAATATCTGGTTCATAGAAACAGCTGACGTAATTTAGGATTTCAAAAAGTTTACATTGACGTCAACATTTAGACGTCACAACAATCGTAACGATCAAAACACGCGTGGGAAAACACGTCATTGTATAACTTATTCATACCGACATCACAATTCTATGGAATTACAAATGACAAAAGTCAAAAAAACAAAGAACTAAATGTGCATAATGTATCCGCCGTGGACGTGTAATAAATAAAAGGATAATTCCATCGTACATTTTTGAATAAGCGGAAATAATACACTCTGTGGGATCCGTCGGCGTCCCGTTGCAAGCAACTCGTTCGCTAACGCTCACTCTAGCGTTACGCGGAAGCTGACGCACCACCGTGTAATTTATTTCCCGCTATTCAAAATGTACGATGGAATATCCTCTATGTATTCAAATTCGTAAATATCATCACTTCAAAATGGCATAGTTGATATCCCCAAAAACCCATTACAATTAGTGATATCCAACTAATTCCCCCAAATGGGTGATAACCACACATTAGAATTAGAATTGATATCACCTAATTGGAAAGGAAGATATCACATTAATCGAGTTGGGTGTTATCATTCATTCATTATTTACGCAATTGATAATCACACATTTGAAAGGCATGTGATGGGTGATTGTCCCACAGGAGGAACCTATTTAGAATTTGGAGATATCCCAAAGTGCATTTTTAAAGCCCACCAAAAACCCTCCCAAGTACTAGGTAATCCCCTTCCCCCCTATATTTCAAATTAAATACGTATTTGACTTTTTAACAAATGTATTAATTGAATTTACTTCCTTAAAAAATTAAATGGAACTGGAATCAAATCAAAAAACAAAAAAAAATAAAAACATTATTTAAATATTCACTTATTTCAGACTGCAAATTTGTATTTGCAGCTCCAACTAAGTAAAATTCCAACTTAACTTTATTAACAGTATTTTTTCAATACTTTTAAGTTTTGTTAAATCAATGCCATAATTTTCACATTGTGTGGGAATAAACATTTGTAACTCAGTGTGAGTAACAATTGTTTTTACTCAAAACTATTTTGACAATCACTGTGTAATGCTGCTAAAATAACGTGCCTAAAATTTACTCCAATACGTACCTTTTATCTGGAGCTCTGATCAGTGTTATGCTATTTCCAGCACATATACTTATGTTTCCAAAATAAAATACAATTATCCCAAAGTTTGTTTGTTCTTATTCCAATAAGGAAAAAAAACAGATGTGGAATAGCGTAAAATAAATACACTTGGTGTTCCGTCGGCCTTACTGTGCAAGCAACTCGTTCCGCTAACGCTCACATCTTTGCTTAACGCGGAATCGGAACGCACAACTCATGTATTATTTCCACCCGATATTTCAAAATTGTCACGTTGGAATGGAAAATTCCTCTTATTGGATTTGGAAATTTCGCACATTACGTCAGGTGGGAAATATGGACAACTTCGGACCAATGTCATTATTAAACACAATTGTAAGGGCAATTTTATATAAACTAATTATCCAAATTTCAGGATATTTTTCTTTTTTTGGCTTTGTTTGGTGAATATTAATGTTCCAGGAAAGTTATTACTATCAGAAAACAGGTAGGTAGGACAGCTATGCTTCCTATCACAGGCGAATGAACTCAAACCCAACCCAACCCCCATAGCCCCTGAGATAAATTCAAATCTGGACCGACTGATACTAGACGTATTTATAGACCAATTTTTAATAAGTAGAATAGGTGGGGGGGGGGAGGGCCTCTGAATGGTGGGATAGC
This sequence comes from Conchocele bisecta, assembly GCA_029237695.1. Classification (NCBI taxonomy): domain Eukaryota; kingdom Metazoa; phylum Mollusca; class Bivalvia; order Lucinida; family Thyasiridae; genus Conchocele; species Conchocele bisecta. The sequence continues at coordinate 87,330,161 of CM055274.1, forward strand.
GACACTTAAATCGCCTGTGGTTTCTATCTATCAACACCGGTTGTTTGGAGAAATAAATATAATTCCTCCCACTGTGCTGAGTAGATGAATTCTATACCACAGTTTTGGTTAGGCAAACATGCCGCCACATGCATGTATTTATTGACTGAAAACGCCGAACAGAGCAGACCCGTGGCCCTAGAGATTCTGGTTACTAAATTGGCATAAAGTCCCATTTCCCCTTTTCCTCCTTTTTACGAATTGTCCTTGCCAATGAATTTGGCAGATTGGTGGCCAGTAGGAATTTAAGTTTGGATGGGGGAAAACTTAAAGATTTAAAACCTGTTTTGGTTTTGTTTGGTGATTGTTTCGGTTATTTGTGGGAACTTGGTAGATCTTCGCGAAAATCTGATTGGAGTAGAAAAATCTATTTTCTTGCCAATCCCAGTCACCCGTCAGCGGAAGCCATCTTTGTGGAAATGCAGACGCGGTCCATACGCCTGGCGGGAGGTCACTTCCTTATTTACAACTCGCGAAATGTTAGTTCCAGAATTCCACAGTTGCGGGACAGTGCACGAGGTGATTACGGGTGTTCCTCTTTCACGGTGTATTAATTTTGTAATCTGGACGGTTGGTATTATTTGTAATCTGATAATTACGGGTTTTTTCTTTCACAGGTAATTTCATGCATATAATTGGCGATGAAATGATTAATAAATTAAGCGTAACTATGCGACGACAATTTTCAGGCTTTTCACGACGGTTGTCAATTAAGGCTGGTTTTCACAGAGCCGCGGCTCATATTTTATAATCAATAGCTAACTACGATGTATAAAAAGGAAAAAAACAAAAAATGGCGGCCATTTTTTGAAACAATTTGGCACCAAGGTTTGATTTATGGTAGGGACTTTTTTTATGATAATGATAGACATTGATTCTTGAAACATATCTTGAACTTTTCAGCTTGTTATTATATTTGTTTTTAACCATAAAACCCTAGTTGCTCCTGTAGCCTATTTTCAATCAAACCCATTGCAAAGTAATACCTTTTCTAGCAAAATATTACTATTGAGGGAGGGGAAATTTTTCAATTTTATTGATAAAATTAAATTTCTTTAATTTTTATTATATCTGAAATTTAATTACATTAATCAACAGCCATTTTGGCTGTGGTTAATGTAAATTTAATACATTCAGTATAAATAATTCAGCATACTTTTTTTAAGCATCCACAAATATATGCAGTAGTTAGTTTAATGTATGAAATAATAGCCATTTTGGGAAAATTAAATCAATTACCCCTCCCAAAAAATTCAAAAAATTACTTTGCTAGAAAAAGTTATACTTTTTTGATGAAATCGGCCTACTGGAGGATAATTTGGACGGATATATCAATTTAATTTAAACGGCAGCCATTGCTCCATTGTACATTTACTAAAGGGGGTTTGAAAAATAAATGAAGTTTCATATCTTGAAGTAATTCCTAATATACCTGAAGTAGCCTAATAATACAAATGAAGTGCCGTTTTTTTGCCTTTATGTTTTCACCTTTGACCTCTAAACCGTGGCCGCTGATTGGGCTCCCAAGTACCCACAACAGCAAATTTCAAGATGGCGGCGAACCTTTAAAATCGAAAATCGCTGTCGGTTCAGCTGATAAATTTTGTCCATTTTTACAGTATAATTTGCCGACTTGTAACCAACAACATGGATTATGACCATTATGATTGTAATTAGCTTATTATGGACAACTGTGTAGTCCCTAAAACCAGCCATTATTGAAGCTCAATAGGTTAAATAGATCAGAGATTTAATCAAGATACAATACAGAATCTACCTTAGCGTGTACGCCGCCATTTTGACTTTGAATGACGTCGTTTTTATATTTTGTTGACGTTATGTCGAGGGAATGATCGTAACAAGATTGACGTCCCACGCACGTTTCAATCAATTAAGTTTAGTTTAGCTGTAAAATAATAAATAAATACATGATTTAAGTGCCGTCCGAATAATAATAAATTTATATTCGGTTTCGCCCGAAAACTTTTAAAATGGGCTCGCTAAAAGCTCGCCCCAATAAAGCTAATCCTAAGGCTTTAACCGAATATAATTTTATTATATTCGACGACGCTAACCTATTTATTTACTATATATCCATACCAAGTTTTTTCGTAGAAGGTCCCATCTTGAAGCGGCCGGAAGTAAGTAAGTACCACAGACTGTGGAATGTTTTTATCCAACGACAGGTCGCAGCAAATTTTTATCCTCAGCCTCGAAATTCCATAAACGAGTGAAAGTTTTTGTCAGGATCGAACAGAGCGGGCATGTAAGGTGTTTTTCAGTGAAAAATAAACAAACCCCCTGATCCCGCTGTCCATTGTTTGTCAGGCAGGATATTTTCCGTTTAGGTTCGCTAAGGAAGGGAACTTCGGAAGGATGAAGGCATTACCGGAATATGATCTTTGCCCGAAGTCCAATTGCCGCCACCAGTAACGAACATATACCGTCCAACGCAGGTAAGTCATGGTTCCCCGCTGGCAATTAAAGAAACGACAATCATACTAGTTTGCAAACAAGTTTAAACATAAAATATGTGAACTGTCAAGTAAATGGCACCCATGATTTTAAAAATGTTAACTCCGTTAAAAAAGTCGCCGACTCTGTATTCTCATCAATTTTAAATTGGCATAAACCTATGGGTTTTTCTCGCAGTGTTATTAACAACACCCTGTAATAAAAAATACATAAAATACACTTGTATTCAATAAATTATGCAAATTAGCTTCATTAACAGAAAACAGGTTATCGGTGACCAGCTAACAAGGTTCAATGTTATGATGATAAATACGTAATGGCAATAAATAAATTAAATTCTAATCTAATGCGAATGATTTTAATATGATATTTATTAAACTCGGTTGACTGATTTCATAATAAACTCGGGCATTAGCCATCGTTTCCTTTTGAAAGAAAGCTAATAAACTCCGTGTTAATAAAATATCATATTAAAGCATCACTCATGTTTAAGAAAGCCTTTAAACTAATGGAATCACAAAAAAGTGTGTAATAAATAAAATAACCGATAAACAATTTGTGGGAAGATACTAATCTAAATGGTATGAGAATGTTACAATCGAACAAAAAATAGGGAAACTTTATTTAAAAAAACTTTTTGGCGTCGGTAATGTTTTAAAGCTCATTAAAAGTAAAAAATACTAAATTAAAATTTTAGATAAATTTCTTTCTAGGCCCATTATAATTTTAAATAAAAGACATCAAATGTGGGAGCACTTGTTGGGGTCATTTAATGTCATGGTTTGTTAATAAGTGAATATTTTTATTTTTACAATGACACTGTCAATAAAAATGAATGGGTCAATAGGAACTTTTGTAGCTCATAAAATGATCAGGCACGGTCAGGAAAACGGTAGGAATTCCCTCGGCGGCGTAGGAATTTCCCGACACAAATTTCCTAGCCATTGTTGATGATAAACATGATATCAACAATACACTTTAGTATTCTCCATTTCCCACACTTTTCGGAGCTTTTAAGCCTTATGATTATGGGTGGTCAATGCATTTTTTAATCGATTGTTTCTTTACAATTTATTAACACATTTAATCATGTCTTTCCCGCGAAGTATTTCCTGTATTAGTTCGGCTCAATACGTCCAGCTACTGACCCAGGTTTATTATCCCCGGCAACCAGATTGACAAAGTTAAATTCGTTGTTGTTAGTGTTTTGCGTTTGGTGTTTGTTTAATCATCATCCCGAATCCGCCCAAAATGAATGCCAACGATTAGAAACGTTTTACTGCAATTCTATTTCCGTGTCTGAGTAGATTGGGAAGGAGGAGTGGGAACTTGTGTCGGATAGTTCCCTGGAAACGAAAATCGGCCAGTCTTTAATTCATACCTCCTTCGGAATTTTAATGGACGAGGTATTTTTAGAATTGGAATGGTTAGTTGACTGTCTAATTCGTTGTCCTCTTCGTTAATTTTTTTCAAATTCCCACAGGATTGGAAAAACAAAACTCTTTAGTAAAAATTATATGTATATCCAGGCTGCACCAATCTGAATTCTCGCTACTCTACCGCGGGTCGCTGGTTGAATATATGTTATGAAGTGGAACCAGTACAGATTATCACCAACCATTTTGTAGTTATTCGGTCGATATAATTGATCCAAATTTCCTACTAGTCCGGTGACAAAATTAAATAATCTTTTTAATTGCTTGAATTGCGACCCAACGATAAGTCCCCTGATCAAATTGCGCCAAATGTGTAGACTGATGTGGGCTAATGGTCGCCGTCGTAAAGGTCCCCTTTTCTCAGGCAGGTTAATTCAGCGGTGGACACCAAAATGACCATTAGCTGCACAGCGTGTTGTGGTTTAACCGAGAAGCAACGGAACTATTTCGTGCCCAGGTTTGCATATAGAATTGCAAAATGATTTTTCTATTAGTTTCTGCAGGGGTGTTTCAAAATCACATTACCAACCTCTTGACCAACAACTAGAAACTTCGATGTGTTAAACGCATTGTTTTTACCCAACGGCCGAGAATAAGCCTATAGATTACCAGTGATGCATTACAGGCGGGAATGCAAATGGCAAGAACAGGCCGAGTTCAGCTTGACTATACAGTATCAGACAATTTTCCCTGTCCCAACTATATTTCAGCTTAATGAATGATGTTAACTATAAACTTTTTCGATTGTTATTTTGCGATGTATTTGTGGTCAAATATAGAAAATTGATCAAATCTCAACACTTAAAGACAAAAGAAAACTTTGTGATTAAAAAGAAAAACACCTTCTGGATATAGGCTGATTGAACACTGTAAAAATTAATAATTTGTTTATTTATCCTGAATGGTCCGCGATTCAGCAACAAAGACAAATGGTATAGTGTAAGCTTACAATTCAGGGGACATCAATTTCTAATCGAACTTACACAATAGCCACCACCCATCAGTGTGTATGAAGTTTGGTTTAATTTACTTTGAAGTATTTAGAAATACAGATACCTTGCTACTCAGAATGGACATTCACTTTTTAAGAATGAGCCTTAACTTTAAAAGCAAACAGCCTACCTTCTTGAGGCCCCGATAAAGCACATACATTCTAAACGCAAATGAAATTAAGTCCAAAGTATAAGTGGAACGAACGACAAGAAAATTATTAAGAATTTTTAAAAGTAATGTTAGTTCTAAGCCGATAATGATTCCCTGAAACTACCATGCAGAACTTAAGCAGACTGTAAACCATAAATCCTTATTAACATAAAATAAATTAAAAACCATATAACACAAACAATATCATATTAAATTTTGATTGAATCCGCGAAAACGCCAACATTCTCGATGTTTCCGCATAACCCATGTCAATTAATAAAACGTAATGAGGTACCCGAACATAAGCCCGTGGTTTGGGCAACCAATTGCAGAAATGCAAGAATAATAATTATAAAAACCAGGCTAAAAAGAATGTTTTCATATTAGCAAACCAGGAATGGGATGGAAATTAAAACCTAACCATACCTCGTGCATTAGCAAAAAACTAATAAAATGCGGTTTATGAAATAAACATATACGCAAAACATAAAAAAAAATAAAAACGTTTATCGCAAACAAAAAAACTGAGTAAAACTTACAGGAAAATGTAAACCGAAGGAATAATTGGACAAATTCCTAAATAAATTCCAAAACAAAAAGGTTCCAAATAAATGCCCCACCCCCCAGCCCTCGACGAGTTTTATACAACTATTTTTAGAGAGGTTAACGCATTGCTCAGCATAATGACAGCTGATGAGGATGATGAGTCCGCCAGTTACATTTTGACGTTAGTGAGGATGGACGACGAAATACTAAAAATTGTCCAAATAACTTGATGCGTGAAATAGTAGATGTAATCAAAACAAAACCTAAAAGAACGCGGGAAAACCCTGTAGGTACTGACCAACATTTTAAATCGAAGACTTTAATTAAAACCACACAAAACTAATTTTGCTACCCCGTATATGTATCACTTTTTAATATCGTGCTTTCAACATGGTATACTGCCAGAAGACAAATGGCTTAATTCGGACAATTAAACCCTATTTTTCAAAAAACAAAGGTGACCGTTGAAAAATCCTGTCAAAATTACAACAGGCCAAATTCACAATCCTTAGTTGTTCTGGGAAAATTAAAATTGTTTACTGCGCTAACTAAACAAAACGTATTTAACGAAATTTGTCGATATATTTTAACGAATATTTGTCAAATAATCAAGGCTGGTTTTTTTTTTTAAGGAAAGGATAAACTCAAACAATTCTGACCATTATTTTTTGTGATTTACCAATTTATTAATAGAAAACTAAAACTGAGGGGAAACAGAGAAAAATAAGTTCTTATTTGGTTCATTTATTGATTTTTCCCAAGGCCTTCGATTCACTGTCCTGGTAGGGATAGGACTATGGCGAAAAATTGCTGAAGTACCAACGTAAATGGTTTATTTTTTCAGAAGTTATTAATATAATATGTACGAACGGTAATTAAAATCGTGTGTTTCCAAACAATAACGAAAACTTTTCCCTATTAATTATTTACAATGCTTATTTGTAGGAGACAGACAGGGGAGAAAAACTTGTCACCCAATTATTGTTTTTCACTAATTTTTGAAATGGACCATTTAAAAAACAAATGACCACTATCGGCCAATAATAATGGGGTGTTACGGGTTATCACAAAAATTTCCAACCACCCGAACGATAGATTTCACCCTCTTTTTCATAAAAAAATTAATTAGTTCTGTTGTTAACGCAGGACGATACCATAATTAATTATTGCCGAAGACGAAAACAGTTTTTTCACAAAGGTGTTTCCTAAACGATTTCCAGCTTATATTGCATAATGAATGGGGATAAAAAAAAACAAAAAAAAAAAAAGCTTAAAGATAATAAATAAAATCAAGACTAAAGTTCATAGTATTCTTTTGGTTAATTAACAAATAATAATAAAAAAATTATAATTTTGTATCGGTAACGAAATAAGTAGGAGATAGGATTTAATGGAGTACAAATTACCTTTGGTGTATACTTTTCAAGGAAGCGGAAGTTTTTCTTAATGCCCGAAAAACATAAAAAAATTTAAAGCAACCAACAAGCAAAAAAGGCAACAAATTTTTTACTATATACACGTATTAACAAAACCTTGGATTCTTACCAATTGAATCTCCAAACTAAAAATTATTCGAAACCATAAACAATTCTAACCAATTATGACATACTGGGTTTGAAGTAATTGGGCTTTACTACGAAAATCTAGATATCCTGGAGCGGGAATAACATCCGACCTTTTTTATTTTTAAGGACGAATAACAAAAAAGTTCGTTAAATCCCACACCGTTTATACATGATAATAAATGCCGAGCTCGGTAGACATCCAATAAATCGATTTACTTATTAAAAACCAAACATGGAATTTAGGTTTTTTTGAATAGAATAGTATAAATGGCAACCCAGACCTAAATTAATCATATTGATGATTCTTAGATATATTTCGCAACCATTGAAAACACTAATTTTAAATGGTTACAGTTCATTAAAACATAAAATTGTAAATGGAAATCGGGTATAATCTAAGACTATAATTATGCAGGAACTAAAGTAAAAAATAAAACTTTTAAACAAACCATCTAATGGAATCAATTTTAATCCAAAATCTGGCATTTACGTTTGGTCTCGAATTCAAACAAATGGTAATGATGTAATAATTTATTCAAAGATAACAACACAAATAATAGAAGGATACTTTCACATGTTTACCACAATCATTGTACTATAATCTTGTAAGATTTAGAACAGGTAATCATAAACTCCCAATCGAAACAGGTAGATGGTTAGGGATACCCCATTCTGAACGTAAGTGTACCATATGTAATACAAATGATTTGAGTGACGAATTTCATTATCTGCTAGTCTGTCCACATTTCTCGGATAAACGAAAATTGTATCTTAAACGTTACTATTATCGGCATCCAAATGTTATAAAATTCAAAGAACTTCTCAATTGCAAGTCAGAAATACAGTTACGACGGTTGAGCATCTTTATTGCTGAGATTATGCGTTTTTCCAATAACTATTGACTTAAATGTACCTCCTAGATTATAAAGTAATTCACATGTTCATAATTTTGTTATTTTATGACTTTTGTATTATAGTTCAATAGTAATCATACATCACAGAGTCATTCACAAGTGGTGCAGATCCTGTTGGGATGGCTTACTTTGAGCAATCTCATCCGGGGCTACACTAATTGTAGATATTATACTACTGACAATTATGAGTAAACACAATATACTGTTGTTCAGTTACATACTAGTAAATCAAGATGTACATTGTTCACACCTATCAATATGCATGAAGGATTGATTTGATATTTGCATGGTAAATAACGACACGATATGCATGCTAGCGGAGGGTGAAGGCCGCATACACAAATATATGAGTTGTCGTTGTGCGGTCCGCATTCAACCAATACAGGCACACCCATACTACGATATCTAACTTACGAGAAACTGTATAATAACTTATGTATTAAGTGGCATACATACTCTCACCAACTTTCGATTTTCGCTCCCTGATGAGAGTGTGTCCCACTACAATTCACCGTGTATTCATTCTGACATGCCCTGTCTCGTTCTCCATATTCCTGGAGATTGAGACACACAGGGATGTGCGGGTCTTTTTTGCAATCGAATATACTTGCAACCCGTTTTCTATATGCTTGTATATTTAATTGTAAAATGTTTGACGTAGCATTAAATTTTACCAAATCTAACTCCTATAAACTCGTAGATGAGTTTCTAAGAATTGAAATTATTGTCCAACTATGTTTAAACAAATTGTTCTGATTCGGATCCATGCTTACTGACCACGTTCCTTTACATATAATGCTTGATGAATTTCTCCCAGTCAATATTCGCTACTAATAAATACCATCAAGCCGAATCATTGCAAAATATATAGATGCTGACTATTTAACTAAATTTGCCTGCAAACAAGTTCGCTGATAAATTAGACCGAGTACAGTACTTCCACATAACTCTCGCCATGCTGTTGTTGTTGTTCATAATAAATTATGCTTGTACATGTATGCACTCATATATCACTAAGTGGTCTGAGATCATTGCCAAATAAAGGATATGTTCTGTTCTGTTCTGTTCTGATTAAACAAATCCGATTACTTACTCCCCTTGGCGGACATTTTTAAGTTTCGCACTCGGTACCCTTGTCCACGTAATAACACAAGGATCGTAACAGAATTTGGTATACTTTTAACACGGCGAGATGAAGAACCATATTGATTTTCAGTGAGTTATCTCCCATTTTTGACTGGCCTTTCCTCGACGGGCGTATATTGTGACCTTCGTCACTCTTGTAGGAAATCGCATGAAATTGTGTTTTGGGTTGATGCAGGTCAAGGGAAACACAGTGCTGTAAAAGTGAATGGGTCTCAGATGATGTCTCAGCTATCCAATAATGTGTTATTTCGCTTCATGCCCAGTATATGGCATATGTGTCTGTGACTGGAGAAATGGGGCTTATGGGATTTATGACCAGTGTAGCTCCTGCTCAAATAGCACACTCCTGTGGCCTGATAACGATCTACATGTATATTGCTTGTTTGAAGCATGGCATATGTTTCATTGAGGGTATGGCGAACAGTGCAGATCCTGATCAGACTGTGCGGATGCACAGGCTGATCTGGATCTACGCTGCTCCCATTTCTCCAGTCATAACCACATATGTCAATCAATCGCACCATTTTGTTTAAACATATTCGTACTATACCATAGTAAGAAGTTATCATTATAGACGATACTGTCATTAATTTAAATAAAACGATTTAGTAACCACCAATGCAAAGCATGTTGCAAATGTTAGGTTTTTTTCTCAGTATTATAAACATTTCGTTATCAATCGCCGATTTTCTTAAAGACCACGTATAGGTGCAATTGGGTTCAGAAAAGCGATACAAATCTACCCTGTTATATTTCTGATAATTTCGTGAACGTTAAACTATAATACACGGAAATGTCGTACGTTTTTAACTACGTAATTATATGCTGTTTATGATGTAATTAATACTTAAGTCAATAAGTAATACAATAAAATATTATGGCTGTGACTGGAGAAATGGGAATTATGGATTTTGCGACCAGTGTAGATCCAGGTCAGCATGTGCATCATTCTGATCAGGATCTGCGCTGTTCACCATTTTATCAATGGAGCACTCGTCATGCTTCGAACAAACAATATAGATCACTATCAGGGTACAGGAGTGTGCTATTTGATCAGGAGCTGCACTGGTCACCATTTTTCCTTTCCATTATCAACCGATACGCGTACAACATAGCGTCCCGCAATCGAATTGGGGTGGAAAGAAAACCAAACGTAGTCAACAATATTATTTAATAAGAGGCTAATCCACTCGCTGGCAGCCTTGATAACAAAAAAACGAAAACAAACTTTAACAAGTTTGCTTTACAAACACTGTGAACATAAATCCTCAGTGACCTTGACCTTGGGCGGTCGGACGTGTGTTTATGCTTTCAAAGCAACGCAGCATCCCTAAACACAGATTGTGGCCAAATATTATCAAAATCGATGAAGTGGTTCATACGCTATTGAAAAATGAAAGGTGTTACTAACGTACGTGCATGGACTAACGCTACATCCCCTCTTGCTTATCGGCGAGGGGATACTGAGGGATCGTAGCTAGTTATTTCCCTTAGCACATATAGTTATAGAGATCCATCCTATGTTTTATTTCAGTGTTTGTTTCTTACTGAATAGTGCAAAAATAAAGACTGCGAATAGGGTAGACACATCTGTGCAGTCTACACTGTTGGCAATATTTAATAATTGTGAAAAAATAGTGCAGTCCCGGATCATATTGTGTATATACATAGGATGAATCTGGTCGACACTAGTAGAAAACACTATAATGGCTCCTTTATCCAACAAATCGTGATACTTTCGCGCTTTCGACAAGCAATAAGGCCCGAAAACACATAATTTGGACCGAATTTCTATAAATAAATTAAAAAGGAAAGAACTAGCTATGCTCCGATGACGAGCTCCAATTCCTCTTTGATTGTCCGAATACATTCATTTAAATTCAAACAGTTTGTTCCAAAGAACAATCACTGGCATGCAGTTCCAAAACCTAACCATTTTCGTACAAAAAAAACCCACATTGTTAGCATTATAATATTTGATTGCGTGTGTCGTGTTACTTGGCTTTAAGTGGATACACATATTGTATTGTATTGAATAATTTTGAAAACTATAAACCGTTGAGAATCGCATTGATCGCGTAACGTTATATCTTACAAGTAGTAGTACTGTATTCTTATGCAATTAACCCTCATACCGCTATCTTTCTTTTTTTGTCGTTTTTTGTTTTTTTATCGTCTGCTCTAATAGTATAGAGGGAGTCGAAATGATACCACCGAGGTTGGGAGCATTTGCCGGTGATTCTAACGCATGCACTACCCCCGAAAAACGTGTTTTTCGTTGGTTTTGACTAAGTATGTGCCAACACCCAAACAAAAAAATAATGATAAAATAATTTTGTGCAATAATTTTGTGCAATAATTTTGTGCAATAATTTTGTGCAATAATTTTTGCAATAATTTTGTGCAATAATTTTGTGCTTACTCCCCCCTTCGTTTTTACAAAACGATTAATTACGCCTACTCCCCCCTTTGTGTTTTTAAAACATGGTAGTTGAAACCCTTGCAAATCGAGGACGGATTTCAGCCACCAACTTGATCTCCAATTTTCTCCTTCTCCAATATAGCTAATTTAGCCGCAGAGCGTCAACTAACTCTACCATCTCCAGTCTACCGCGTTCTCCCTTAGCCACTTGGCAGCGCAGTTGCTTATGTCTACAGAGAGTTTGGACACTAACGAATTTACAAGGGCATCTGGGACATTGAAATTGTGGGGGGACACAAGGAAACTTTCTACGTCTCGCTAGATGCCTTCGTAGATAGTCTTTACAAGCAAAAATCTTACAACATGTAGCACACTCCATTTGATAATTACTTATAAATATGTATATATTTGTGTTCAATTGGACGGTAAAATTTACATCATGTTTTTTTTTAACTTCCAATTGAAAAGATAAATTTGATAGATTATATAACATTAATTATATACAGAAAATATGATAACTTCAGAAACTAAAGCAGAAATTGAAAGTTTGAGAAGATAAGCCGAATCTCTAGGGATTACTTATAGTAAACGATTGAGAGTTAGTGGGTTAACAAAGCTGATAAATACCACAAAGACTGAGGCGTTTATGAAGCGATTTGCCCGCGCTCACAAACGAGGGGCCTTTAAAGATCTCTCACTAGCAGAAAAAGTTGGTAGCAGAATTCAAAAAGAAAGTATTGCGGGGTTAAGAGCTAGTGCAATTAATTCTAAATTAATTTCACAGAAATTTACTAAACCATTTTATAGGAGCGCAAGAAAAGCTTTAGCAACTACGTTTTCGGCAACCGGTATACAAAAGTTGGGCAACTTCCTTGGTATAGCTCTATAATGGTGTACACCTCTACAGACAGAAGTACAGAAGAAAACGAGGAAAAATATGGTTGCCGAAAGATGCCTAGGTGGAACACATTTTTGCACCGACTAGTTTGGGTACAGCAAGAAAAAGAGGTAGAAAACTCGAGCCCCCGACAACTGCAAGGCAAAACCGCTACCAAAAAGTTGTCGAAAAAATAGCAAAAATATTGTGCGCCCAATTAGACATATGTAGATGTATGGATATACGGCAACACAATTTGCAAAATGGCAATTCGAGCAACCTTCCAAGCGATGGGAATCAGCGCGACAAACAGTGTTTCTATCTGGAAAACCACGAAGGCCAGACAAAATTGCAACCTCTCGAAGGGCTACCCGCATTCGTAGACGATCTGTACGTTTTCGGGTATCTGGACAGGGAAGAGTGTGTGGTAGTGGGAAACAAAACAACTTGCACAACCGGGGAAGAGGGGTCTGCAAAATACTGCGTGTCAAAGATGGCAATGGCAGCTCAGGAAACTATTGGGAAGGGACAGAAACCACTACACACCGCAATACTGCACACAATTCGACAAGACAGGGGATCCGGGAACAGTTCCATTCGAAACACAATAGATCGCATAGAACAAGGCACTGGGTACAAGGCAGGAAGCGCGTGGGGAGAAGTGCACGACCACGCGTTCCCATTCGCGGTATTCGTGGCAAAGATAGCCGTGTCCGAAATTCCAATAGAAATATTGGAAGAGCGGCTGCCCGCACTGCAGAAGAGACTGCAAGCCACCGGTATGGACATATACTGTGTGGACTACACGCAAGACTTCTCCGGCGTACTGGACAGACCAGCGTTAGTGTAGCATCTCGAGGTGGAGAAAGAGTTTGTATCGCAGGGGAAATCCGGAGGTTGGGGAGACATAGCGACAGACACACGGGCAGGTACAATTCTAGACAATACAGACACCGTAGGAAACCACGTTTGCACTTGGGTACAAAACAAGGACAGAAAAACGACCAGAACAAAACTGTACAACAAGGTGGTATCCAACTTCGAGGCGGGGGAGATACGGGAAAACATAGGGGGCATCTAGCGGACTACGCGGATTGCACCAACGAACATCTTCGAGAAACCTTCGGGCACCCAGACGTGCAGAAGAGAGGCTGCACGAGAATCGAGGTTTCGATCTACGCCTGCTCCGACCTTTCCAAAGAAAAGACAGAGGAGGTTCTCGCGCAGGCCAGAGAAACTGTTGTTGTGGGAAAGATATATTCGTGGTACAACCTCCGCACAGACAGCGGGAAAACCTAGCCAAGCACCTGGACAGGTGTTTCGTGCTAGGAGACAAACCCTGTGGGCAGATATTTGTAGCTTGGTACGCGCACACCGGAACCGGTCGCATATCTGGAGCTCGCATACAACCGAGTACCGCAACGGTTGCAGATCCTGTAAAATGGGGGAGAGCCATGGAGTGGGCCGCTGCAGACTTCGGGTTTCGCGCGTGTCCAATATTTGTGGCGGAGATCATATCCGCAGACGACGTCGAAATCGAAATGTCTCCGCTGCGTTGCTACACAAAAGCAATAAATTATTCGACAATTCGACAATACTGTGCGGCAGCAAGCATCCGTGCGAAATGCCACGCGATAGGAGTGCAGAAATCCATGTACGAGTTGGTAGAAGTTCCGGAGATAGCAGCTGCGAGATATGTATCCACACTATCCCCACGCAATCGAGCACAGAGGATGGTGCAGCTACAAGACGCGGAACAGGCAGAAATGTGGCGGCGAACAACTCTCGCAAAAGAGCTAGACAGCTACTCCAACAACGAATACAACAGAAGGTCCGACGAGCTGGACAGACTCGCGGCAGCCGCGCTGGAACACACGGAGTACCGCCACAAGAAGGAGGTCTCCGGCTAGCCGTTCGAGACATGCTAGAAGACAAAGCAACGCAGAAAATCACGACAATCGCCGACAACAAGGCAGTGTGGTCTGTTTTTGGTTTTCGCCGAACAGCCAGAGGTAGGTACGAGGAGACTAGCACCAGAGTAGTCTTGCGCAAAGAGGAAGAGAAACCTATTTGCGTTTGGCCAACCAGAGGTCTCTCCAAAATTCTGTCCAGCTGCGAAGATACGTTCGAGATGGAGGATGGTGGCAAGAAGGAAACGTTCTGGCTACCGCCTCGCCTATCGCTTCGCATTCGCGTGTGCAGCCGCAAGGTGTTCGAGAAAGAAGGGAGTAACATCCGGTGGAACCCCATAGACGTTGTGGAGACACCAGATCCCGAAGAGTTGGAAAGAATACAGAAGCTGGTGGAAGCGACGGAGGAGTACGGGTGTACGGAGAAGTTGTGCGTAGAGGAGACCACCTTGGGAAAGAAGACGAAAATATATAGAGACGTAGACTTGCGAGCCGGGATGTATGGCTGTAGCAGTTACGCCAATACGATATACAGGGGGGCGAAAAGAATAATACTATTTCTAGTTGCCACAGACGAGGACGGCGCGCCAAAAACGGGAGAGGAGATTCCAACCTACGGGTTTTTCCTACAACAAGAAGTGGACAACACCGGGAGGCCACTGTGCGAACAACAGAATCCTCTTCGGTGCAGAATGGGGGAGCCTCGCACTACACCCAACAAGAATAAATCCAGATTTTTCGTGGTATGCCCGGTGGCAGTTCTAGCTACAAATCGAAGTTCCCAATAGGGGAGGGTTCGGATACTTTCTTTCCAAAGAGCTACTCCATGTAGAAAGGGTCGCTACTACCAGAGTGCTGGTGTACGGAGTCGCTAGTTTCGTTGTTGTTTTCCTTCGGTGTTCTCTAGAACACGGATGCTCCACATGCTGCTTTGAAACACGGAGTACGTGGTAACATGATCTAGGTCTGAGCTACAACAAAAATGCAAAATACGAAAGTCCGATACGGGGAGATAATCCATGATCCATGCGAAGCATTAAATATGGGAAATCACAGAGCGCGGCTGCACAGTATAATTAACCCTTTTACCCCTAAGTATCTGACATTGACAGTTGCATTCTCATTTCTGGAATATTCCATTTATCAGAGCGAATTTCTGAAGAACATCTGACAAACACTGACAAACACTGTAGATCATGATGACAACGCTCATCAGGATATACAGTGTTTGCAAATGTTTGCTTTATCATTTATAACAGAATCCCAAATAAAAAGAGATTTTCCCAAATAAATCCCTTTTCACTCGCTTGTTTTGCTCTCTCGACACAACCGATTTCCACGTTTGAGCAGTTTTGGGGTCGAAATGTGGTCGAACTCGCAAATTGGAAGCTCATCAAATTCACCTAATTTTCTGATCATTTCCAGGTTTGAGCAGTTTTGACGGGGCATTGTAGGACATTTCCTACATACGAAACTCTCCATTTACAGGTTTTCATAATTAATGAACGCAAACACAAAGATATTGTTCATTAACAATTTATTTAATAAATATAAACTCGATTGTGGGAAATTTCCCACAATTGAAACACAGAATGTACACTTTAACAAAATAATTACAAATTGGACACTGAAATGTATGCCAAAAAATACAACTCCGACAATATCCGAATACAATGAACTAAACATGATGATTAATCAGTTTTCATTGTGGGAAATTTCCCACAATTAAATCGAAAAAATCCTTCCTGTTAGATCAGCCGTATTTGTTTTACAGAAAAGTCAGAAACCGATCGTAGGAAATTTCCTACGTTCCATTCAAGTGATTTAATTTTGTGAAGGATATATTGTCAAACACATGTCACTTTCAACACTGAGATTCAAAACATAAAACCTTGACAAACTGAAACTAGATCAGTCGTATTTGTTTTACAGAAACAACAGAAACCGATAGTAGGAAATGTCCTACGTTCGATTCAAGTGATTGAAAGTATCTGGCATATATTGACAAAGTTCTCTATGTTAAGGAATTTCAATAATTCAAAACACAACTTCGACAATCTCCCAGTATATTTCCTTGAACGTAGAAAATTTCCAACAATTAAACCTAAAAAATAATTCATTTTAGATTAGTCGCATTTCTTTTACAGACAAGTCAGAAACCGATCTTAGGAAATTGCCTATGTTTGATTCAAGTGATTTACATTTGTTTAGGATATATTGCCGATGTTCTCGAAGTTAATAACTTTCAACACTGAAATTCAAAACATACAACTTTGACAATATACAAATGTACACCACTTGAATTGAACGTAGGAAATTTCCCACAATTAAACCTCAAAAATCATTTATTTTATTTTTTATCAGTCGTATTTCTTTTACGGAAAAGTCAGAAACCAATCGTAGGAAATTTCCTACGTTCCATTCAAGTGATTTAATTTTGTCTAGGATACATTGACGAAGTTCTCAAAGTTAATAAATTTAACACTGAAATTCAAAACATACAACTTTGACAATATCCAAATGTACATCACTTGAATTGACCGTAGGAAATTTCCCACAATTAAACCTAAAAAATAATTCATTGTAGATCAGTCATATTTGTTTTACAGAAAAGTCAGAAACTGATCGTAGGAAATTTCCTACGTTCGATTCAAGTGATCTAAAGTATCTAGGATATATTGACAAAGTTCTCTATGTTAATGACTTTCAATAATTCAAAACACAACTTCGACAATATCCAAGTATAACTCGCTTGAATTGAACGTAGAAAATTTCCCACAATTAAACCTAAAAAATAATTCATTTTAGATTAGTTGCATTTGTTTTACAGACAAGTCAGAAACCGATTGTACGAAATTTCCTACGTTCGATTCAAGTGACTTACATGTGTCTATTATATAGTGCCGAAGTTCTCGAAGTTAATATATTTCAACACTGAAATTCAAAACATACAACTTTGACAATATCCAAATGTACATCACTTGAATTGAACGTAGAAAATTTCCCACAATTAAACCTAAAAAATCTTTCATTTTATATCAGTCGTCATTCATTTACAGAAAAGTCAGAAACCAATCGTAGGAAATTTCCTGCGTTTGATTGAAGTGATTTACTTTTTTCCAGGATATATTGACGAAGTTCTCTAAGTTAATAAATTTCAACACTGAAATTCAAAACATGCAACTTTGACAATATCCAAATGTACATCACTTGAATTGAACGTAGGAAATTTTTCACAATTAAACCGAAAAAATAATTCATCTTAGATCAATCATATTTGTTTTACAGAAAAGTCAGAAACTGATCGTTGGAAACTTTCTACGTTCGTTTCAAGTGATTTGAAGTATCTAGGATATACATTTTATATCAGTCGTATTCCTTTTACAGAAAAGTCAGAAACCAATCGTAGGAAATTTCCTACGTTCGATTTAAGTGATTTACTTTTGTCTAGGATATATTGACGAAGTTCTTTAAGTTAATAAATTTAACACTGAAATTCAAAACATACAACTTTGACAATATCCAAAAGTAAATCACTTGAATGGAACGTAGGAAATTTCCCACAATTAAACCTAAAAAATAATTCATTTTGTATATCAGTCATATTTCTTTTACAGAAAAATGAGAAACCAATCGTAGGAAATGTCCTACGTTCGATTCAAGTGATTTACTATTATCCAGGATATATTGACGAAGTTCTCTAAGTTAATAAATTTAACACGGAAATTAAAAACATACAACTTTGACAATATCCAAAAGTAAATCACTTGAATGGAACGTACATGTAGGAAATTTCCCACAATTAAATCTCAAAAATCATTCATTTTAGATCAGTCATATTTGTTTTACAGAAAAGTCAGAAACCAATCGTAGGAAATTTCATGCGTTCGATTCAAGTGATTTACTTTTGTCTAGGATATCTGTCAAGCAATCCGTCAAGTAATATTAAAGTTATACCATGATGAAGAAGCTTGCACAAACTTTTTTACACAACAAAATTGTGTTTCCGCAAAAATATGAAGGTAAAACAGGTCATAGTCATGTTATTGATGGCATGAGTGTGTTCCAAATGCTCACATTGTCCAAATATTGAAGCAATCCGTCAAGTAATCCGTCAAGTAATATTAAAATCATACCATGATGACGAACCTTAGACAAACTTTTTGACATTTCGGACGACGACGGAAAAAGCGGCGACTTCTGGTAGAGCAGGCGAGACAAAAACTGATTGTGGGAGATTATCTACACCTGAACAATGACAATACACACAATACAAATTTCATATGATGTGTTATGGCTAGATAAATAACAATAAAGCAGTGTTTTCATTAATAATGATATTCAGGCATTGTTTTTTTTTATTTTTAAGAACATTTCAGGATGTTTTATACACGTTTGTGTGCAAGTTCAACACCATATTTGGAATGAATCGTAATGAAGCTTTCTTTCCAAAACCGACAGTATGTCTCAAATTACGTCATCACTGCTTTCATTAACCTGAATGTTCTGTCTGTAGCAGAGGGTGACTTACCTGTGTTACAGCAGAAACACAGAATACATGTAATGCTCATGTATTTATGTTTCGGGTTACAGAGAGAAATGTCGGGTTATGCTCTCATTGGCAGATGAATGAGACACAGGAAATCTTGACAAGTTTTGTTTTTTACTATTTGCTTCTAGTTATAAATATATTAACATATTTTGAAATTAAATCAATTAACTAGTTGCGAATGGTAACTCTTGCAATTTACTCCCGTACCCCGTCCGTAATTAGAGTTACGATTCCACTCATAGGGTTCATTACTTGAATATTTTATATTCATAATATTAACACTCATTTCAGTTCAAAATATATAAAATCTTTCACAATTAACTGCTAAAGTTCAAATCAGATCTGATTCGCTATTCTGCAGAGGAATCCTATTAGTGGAGCACAAAGCATGATGCTGTTATGTCTATAGCCCATTCGGGAATGACACGAAGGTATCTCAAACATGGGAATCGATTCTTGACAATTCCAAATGTCTGTTCAATGCGAACTCTGGTTTGGCAGTGTGCCAAATTATAGTCTATATTCTGTGCTGTTCTTCGGGACGGATGATATGGCGTCATCAAATACCGCTTGCATGGATAGCCGGAGTCACCCAGGAGGAATCCATTGGTTGGATCTGCAATAAATATACTGTTTGTTGAAATGATGCATTAGTGATTAGGTCCTTACGCTAAACAAATGAGTGAGCAGTTACTTATAATTTACTTTTCAGATGCGGGGAATATAATTAGCAGTGATCTGTGTTGACCGGTTCAACTCTTTGGTTTCCCCTGATGGACATCTCGCTGTCTAACTCTGGCAACTGTGTTTTTATGACCATTTGACATAAGGACTCGTTCTATACCTGATCATCGTTTGATTCAAACAAAATTGCTTCGTAAATGTGATAGAATATATGTGTAACATATATGTGAATACTGCCTCGTTACTGTATCCTACCTGGCAAACCACACAACACGTACCACATATACCAATTACTGTCAGTACTCTATTATTAGCTATCAAATCCAGTGACATGTAAGCAGTTACCTGAGTGTATTGTCCCAGGTGTCTACTCACCTATTATGCGAGTAAATATGGCTTTACATATGGGTGACGTGTACACTATCATAGGCTGTGCATCAGATTGAAAAGTTCACACATACACATTTATGTTGATATTTATGGGAGAAATGCTCAGATATGTCGTCTTTTGTATTGTTTGCTGGCATAATCTTGTGATATTTTAGTCGGATCATTACCAAACTTCACCAACAGCTTCCTTCCTCACTTTGATGTATATCCACTCGGTGTCATTTGTGTGACCTTGGGGACCGTGACCTTCATATCAATAATTTTGGCAATAACGGCAACATTTGGACATAAAAAATGAATGACACAAAAATTCAAGGTCGCATGAATGATAATGTGAGATATCAATGTGAGGAAGCTTCGTGTATTTGCGAAATATGGTAGTGATATGAATAACAAAATTGACACCAAATTTATGTCCAACGCGATACGTTGTGCGTGCGCACGCGATAGCTATTGCGTGTGCACGCGATAGCTATTGCGTGCGCACACGATAGCTTTAATTGGCTAACCTATCGCGTGCGCAAGCAAAAGCTGTCGCGTGCGCACGCAAAACCTATCGCGTGCGCACGAAATAGCTATCACATCGCGTGCGCACGCAATAGCTATCATGTGTGCACGCAATAGCTATCGCGCCGCGTGCGCATGCAATATATATCGCGTGCGCACGCAAAAGCTATCGCGTGCGCACGCAAAACCCTATCGCATGCGCACGCAAAACCACGCGAACGCGAAAGTAAACAATATTTCCATGTCCCCTCTGTGCCACCGTAAATAATCCAATTCAACTCGCAGGTAACAAAAGAGCCAAAGATAATAACGTACCTGAGGGCCAAACCAGGCAAATCGTGATTCTTATACGGAGGTATCTGACATGGGCTGTTCTATGTGCATGTTCAGACTATGCCATTGCATGCGGAATACACCTTTACGGGAATGAAACTATTTAAATATTTAATTTTAATTTTTTGTCACTTCTCAATGAAAGTATATGTTGTGACCACTCATTTGAACCGTCTCGACGAGACGGTCTAAATGGTGGGCACGACATATACTTCTGAGCATGCATAAATAAACTGTTTTTCCACACACACAATGGCGTATACTCACCATAAAATGGGTTGATAAATACATACTATTTTGTTAAAATTCATTCAGAAATTTTTGACCAACAGTACAGATACTGTTGAGACTGCGGATATGGCATAGACTGCATAAAGGGTGTATAATTATGTTTACTTGCCTTCTTACTATATTTTGTAATCTCTTAGTATATGCTACTGGCGAGATTAATGATAACAATGTACATTTATGAAAACTAATTTATCAAAGCCCAGACCTGCTGGGTAAATAACACAAGGACATGATAACACTATGTGACAACACAACACAAACTGGCTTACTAGTTGTTTACCAGTGTAGCTCCTGATCACAAGGTGCACAAGGATATATAGTGTTTCTCCATCCAATCATTAGCAAGGTCATATGTAGCTGTGACTAGAGAAATGGGGCTTAATGGTTTGTGACCAGTGTAGCTCCTGATCAAATAGCTCACAGCTGTAGTCCGATAGCGACCTATATTGCTCGTAAGGAGCCTGATGGATGATTCATTGATGGCATAGAAACAGTGCAGATCCTGATCAGACTGTGCTGGTCTGGATCTGCACTGATCGCAAAATCTGTAAGCCCCTTTTATCAAATAAGACAGTAATGCACCTGTACGTGGGACTGAGACAGTATCCTGATCTGGAGCCAGGCACCCTTACCTAATGTTAAAGAAAACATAGTAGTGTTTCTCTAACTCAATAGTGGACAATGTAGGCCCTCATCAGACTGTGCGGATGATTTGGGGCTACACTGGTCATACAATCAATAAGCAGATTGTTGTAGTGAGTCACATCTATGATAATGAGCCGGCAGCTGACAAATATAACATTACAAAGTTTGCCGCAACTGTAGATCCTGGGGGCCGTTTCACTAAACTTTGTACGACTAAAATATTCGCAAGTGCAAAATTATGATAGTCTGTAAATTTCACATTAATTAATTTAACATTTATTGGATTTACATTTATTGAGCATAGGCTGTATGCATCCTATGCTCAATAAATGTAGTTTTATTTCTCTTGTTTTTACCTGAACGTTGATACTGTGAACACCGTTGCGGTTCACGATGTCTGGCTCAGTGTCGCCATTCGGTGTCACTATCTGTATGTGCGTACAGTCTAAAGCGCCAATTACATTGGGCATTCCTGCAGATCGAAACAATTTAATCAGGAGCTTCGAAAAATACAATGTGACTGATAACATAAAGTCGTATCAGGCATTGCTCGGCAAACATACAATGTTACCTTTTAAATAAACTACCAGCTTGGTGTCTGCTGACATATAGTGTATGCTGATATCTAAATTTATATTTATGTGCGTATGCACAGGCTGATCTGGATCTACACTGATTTAGCAAATCATAGCCACATACTAGAAAGTGAATAGATGCTAATCATACAAGAACAAAAGTTGTCCCAAATTCCCCTTTTATTAGTGGGAAAATTAATTTATCACACATGTACATTGTACGGATTTTTAAAGTTACCGTGTATCAAGTTTACAATATAAGTTTTTCCACTTATAGATGAGAAAGGACCTTTACCAATCAGATTAAAATTGTACAGTTTTATCCTTGCTATATGCATGTACCTGTATCCTCATAGACTGTGATTCATGGTGTACAACTGCGTTGAAGTATATTGTCCAAATTTAAAATTAAAGTACTAGAACATAATCGGTTTCATTGCCTGCCTAGCAATTTTGAAACCCGGTGCCTTTACAAATATTCTTGACCATTGTCCGTTCAGAAATAATATTTATTCTCAGATTTATTCTCATATTTATAGCAAATCTTTATTAATAGTAGGCAAACATTTTAAAGTGTAATGATCCAACATAAAGTCCACGTTCTGTCCATAGATAATGACGTTATCTGTGGTCGTTTTCGAGCATGAAACGTTATCTGATAAATATAATACCAGGCTACTGTGTTTTTATATGAAGTTTATCAGGCTCTGCTCCGAAACGGCACAAATTACTTGGCAAGCCACGGAATTCCTACCAAAATACACTAGCATGCTATTCTCTATACATGTATGTAGCTTTGTATCCTCATTATATGTGACTGTGACTGGAGAAATGGGGTTTATGATTTTCTAATCAGTGCATATCACGATCAGGATCTGCACTGTTTGCCATTCCATCTATGAAACACCGGTCATGCTTATAACAAGCAATATAGATAGCTCTCATGAGTGACTGGTCTCGGATCACATAATACCCATTTCTCCAGTAACAGCCACATATGATGTAACATGCTGTTTTAATATTTAAACATTGACGTGAATAAACTTGTTAAGCTTTAAATTTATTAGTTTTCATTAATTCCTAACATTTACAGAAACTGGACCATGGAACAAATTTCGTGGAATTGTCAAAATATGACAAAGGACCGACAATCAAATTCCATCATACATGTATTACTGTGGTGGACTAAAATAATGAACGTCATAAGCACTAATCAGACTGGCAGTGCACAAGGGGCAATAGTTTTTATCCAATGACGGTCCACAAATTCAAGGTTTTTAATTATTTGTGGCAGTGACCGGAGAACTGGGGCTCATGGAATTTGTGACAATAAGTGGGTGGCTGGTTGGGACCATGCGGAGAATGGAAAGTTTAACACCAAATTTGTGTCATGTATGACATTTTAATATGGCTATTGACTTTCATTACGGAGATACGGACAATGAATGTGCATATGAAATGAGATTTACCGTTTACCATTGAATACATAGTTATGTGAGTATATTGCAAGAGCTACTGTTCACAGATACTTGTAGTGGCCCTAGCATGGGAGTACCCGGGAGTCATGCGTTTTCGTGCCCCTCAAGAGCAATGTATTCCGGAAAAGGAAATAGTGTCAGGCGGGTTCGATTTCATCGCTATCATCAGCTTAAGGAAGGCATAACATTGAGTCTTTCTCCAGTCAATGCCACAAATAACAATTGCATCTAGCAAAAGATACTCACCGGCTATGTTAAAAAACCCTTGCTTTACTTCTGCCAGCCTTTTTCCTGTTGGCATTTTGACAAAGTTCGGCAGAAGCGCTTTGAACGCGGAACAGACGCGACGTATGCACCGGCAGACGGTTGAAGCCGACACACGGGGAATTGTTATCGCCGGCAACAGTCAAAAGGGAGCCACATCTAAAAAAGCGCAGACAAATTAGTAGCTGCAAAATGTCTGGAAGGGACATGGCTCTTCTTGTGGAAAAAACAAGCTTCTCTTCAACAAGACTGAAGAGAAATACGATGTTCCGACAATCGAACCCATACCGACGATACAACTCCTCGTCTGTATACACATCCAGAGGGTTTTTTCTATCGCGAAAAAACCTTTCACTCCGCATCACCCGTCTGTAAGCCATGTCCAAAACAACAGTGGGCGCCGCCATCTTGGAATTCCGCCGTCTGCTATTTGGCTTAGTCGGCTAACCAAAAGTGTAGCCGACTAACAAGCCGGCTAAGCAAAGCCGACTTTGCTTAGTCAGCTAACGTGTTCGTGAAATGCATTTTTGTTTGTTAGTCGACTAATGGTCTGATGTTTAGCCGACTAACTGAGTTTAGCCGACTAACGGAGGTTCGTGAAATAGGCTACTGGTCTACCTATTTTTTTACTCACCGTCTGTCATTTATACATGTCTCACCTGTTTAGTGTTTTGCTTACGACCGGTTTGTTGATTAACAAATAGCAAGTTATCGTCTGCGGACTATTTGTTTTATACATGCTGGTCGAAGTCCATTTTGATTGTAAACATAATATATAATCAGCCGTGTATACTTTGACAAATTCGCGATACAGACAGTATTACCTGTGAACAAAAGACCGAGTGACAAGCAGTGCAGAGCCGGATCAGACGGCACGGATGTACAGGCTGATAGGAGTCCATTCTGATTGTATACATGGTATATAATCAACAATGTATATTTGGCCAATTTCCCGATACAGACGGTATTACCCGGTCAAAAAGGACATGGTGACAAGCAGTGTGGACCCAGCTCAGACTGCACGGATGTACTATCTGGTCGGACTCCATTCTGGTGAAATAAGGACAGATTGACAAGCAGTGCTGACCCAGCTCAGACTGCACGGATGTACAGGCTAGTCTGAGTCCATTCTGGTTTATACATACTATAGAATATACATGTATAATCAGCTGTGCATATTTGGCCAGTTTCGCGATTCAGACGGGACGGTAAATACCTGTCGAGCAAAATACGGAGTAATAAGCAGTGTGGACCCAAATCAGACTGCACGGATATACTGGCTGATCGAAGTCCACTCTGAATGTATACATGCTATATAATAAACAGTTTATATTTTGCAATTTTGCGATCCATATGGTAATATGTGCCTGTTGAACATATCATTGAAGGTCCACCACCACCAAAGATTTTATTATAAACTAACCAATGACCACCCATTTTGCTATTCTCTGCTACTTTCATTTTTTCGTATGGATGTTGTGGGATCTATTTTTCCGCATCCAGCAGCCATTCTGCTCTGGATATTCACTAAATAAAATATAGGATTAATTATTGTTAAGAAAGATAAATTCAATCTCATGTGACCACCCTGGTGGTGGCGCAAAAAGTCAGCGGCTAGTAGTCTCTATTGCCCACTTTGTCGAACATATGAGCTTAAGCGATGCATATTGATAACGGTTGGTCAATGTGAATTGGAAACGCAATATAAATATCCGTAATGTTTTTGCGGCCCTGAATAGTGTTCACTTGATCCCAATGCAGTGAGTAGAGCTCAAGCATGACTCGCTCGAAACACCGGCAGGGTCTCATAATCTGATACATGCACCATTACAACCGATTGTTAAAGGTCAATTGAACTATTTTTTTATTTTTCTAAATAATACAATTTGATAATATTAAATAAATGCTGAAAACCGCATGTAAAAATAACAAATATTAAAAAAGTTACAAAGGTTTGAACGTTTTAATTAGCTGAAATATGCGTGTTCCACTATTTTCCACATTTTTTATATTTATATATATTAAATCTATGTGGTTTTTTTCTCATTATTTATTACACGAACTTGATGCATGATGAAATAAAATGAAAAATATAGAAAACTATTTTTAGTTTAATTCAAACTTTTTTATTGGGATTTTCAAAATGTTGTTGGAAAAAATTGCATAAATTTGCATAAAATGTACAATTATGAAAACTTGCATAACTTTTGATCGGATTATAATTTTTGCATGGGATTTTCTGCATGTCGTCTGTATTGTCATTATTTACAAGTTTACAACATATATTTTAAAATTTATTTTTTCTATTCATATGACCTTTAAAAGTGTATTACCGACTCGGAGTCAAATTTGATGTGTTACATATCAAAATGATAGGTATATAAAGGATGTTTTGTTTCATTAGAACAATATTGGAATATTCGGCCATTATGACGCCACAAAGGTCGTCACTTGTGACGTAATACATACACTACGCTTATATTTATGGACAAAATCATTTTATTTGTATGTTTTGTTATTTGAGAATTGAATACCCTGTCCGCTATATCGAAAATTCCCGATATGGTCCGAAAATGACTCTGTGGGTAGCATTCATTAGACAATATCTGACCATTTGAGACTGACTTTGAGACATGGAAATAATCAACAGTGATTGTTATTTGAATACACGTATGCTTAAAATGAACCTTTCATATGCCATATTTGCGTTGGAGATGTGGGGACATGGATATGATGTGGTTCCACAGAATGGTGTAGCCCTCGTTATGTAGTTGATGTTATTTCTGTTTGGTGATAACTGTATTTCCATTAAGACCAGCAATGAGTGGCATCCTCATTCATCAGATCCCATACATCTACATCAAATATAATTATTGTAGATACATGTAGACTGACAATGGCCACCGAGAGAGACTTAGACCAATGAGGAATATCTCCAAGGAAACACGAGAATATGTTGTACGAAATTTTAAGTGACATCGTGGCGTCTTCATCAAACAATGGAAAACATTTTAGAAAGATGAACATTCAATATATTCAGGTATCATATATAATGTGTACTTAGTATATCAGTTATGTCAGAAAGAAACACACTTTCTTCTCTGTAATATTACATGGTGTGTTCACTGTAGACGTTTCATTCTTCATGGAGAAGTAATTGAGAAATCAAACAGCATCACATATTATCACACATCCTGTATGTTACATGTAAGATATGGTATATTATATAAATAATGCGTACCTGTCCTGTCGTTGGTAATGTCTTCACCCGGACAGTTCAGTTTTGTTTGTGGGTTATCGCTTGAACACCGGTATTTATTATTTGAAGATTGTGCGTACCTATGCACAAGATAATGCACCTTATTAGAAATACCTGGCGAAAATAAATAGTAAATGAGTTTGGGACCCGTTGGACTCTGCGCATCGTTCGATTCAAACATAATGCGTTCCAAAATGCGATGGGATATATGTATATCATTATGTGAACATTAGCCTGTTACTGTATACCATATGGCGCATAAGTCTATGATTTAGGAAATCAATTTGGATCCATCGGTACCACTGAAAGGGACAAAACGGGACATATATTTCTGAACCGATGCATATCCCTAGTTTATATTTCTGCATGATTGCAGTTTGAAAGTGGTAGCTTAACTATGAAATGTTGACCTTGAAAACCCACACCCATTCTAAATACAACCGGTAAGCAATTTCTCCACTAACACCTTCAAAAGGGACAACCCGCAAAACGTGTTGCTTTAAAAATATGGCTGCTATTTTTGAAAATGGTCGACATGAAAAACCATTGGATGGCCATATATTTCTTAGTCATGTACAATGAGTCATAACTGTCTTGTGGCTATGTCCATGCCTTCAGGGTCATTGAAGTTATCAAGTCCTTTAGTTGATGTAGCAGAGTGTTTCTTGTACTAATATCCAAAATAGGATTTTATTTGGTTTATTGGTGTTTAACGGCCTATCAACAGCTAAAGTCTTTTAAAGCCGGACCAACGGGTTCGATCGCACATTTAACCTGCTGCATTGGGGGGGGGGGTGGGGGGCCGGGAGGGGCGATCCCAAAATCAGAATGGAATATTTACATCGAAAAAAAAAGAGCACTTTCAGCCCTGAAATTAGAATAACCTAACATAGTGTCAGGTCCATACCATACCAAAGTTACTTGACCCCTTCCCCTAAAAGTAATATAATGAGGAGGCATAATGATATTGCTCGTAAAAGGGGTATAACCAGATTTAACTCTCACATATAAGAATGCAAAAGACGTACATGAGGACCAAACCAGGTATCCGGTCGGGATTCCGGTACAGATGACTCCCGATCGTTAATTTATCCATCGCATGCTCCCAACCAACCACCACATCCAAAATAGGAACAATGATGGCCGCGGGAAATACCACAATAGTACAGGAATGATCAACATATATTTTAGTGACGCAACACATTTGTACATAGTACATGGCTATGGAGCAGTTTGTGGTTGTTCATGTTACACATCCGTAGAAGTCACAATATCACACACATTTAGTTTGTATTAGGAGAGGAAAACTAAATATTACATCTTCATATTGAATGTTAATTTGGTTGGGTCGCATAGAATGTTGCATTTTATAAGAAAATCAAAGTACTGAAAGTACTGAGCTGCGAGCCCAACTGAAATGGGTGGTAAACAGTGTTGTAGTATAATATTCTCCTTTAAATATTTCCAATAGAGTAATTGTAGTAAATGGTGTTATGGGAAACTGTATAACACTCGACATATTTTGTATGTGGAGAGGGGAAGGAGCTGTATAGAAACAGGAATAATCCAGTAAGGCTTAGCATTTGTTTGTTTATGAATTACATACACATCCGCATGAGCTCTGAATTTTTTATCAGTTTTCGACATCATTTAAGGAAAATATGACTGATTTTCGAAATCAATATCGACGAAATACGGCGAAATACGGCGATGCGATAAGGGTGGTAATTCCATAACCGGGCTCAATTATTGTAAGTGAAAGTGTACGCTATTACCACTCATTCGAAACATGCCGACGCGACGATTCAAATGAGTGAACCATCTAGACGACATGGTTCAAATGAGTGGACAGTATATTTTTATAAATTTTCGACATCATTTAAGGAAAATATGACTGATTTTCGAAATCAATATTGGCGAAACACTGCGATGCGATAAGGGTGGTAATTCCATATCCGGATTCACTCTTCAAACACATGTGGTTATAGTGTTGTTTTATGCAAACTTGTACACGCCGTGAAAAAATCCAGACAGGTGCCAGACATGTGTGATTCGGGTTTACACACCGTTAATGCGCAACCAAAATAGTCCGTTTTATTTGTGTAAAATGAACGGCTAAATCTGAGGTTCCATTGGTTTTTCTTCAATTAATTATGTACCAACTTGAAAGATATACATTCTAATAAATGTGAAATGTAAAATAGCATAAAACGAGTCGTTAACAATGACCTAGATGCAAGATGTATACATACGCGCCACAAGAAAAAATAGCGCCGTGATATCCGACTGATTTTTGAGAACCGGTTACATAAGCTGCGAGAGGCTGGCAGCTAAAAATTACAATTTTAGACAGAAGCTACTGCATAGGATTCAACGGAAGTCATCCATTAGTTAAGTGTTCAAAGTTTTTCTATGTTTGTATACATACACAATATACCCAAGATCATAGTATGATGTACACACGTATGTGGTGAATAATTATCAAGGACTATCAGAGGACAACTGGAGTGTGTATCAAATCAGAGTCGGTATACTATGAATAAATACATTCATAATTGAACAAGAAAAAGTTGCCTGTCGGCACACAAATGCCCGGCCGCAGAGTTGAGCAGCTCTGGCAAACAGGACACACGTATGGATGGACTGACAAACGGACACACAGTCCAGACATTAATGGCCTCCGGCTCTAACCAGACCAATGATGTCTTAGATGTCCAATATGTGTGTTTTCGCTTCATGACCAGCAACTCACCTATATGAATCAAGCGCAACATTTGATGATGTGATAAAATTGCCCATTACGTACGTTACATTCGAATATCATCAACACTTCCATTCCCTTTACGGTACATATCATACAGATGTAACAGAAGACGAGCGTGACTACATTTGTCTTATGATTCAGTGCATTGGCAAGCAGTATAATTATACCGAGTTAACTTGTTTATTCGAATGCACCGAAAATAGAAATCACGCATCTGATTTGTCTATTGATTTTACAGCCTATGAAATATGAAAAATCACAGCATATAAAATCTCCGTTTTACCAGTATGTGTTTTACAACTTGACATGTTGATGTAACCGTATGTGTTTTTGTAAGCAATGGCCAGCGGCGGGGAATCCAAATAGTTCCCAAATCATTTTCGGTACATGTTCGGTTAATCATTCTGCCATAGTGACCGGTACAACCCAAAGCGGAAAAGAGAATCGACCAATGACTGAAAAACATGACTTCATGGTTGCCCTTCAACAAATTTTCAAAAATAATACCCCACCCGCCCAAAATACAGAAGAATCTAGTAAAGTGCTGAAATGCAAACTCGGTACACCAGTACCATCCTATACCTTTACGAATTCAATGTGCACATACATGACTATACATAATAAACTGTATTGCAGATGGGTAATCACCTGAATTCGGCGTAAATCAAATGAAATCCTGTTCACGCTTGTTTGCATTTCCTTTGTAAAAATCACACGAACCCATTGCAGAAATGTTTACATTTCTTTAATGAATAAACGCAATTAGATGTTGCAACTACACATAGAAAAACAATACAATTGTTAAAATAAACTTTGAGTTGAATTCATGTATAAGTGTCTTAGAAAAAGTCCCGTTAATCTCAATATTTTAAATGGGAATATTCTTCGGCGGATTTACATTTCTTCAAAATCATTTGGTGTGAGGCGGTTATCGACGACGACAACAGCCTGATGACGTATTGAAAAATATCACTGTTCGTGATATGCTACGACGTTGCAGAAAATAGGGAGCACACTAGGTACATTAGAATGAGGATAACCATGCTTTGTATTTCGATTTGGAGCGGTATGAGTGAGGTTTTATGGTCTGTGAATCAGTTTTACGGCTCCGCTAACGCGTAGCCGTAAAACCGATTCACAGACCCTAAAACCTCCAACATACCGATCCAAATTGAAAAACAAAGCATGTACACAGGACACGTACAATTGCCATTCTAAGAATAATTCAAGAGACGACTCACTAAACTCACTAAAACGTTGCGCAAACAGGAATACATTTCAACATATACATGGATACCACTACGTGTACTTGTTGCATAGTATGGAGCTACATGCATCTACACTCCGGACTATACACTTATGTATGTTTATACATGCACATGTACACTTGTACGTAATTGTACAAAATTTCGGAGACTGCTCGGTCGACGGCATCAGCAGTTTTGGACATAGATTTGCATATTGCATTCATGTATCTCGTGAAATGTTATCCATGGATCTTTATCAAGCGTCATCAATAGCTTCCTCAGATTGATGGCTAAGCTCTCTGTGTCATCAACCTACTATGTGATGGAAGAGACACTCTTCTTCTCTGTAACCACCTTATATTTACAGCGGTTGCTCATTAGTTTTCTGAGTCAAGCTTGTCATGTCTTGAAAAATGTGACTATGCATACACATTGTCCATATATACTGATTTCTAGTCAAAACATACCCAAGTCGAAACGTACCCATGTCAAAATAAATACCAAACGTATCCATGTGTAGAAGTCAAAACGTACCCAATCAATAGGTCAAAACGTACCCATCTGGAAATATAGTTGTAAATTGGAAGTGAAAACGTACCCACCAAGAAGTCAAAACGCACCCATGGGAAAATATAGAAAAATACATATGTTATTTTTGTTTTGATCGACAGGGAAATTGAAGATTTTAGTGGGTGAATTTTGAATAGCCATACACCATATGCTGTATTTTTGTAAGAAACATTCATAATTTCAAGAAGGCCGCCATTTAATGGATAACGTGCAAGTTTGTGTCTATGATGTAGCTACATTAAGTCTAGACCCCAGGACACCATATTGCAGTTCACTTCAGAGAAACACAATCATGGTAATGTAGTATTTGCAACAGGCTTACTGGCCCTCTTTTGCGGCTATCAGTTGCATAATATGTGTAGAGCTAATGTTTATTATTAGGCGTCCATAAAGCGTTACAGGAAAACAATAATTAACCGCTATAGTTAAGTGTTACTTGTGGAATAATCATACTTTGTAATAGTTCGACAACAATATACATTCACGCAAACTAGTTTATTAATTTCCAAAGTCACTGTATCATTAGCATAGAACGTTGACGCGCGCAAGTCCATCGTTATTGAATTAGTAATTAATTAATACTAAGTGGCACTGTCTTATAGTTTTTAAAACCGGTGGATTAGTGACGGGATTGTAATTTGTTTATTTCTGCGTATTACTAACAGTTTCATCTCATTCACCGGCAGGTAGCTTGAAGTGAAGGTATGTGAAGGTATGTCGAATAAACCGGTTGTTGAAGTGTAGTTGGTTCTGTGTTATCTATTGATCATCCATATATTGGTGGTGTAGTATCTCAAGTTGTGTTAGCGGTGCACGTTTGTCAATAATATAAGCAACAGCACATTTGTTTCACAGATGTTTTTCAAGCAAAATATCTGTTCGCACAACTGCTTTGCGGCGTGAATCTGGCTACAATATTGTATAACACAATGTATATAGACGTGTGGACTCGAGGTAAGCATCGTCGCTTAGTTGGTCCAATCAGTGCAGTTGCATAAGTATCGACGGATTTCAGTGTACGTTCCATTTTTACCTGCGGATAAGGTTAACGTGTTTTATCCCGACTTCATAGAATGTTGTTGATTTCAATAGCCTATTTCACCATCATTGCAAAGTATACTTTTCTAGCGAAGTATACTTTGAGGGAGAAATTCAGTATAATAATTCTGCATACGTTTAATCATCAAATATATGCAGTTGTTAGTTATATATGAAATAATGCATTTCGGGAAAAATAAATGATTACTCCCTCAAAGTATACTTTGCTAGATAAGTATACTTTGCAATGTTGGAGAACTAAGCTACAGGTCGTGTATCATAAGGTAAGTATACTAAACGACAAAGGATAGTTCCACATACTACATTGTAGACTAAAATTGAGAAAAATTCAATCTACTTATAAATCTAGCATTTTATTAACACATTATATGTACAGAAGCAAATGAAACACATGTGTTATGTCTACAGCTACTGACACATGTGTCAGCTGCAGTTTGTATCGCGTTTACTCACAATATTCTGCAACACATGCTATAATATCGCGCTGATTTTTATATTAAAACACATGGCAATAATTATGACCAAGGCCAGAATGTGAACGTTTTCCACGGCCGTCAATGCCGCCGGATTTAAACCCAATCGAACATTTTTATAGATCAGATATAACAGAACATTTCTCACAAGGTCGAAACCAGGCATGTAACACCGAACAGCTGGGGCAAGCTATTAGACTAGAATGGAACAACTGGTTAATTCGATGCGAAGACGCTGTACAGCACGTGTGGCGGTTGATGGTGGGCACACGTAATGCTAACTTCATCTTATACATGTGACTTTCAGCATGGAGCGTATGTTGATTGCGACGTCATTAACTGCATACTAACGCATTGGTTGCGCGTTTTTTAATTAATTAATTTGTAGTAATGAACTTTCAGATATAGCATTTGATTAAACATGAACTTGTGTCTATGTCCGTAATTTGAGATCACATTGTAGTATGTGGAACTTTCTTCTGGCGTTTAGCATGAAGTGTTGTTAGGTATCGATGGGTATACAAGGGTGGGTCAATAAGTAGTGTCACTCGACCATTATCTTTCTAACAACTCATGCAACTTAAATACAATTTGGCACTTGCATTCATTAACGTTATTCGCATTTACGTAACGTTCATGACTTCGATGCAGTACATGACGTCATAATGACGTCATAATTTATGACGTCATGTCTGGCACAGCGGTCAGAATCACTAACAAAATATAGCCGGTGCTACTATACCAGCCAGTCAGAAAGTGTGTGGTTCCGTTCAGTGCCGGACGCGAGACTACGAAATATAGTAACTGCTGATTTCAATTACAGACGCAGGTAATGTTGAGTAGATTATACAAATAAATGACCTAGCTGGGCAACGGAAATGGGAATAGATTAGTCATGTATACCACATATCTCAATCATATGTTTATGCAATTTTAACAAAGTGTTTGAAAATGAGAACAATTTCCGCAAGGCGGGTGTCTGAAAATCATCGTTCTGCGAAAAAATAGTGATATTTTCAAATAGCCAAGAAATCGCCCAAACTGCATTGTTATGAAGAAGACACCTTCATGTCTTTCATCGAGGTCAATGAAAAAGCATAAATATGTAATTATCAAACGGAATGTTATCACCAGTTTTCAGCATATGTGTAGCATTCGATAGAAAACACTGAACCTGTTGTTCACGTGATGTAAACACAGTTTCTGTGGCAATGTAAACAATATGACAAGGTTGGATTTTTCTTTCTTAGTAGTAAGTGAACCTATTGTTTAGTTCATGCAGAACCAGTACAGGCTGGCTGCAGGTCATGTACAAGTGAGTCCCACAGCATCCATACGAATAGTGAAAGTAGGAGAGACTGGCCTTATTGGATTGCATTCGGTTAAATTATATAGTAAAAATATTTGGAGGTGTCTAACCTGAAGGCCAAATCAGGTCTCCGGTCGGGACTCCGGAAAGGATGAATCCCGAATGTTAAGTTACCCATCGTATACTCCCAACCAACGACCACACTATAGCGTAGAACCTGATCAGAATACACTCGACGTTGTCGTCTTATCTGGATCTACAACTTTAATTATTTCCTACAAATTCCACAATATTCCGCTCATGTCACGTCATGGTCAATAACTATGATATATAATCAACTGAAACAAGTAGCTAGTGTAGAAACAAATAAGAATGGACATGGAAGCGCAGTCTACATCACTCACTATTTTCGACAAAGTCAACAGTATTGTAAGTCTCATGACACAGACAGTTTAATATATATATATATATATATATATATATATATATATACATATATACACACGCATGAAATTAGTAACTAGTGCATAACCAAATCAGAATACAAGCAGTCTGATTTGGAACTACACCACTCGGTATTGTTATCAAAATCAGCAACATAACATTCATGACACGGTAATTGTACTCGATATAATTTATAATACACGACAAAAACAAGTAACTAGTGTATAACCGGCATACAACGGGCTTTGTAGTGTGATCCGGGTATACACCACTCAGTAGTGTTTACCAAATCAACAAAATGACGCCCAGGACACTGTAAATGTACTCGATATATACACGAATGAAACGAGTACTGCTGCAGACCAACAAAAGTTCGCCGGCAGAAAAACATTACACACATCAATTCTAAAGTAATATTTAAATGTAACTACTTTTCATCACTAACATAAAAGTCGCCTCCCCCCCCCCCCCTTCCCCCCCCCCCTCCCCTCCCCCCCCCTAAAAAAAAATAATATTGATTTTATTGCGAAAAACAAGATTTTCATATGGCAATTTAACTGGGGGGAGGGGCTAAAAAAATGTTGACCGATTTTCAAAATCCAACTTTTTTTCTTAGATACACTATTTCCAAGCTATCTCGCCAGTTATCGGAGTCAATTTCCAAATGTGATCTTACTTTTTATGAGTTTCTTGGTCATTTATCTCAGGTGATAATGTATGTTAGAGATCGCTCGTCTGTAAATTTCAATTGATGGATTTACATTTATTGAGCATAGGCTGCATATGCAGCCTATGCTTAATAAATGTAAATACAATAAAGAAAACATTGTTAATGTAAAATTTACAGACTATCATAAGTTTACAATTTTTAGATGTACGAACTTCAGTGACACGGTCCCGGATAGCTGCAAGAGTTGCCTATGATATTGTTATCGTAGTGGAGAGATAACGTAGTGGGGTAGCAATTTTGTTTCTATGGCTCATAATGATCAAATGCCTGATTTACAGTGAAACCTCTCTAAGCCCAGGGTGTCCGGTTTACAGAGGTTTCACTGCTGATAGTAAAGTATAACGTTAGTGCACACCATTAACGTGTTAAGTAAAAAAAAAAAAAAATCTTCGTACAAACAGTTTTATCGTGTGGAGTTTCACACAGTTCATATTTCGACATTAGATCTTTGTCTTTTTCAAGGACAAGTCGCAATTTTGCGACCAGTCGGTCATCAACATACGGTGTTACGGATGGATGGATAGTGTAATTAAGATCATCATTGTTATTTTTGATTAATTATTTATGTCCCGCTGATTCGTATTAAGCGGATTTACCGAATTTAAAGATTAATACGTACTATAAACGCAACGTCATGGAATTTACGTTTTCGACAACATGTAGTGTAGTCTCAGAAAACTCCGTACCGCCGTGCAGTCTGATCAGTGATATATATATATACTCTTTATTTCCTCCATATGGAGATTACATGGTGAAACATGAAGAACAGAACAAGTAACATACATACTGTCGCGTGACACGTGCATTCTTGTACATTCTGGATTCCGTATAATTGTATATTTGTGATGTGTGGTACTGTTTTGTATTGCTGTGCGTATTATTGATTTCACATACCTGTGATTCCACATACCTATGATTTCACACACCTGTGATTTTTACATACCTGTGATTTAGCATGTACATTTGCCATGTACAATGTGCGTGTAATAACGGGGCTTATGTTGTATTGGTGGAAATACGTTTATGCGTGTCTTTTTTTGTGGATTTGAATATACGTCCATTTTATGAGCTATGTTTTACTGATGTCACGCCATATTTGCCACAGACTATGCATGTGTGTGGTAGAGAACTCGTTGACTGCGTGTGCTGGTTTCACTAGGGAAAAGACCCCTTTTAGTATTACGGATGTCCACTATCCGTGCCAGCCGAGTTTGTCCGCGTGTCAGTTGTTCACCAGATAATGGACCTTCTGTAGGTGAAGCCAGTATATAGCGCAGACCATACCATGGTCTGCCCTGTTATGTATGCTACGGGTTAGTGTTTCAGCATAGCCTGGTACTGGCCAACACGGATATATCAGATCCCATACTGGTGATGCTTTGAGTCGTGATATTTCCGTAAATGACCACGATATTTGAGTTTAGTATGTGCTACACTCTCATTTGAGTGTATAGCCGTAGGACCGATATGGAGGGGTTTGGCGGGGCCAAAAAGCGACCTTCGCATTGTCGAGACCAGTCGAGTAGATTTCGGATTATGAGATCTGGGTCTATAGTGTGCAGATTTATGGTAGTGTGGGATATACCATGTTGGATGGTATTTATTCTGCGAGGGCTGTACACTAGTTTGGTTGAATTTATGGCGTGGGAACATATATTTATGCCAAATATAACCCAACCCACGGGTGAAATGGCAAAAGCCATGGTTTGTAATATTTATGTGAGATGTTGAACGAGGGGTAGGCATATTCATTATTCCGTGCATGGTTTCACTGGTGCGTATATAAGCGATGTCTCGTTATGTGTTGGTGGGACACATATTTTCTGGTAACAGAAGAATAGTACTGTATGTACCTACAACATTTTATTTCAGCTGTGATTTGCCGTTGTTCGATTCCCGTTTTAGTCCGTTGTGCATCCTGTCTGTCTGTCTGTGCGTATTCGTCCAGTAATTGGAGACTCATTTCATTTTTGTAGCCTCTTGAGATCGCTCCAGTGAGCCACATTGGACGTTTTGGTCCACTCGTTGAGGGCAGACCCCAGTCTGTGCAGAGTACCAGGTCGTCCGAGTGTCCGTACGTCTGTCTGGCGCAGTTTGTGTAGCAGCTCCGGGTACAGGCCTGTATAGAGCAGTGTGTGATAGCTACATCGCGTTCAGCAGACAGTCACAGCCATAGATTAGTAAAGTGAAACGCCATACACACATATCATATCATTATACTACCACCGAGTTGAATGTCACCTAAGTGAAACTTTTCCCGGCGTCTTAGCCAACGTGATAATCGCCATTTGTATTATATCGGAACTTTACATCCGGTCTACCACTTCCGGTATTACAACCCATTGATTCACCATGGATACTTTACATCCGGTCCACCACATCCGGGTTGCTACAGTCGAGTGATACCATAGGAACTTTACATCTGGTCCACCATTTCCGGAAATAATACTACCTGTGGAACTTTACTTCCGGTACCAGCTTCCGGAACATTATCGTTATTGACTATCATGTGATGTAACCACATCCGGCTTTGACTTATGACATTCAGACTTTGGAAATATATTGCATAGGCAATACATATGTATACTTTGATAGTGTATGGTAATACTCCTATCATGGCATATCATGGCTAAAGGAGTAAGACTACATATATTGTTTGTGGATTAATCCACTTGAAGTTGGATTATAGCCATATTGTGACTAGACCTCATACTGCGGGTGAGGTAGACCTTGGGACCTTGATACTCAGAGGTTACCACTATCTATTGAGATACGCCAGCACTGGGGTAGCTCAGATGATTGTCATTTGTCCTCCAATGTTCGTTCTGCCATGTCATACTTGTATGTTATTTCACTTTGATTAGCGGTCATCAAAGTACTTGTGCATTCATACTATTGTCCACTACGGGACCATTGAGATACCACATACCGAGTTTATTCGTCTATAGCATTTAAGTTGCGTTAAAGTATAACAGTCGATTGGCTTACAACCTTGTAATTGAATAGTATCATGCACAGTACAGTGATGTTCGCATATCAATGTATCATGTATTCCTGTGTGTTCCCAATGTAATATAGTGTACATTATAAGTGATTAAGTGACTACGCGTACTTATCTACTCTAGCCTATCCCTTACACTTCAACTGCATTGTTACCACTTTTCGTTCGTTCGTCAGATCAAGCTATATTGGCCATAACGTCATAACAATTGAAGTATACTTGGTTCATTTGATAATAGGGGAGACAATTTGTCTCGATCATTCCTGACCTTGGTAATGACCTTGACAATGGTGTCAGAAGTGGGGTTTGTTTCCTCTTTTATAATCAGTTTCTTCAAAGCAGTTGAAGTAAGGAGGCTAGAATAGCTGTACCCCTAGTGTACCCCTACCCTCCCTGTGATGATGGCACAGCGGGTGTTCTATGTTATAACTAGACACTTCTACATCTTAGGAGTAGAGACCGGATTGATTTACCTTAACCTTATAGACGTGAAGCAAGAGACTCGCACATATCACCGAGTGATTTGAGTGCTAGAGACCTTGTGTACCGTCGGGTAAAGCGTGTTAATCGATAATCCGGAGTTGAGTTGAGAGTGAGAATGTCGTCCATTAAGGAGCTAATGGAGATAGGCAAAAGCTTAGGGCTAGCAGATTCAGAGTTAAGGGCCTTTGTAAAAGAAGAGCAGGAGAGAGAAAGACAGGAAAGACTAGAGGCTAGGCAGGCTGAGAAAGATAGGTTAGATGCTGAGCAGTTAGCTAAGGAAGGTGAGCGACAGATGGAGAAAGATAAGTTAGAAGTTGAGCGACAAATGGAGAAAGATAGGTTAGATGCTGCGCGGTTAGATAAAGAAGCACATCGGTTAGCCAATGAAGCACAGTTAGCTCTAGAATTCAAATTGCGAGAACTAGACACTAAACACCAGGTAGAAATGGCAAAAGTAGAAAGGGGTGGAGTAGTAGATGAAGATAGACATGATAGGGATTATGGCAGAGCATTCGGTCCGAAGCTGCCACATTTTTATCAGAATAATGACAACATGGATAGCTACTTAGCTAGATTTGAGAGGTACGCAGCAATTCAAAGGTGGTGGAGAGATAAGTGGTCACTACACTTGAGTGCTTTATTGAAAGGCAAGGCATTAGATGTATATTGTAGACTACCTATTGATGATGCTCTTGACTATGATAAGTTGAAATCCGCATTGTTGAAATGTTTTGATCTAACCGAAGATGGGTTCAGACGCATGTTCAAAAACACCAAACCTGATCACAGTGAATCATTTGTGCAATATGTCAGTCGGTCAAAGAACTATTTAGATAGATGGTTTGAGTTAGGTAAGGTGAATAGAACATATGAAGGAGTACTAGACTACATGATCAGAGATCAGATGTTAAGTATATGCAGTCGTGAGCTCTACTTATTTCTCAAAGAGAAAACATTTGAATCGATAGACCAGATGGCGGTTCAGGCAGATTACTTTGCAGAAGCTAGAGGAGGTAGCAAGTATGTAGTTCAGAGGAACAGTACTAGAAACAGAAATGAGTACAGGTCAGTAGATAACCAGAGGCGCAAGGTAAGTAGTGCAGATAATCGATCCAGAGATAGGAGTCGAGATAGGGACAGATATCAGAATAGAGACCAAAATAGAAGCCCAAGTAGGGGTAGTTATGATAGAAGCCCGAGTAGAGGCAGTTATGACAGAAGTACCAGCAGGAACGGCTACGATAGGCATCGCGGGACATATTACCATTGTGGCAAAGAAGGTCACATGTCCGACGATTGTCCTAAACGTGACCGGTCCTCAGCTTACAAAGCAGCAGCAGTCGAGGAAGAAAAACATGTAAGTTTTGCAGATAAAGAACAGAGAGGTCGGTACAGAGGTAGAAATAGAGGTAGAAGTGGAAGGCACACTAGAGGCAGAGGTAGAGATAGATGGCAAAACACGGAACAACCAGGGGAAAACCAAGGAAATTTCTGTATGGTTGATACCGACACCACTATTGTATGTTCTGGTAGCGAGATACAGCCGGAGTTGATTAACGGATGTACATTTGGTATGGATAGGCTACCCGTAGCAGAGGGCACATTAAATGGAAAAAGGTCACAGTAATGCGAGATACTGGGTGTACCGGGGTGGTCGTCAGGGAAAGTTTAGTACAACCAGATCAGTTTTTAAGCAAAGTTTCAACATGCATGCTGGTAAATAGGAGCAAAATGAGTGGAATTCCTACCGCCCTGGTAGATCTAGATACATCTTTTTTCAAAGGTCGGGTAGAAGCCCTTTGCATGACAGATACAATGTATGATGTTACCATAGGTAATGTAGACGGGTCAGAATTACCAGTGATATCTGATTTTAGAGGCGCAAAATCGTGCGCAGTCGAAACTAGGTCACAAACGACAGCCCGAGACGAATCATATAAGACCCTCAAAGTCCCTACCGCAATCGCGAACGTATCACGCGATGAATTCAAAGAGGCACAGGCACATGACGTCACATTGACGTCAGTTCGAAATAACGCAAAAGACGGAACGGTACGATCAAGTAAGAACGGAAACAAATCGAAATTCGCATACCGACTTGTTGTATCGTAATTTCGAATCGATAGGGTCAGGTAGGATGTACCATCAGCTGGTAGTCCCAAAAACACTTAGGACTACCGTGATGAAAGTGGCACATGAATCAATCATGGCGGGCCATTTAGGGGTTAAGAAGACAACTGATCGAGTGTTATCAGAATTGTATTGGCCAGGCGTGGGCAGTGACATTACACGGTTTTGTACGTCTTGTGACATATGTCAAAAGACTGTGTCAAAGGGACACATCACCAAGGTTCCGTTAGGAACTATGCCGTTGATAGACACTCCGTTCAAACGAGTCGCAGTTGACATTGTAGGGCCAATTTTTCCAGCTACCGATCGAAAGAATCGTTACATACTAACGTTAGTGATTATGCAACTAGGTACCCAGAAGCGGTACCACTACCAGGCATCGAGGCCGAACGAGTCGCGGAAGCTCTCGTGGATATGTTCAGTAGACTGGGTATCCCCGAGGAGATGCTCACCGATCGGGGTAGTCAATTTACGTCGGCAGTCATGGAGGAAGTTAGTAGATTGTTATTGCTGAGACAATTAACCACGACACCGTACCACCCACAGTGTAACGGTCTCGTGGAACGGTTCAATGGTACATTAAAGCAAATGCTTCGTAGAATGGCAAGCGAACGTCCCAAAGATTGGGACAAATACATTAACGCGCTCTTATTCGCGTATCGCGAAGTCCCTCAAGAAAGTTTGGCATTCTCACCGTTTGAACTATTGTACGGAAGGACCGTTCGGGGTCCGATGAGCATACTAAGAGATCTGTGGTCCGAGAAGGACATAGAGGACAACGTCAAAACGACGTATCAGTACGTCCTCGACTTGCGCGAACGGCTCGAGAAAACGTGCGAAATCGCGCATGAGAACTTGAAGAATGCGTCTAAAAAGTAAGCAAAGTACTACAACCGTAAGACCCGTAGTAGGCAGTATGCAGTGGCAGATCAGGTACTTGTACTACTGTCGCGGTACGTAACTCACTGAGGGGAGGAAGTGTGTATTCGTGCCCGGCTAGCTCAGTCGGTTAGAGCGATGGTACGTTAATCCAGAGGTCCCCGGTTCGAGCCTCCGGTTGGATATGCATCTTTCTCACCCTGTGACATTTGGCGCCCAACGAGGGACCGTGACTGATATATATACCACCCAAAATGTACCAAAAACATGGAATTCAGAGACGAATTAAATATAGAATTCGGGGACGAATTCCAATTTGGCGGGGAAGTAGGTCACGGTACGTAACTCACTGTGGGGAGGAAATGTGTATTCGTGCCCGGCTAGCTCAGTCGGTTAGAGCGATGGTACAGTAAACCAGAGGTCCCGGGTTCGAGCCCCGGGCCGGAGCACATTTTTCTCGCCCTGTGACACTACTACCGACAGACAACAACAAATTGCTTCTTAGGTGGAAGGGACCATACCCCGTAACAGAGGTAATTAATGAGTGGGACTATAGGGTTGACATGGGAGGGAAGTTGAAAACCTTTCATGCAAACATGTTAAAGAGGTACGAGACTAGGACTGAGCACCCGGGGAAGGGAATACTCACTGTAATACATGCGGCCGTGATAAAAGACACAGTAGAGGGGGATCCTAGTCCAAGTGGGTGTAGTGCCGAAGAAAACATGTTATGTCCCAGGGGATTAGAGTCCGATACGGAGAGCAAAGTTGACCTGTCGCCTGATTTAGGCAAAAAACAAAAGACCCAAGTCAAAGAGATCTTACGGGAATTCACCCATGTCCTGAGGGACGCACCGGGACACACCCATATAGAGAAACATGAGATAAAATTGTCAACGCAAGACCCATTAAGAATTAGGGGGTACCATATCCCATTTAAGGTCAGGGAAACAGTCAGCCAGAATGCGTATTGTTGGGATAAAAGGGGCCGACAATCTGGGGCAGACTACCTGAGCAGGATATCGGGGTAGCTTCAGCTGTGCCAACGTGTCTCGCGATTATGCACGAAAGTGTAAACACTTTTTGTTTAGGGGGGAGATATGTCGCGTGACACGTGCATTCTTGTACATTCCGGATTCTGTATAATTGTATATTTGTGACGTGTGGTACTGTTTTGTATTGCTGTGCGTATTATTGATTTCACATACCTGTGATTCCACATACCTATGATTTCACACACCTGTGATTTTTACATACCTGTGATTTAGCATGTACATTTGCCATGTACAATGTGCGTGTAATAACGGGGCTTATGTTGTATTGGTCCTTTTTTGTGGATTTGAATATACGTCCATTTTATGAGCTATGTTTTACTGATGTCACGCCATATTTGCCACAGACTATGCATGTGTGTGGTAGAGAATTCGTTGACTGCGTGTGCTGGTTTCGCTAGGGAAAAGACCCCTTTTAGTATTACGGATGTCCATTATCCGTGCC
This sequence comes from Conchocele bisecta, assembly GCA_029237695.1. Classification (NCBI taxonomy): domain Eukaryota; kingdom Metazoa; phylum Mollusca; class Bivalvia; order Lucinida; family Thyasiridae; genus Conchocele; species Conchocele bisecta. The sequence continues at coordinate 87,374,198 of CM055274.1, forward strand.
AGCCGAGTTTGTCCGCGTGTCAGTTGTTCACCAGATAATGGACCTTCTGTAGGTGAAGCCAGTATATAGCGCAGACCATACCATGGTCTGCCCTGTTATGTATGCTACGGGTTAGTGTTTCAGCATAGCCTGGTACTGGCCAACACGGATATATCAGATCCCATACTGGTGATGCTTTGTGTCGTGATATTTCAGTAAATGACAACGATATTTGAGTTTAGTATGTGCTACACTCTCATTTGAGTGTATAGCCGTAGGACCGATATGGAGGGGTTTGGCGGGGCCAAAAAGCGACCTTCGCATTGTCGAGACCAGTCGAGTAGATTTCGGATTATGAGATCTGGGTCTATAGTGTGCAGATTTATGGTAGTGTGGGATATACCATGTTGGATTGTATTTATTCTGCGAGGGCTGTATTTATGGCGTGGGAACATATATGTATGCCAAATATAACCCACGGGTGAAATGGCAAAAGCCATGGTTTTGTAATATTTATGTGAGATGTCGAACGAGGGGTAGGCATATTCATTATTCCGTGCATGGTTTCACTGGTGCGTATACAAGTTATGTCTCGTTATGTGTTGGTGGGACACATATTTTCTGGTAACAGAAGAATAGTACTGTATTCACCAGTGACACGGAGGATTTTGGTATGTACCTACAACATTTTATTTCAGCTGTGATTTGCCGTTGTTCGATTCCCGTTTTAGTCCGTTGTGCATCCTGTCTGTCTGTCTGTGCGTATTCGTCCAGTAATTGGAGACTGAAGGTGGCAGCCGCCGCGCGACTGATCCCGTGTGGTCTCTCAATGTATATCATCTAGATCGATCTATTACCAAACCTGATGAGCCCGTGCTCTACTATTTGGATGATGGGCCATCTCGAGGGTTTGTTCGCGAAGAACTTCTTATGGTGCCTTCTGACACCCAGCTAGATTGCTAATTTTCTTAATTGTTTCAAAATTATTAATTACATAAATCATTAGAGAGGTTCTGTATGTATTCCGTCTGGTAACACGCGTCTTTTATCGTAGTATGCCGAGAGTCCTAATTTTTGTTGACAGTACGTTTTCATAACGCCGTCTTTCATTTTAAATCCTCTATTTTGTGCAACATCTATAATGTGTTTTCCATCTTCAGTAGTTTCACTTAGTACTCGTTTATATCTATCCCAATTTAAATTGTTAGTTCTCTTGGACATTCCTTTCGCAGAGTTTTTATTAATTTTAATTTGTTCCAAATTATCTTTAGTGAAATTAAATTTTTCTACAAAATAACACTTACTAGATAACGCTATCGCCCTATCTCCGCTAAATTCCATTTTGAAAAGTCCGGGCTCTCTTTTCTCCATTTATCCCAAGCCAAACATTTTTTTTTTTTCAAACCCGTCTAGTAAGTTAGGTCTAATCAATTCCTCTATCGTTTTTCCACTAACTCCTATATACATACTATCTGTATCCATCTGTATTAATTCAAAGTCTTCTCTTTTTACGTATTTGTCTAGAAATTCGTAGTAAAATTCCAACATTCTCAATTTAGCTAGTTGATAAACCGCTATTCCACAATGGAATGGTCTCTTTACCGCACACCTGGGTTTTCTTGAAGATATTTCGTACGCATCCCCTATCTCTTCCAAATCGTCAAAGAATGCAGATCTTAATGCTTTGTCAACACAGGTTTCGTTTTGTGTATATGTCGTATTTAAATGTCTCTCCGTTGCCTCTATCATTTTTCCACAACACGAGTTTCCTAATAATTCATTATGTCGGCTACTGGTTTCTTATTTGGTTCTACATCACCTGTTCGTCTTGCGGCTGTAACTTCTTTTGCGAACCATTCGAATGGTTTTCCGCTAATATAATCTATAACACGATGAACTCCAGTTATTTCTAGGCCGTGTTTTAAATAACATGTGTGTGGGAACATCATCAACCTCTACTTCCCTGTTTATAAATATTGGGGACATTTCAGAAAACTTATCTTTTAAGTTGTGTGGAACTTCTATATCCACCTCCGCAAACCCAAACCAGTCTCCAGATAAAACTCTTTTACAAAACTTTTTAATAAATTTAGGGTTATGTGGGGTATCTATATGGTGTATAGTTTCTCTCCCACACGGCATCTCTTTATTTAACGTAGATAAATATAACGCGTTTGCATCGTACCCCAAAACAGCCTTGCAAGGTTTGGAACCCACTCTAATATTTGAAACACCAGCTTCTGCATATCGTGTAAATATATTGATGGACCGCCAACTAGAGCGTCCTTCATCATTTCGTATGTTTCTTTCTTTTGGTGCATATAGAGCATCCTCCGGTATAATCGTCTTTGAAGATTTTTGTTCTTTAATGGTTCCTCTCAATAAATATTGTATAGCTACTCCAGGTAGTGTTACCGCATCTTTGAAAATATCCACACCTCTGTGTTTATAAAATTCACACATTTTTTCCACCGCTTCTAGGAACGGTGCTACATCTAAATCGTTATAATATTTCAACCAATCTCTGAAAGTTTTCATATTATTTTCTTCGAAAATTCTACGACATTTACATAATTCTGTTTCATCTATTAACATTTTCCCAGATAGTTTGGAATACCAATTCTCTATATCCGGTAGTCCTGGGTAATCCAGTTTGTCTGGAGAATCGAACCACTCATAAGGAAAGAAAGATTTCTGTCCTTTGCATTCGTAGGCTTTTATCCAACTATCGTAACTTACACCAGGTCCTAGATAAAGTATTACATCAAGAAATTTAAACTCTGGAGTAAATATAAATATTGTTGCGTTTGCACGTTTTCCGACCATTACTTTCTTTGTTGTTGATGCCAGTTCGCCTACTAGGTATTTCTTTATTAAGTTTATATCGTACTTACTGCTGTTAAAACCTATAACCGGTACTTGCTCTATCCACTGTTCGATCTTGGCGATTTGGTTTTTACGTAAATGTTCTGTATTAAACCCATATCTTGACCACACTTCTTCTCTTATAGCTTTTCCCCTGACTTCAAATCTTCTACTAATTTTTCTATAAGTTTTGCGGGATCTTTATCACAAATATGAGTTACTGTTCCTGAGAAATTATCTCTTATACTAACGCTTACCGGAACGTGCTCGGCTTCGTACTCTAGATTATTACCGAGAGTTTCAAATTCTGTGTTGAGATATGCCTCAAAATCGTATACTATCTGATATGGATAAAGAGTAGTGTCGCAACCGATCTTTATGTCTTTACCCGTTCTTTGAAATTCGCATTCCCACATAACTACTAGGTTGAATTCTTTGCTTCTTCTAATAAATGTATCTCTTCTCATAGTGGATGCGCGTTCTTCTTTTCTATGCTTTGCATGAATCTCACACCCGTGCCAGTAACAGCCGTGATATTGATATACGGTATTGGTTTCCGTACAGTATCCATCTACTGGAGCTCCTAAAACCCATCTTTCACCCCCGTGTCCACACTGTTCGTGGTGAATGTGAATTCCCTCGCGCTTTTTCACAGAGTACATCCAATCGATCGCCTCATAACTGTTAGAACTTTTTGGGTAGAAAGCTTTCTCGAACGACGAACGTGGGCGCTCTAAATAATTACCATCATATATTACTTTTGTCTCACCTTTCATACATGTTGGTCCATGTCTCTTCATATTACTCGCTTTCGTGAATTTCTGCTTGCAATTATCGCAGGCGTAAATTTAAGATAGGTTTTTAATTTTTTAGGTTTTTTATCGGAAATGCGTGATTATTAAACAGTCCTATTGTCATTGGTTTATTACCTATTGCCTTATAGTGTGCTGGTACCTTTTTCAACCACCATACGTTACATTCGGTGGGTTGATATACTTATATACCGATTAAAAAAAAACTCTTCAACCTTTTTCAGATCTGAAAAAGGAATTGGTGAAACCACATTACTACCAAAATATGCATTATTAAGTTCTTTCGCCTTTTCTGTACACTGTCGGGTCTTTTATCTGTCATATGCATAGCTAGACACCTGAACAGACAAAGGTCGTCATTATACTTATCTAAAGAATACATACCTTTTTTATTCTTCAGCCATTCTGGAAGTTCTCCTCCTGCTGCTTCTTTGGATTGTAGTCCCAAATCTATTCCCTACTACCCTGTATTAGCTTTACGAAAACCTCTACCCATCTTACAAACTTCCACTTTGTATTCGGTCTGTCTATTTTATCGGACATTATTCGTGTTTGCTCCTTATCTGACAGCCATTTTTTAACGGTTTTCATTGATGATAGTGGTTCGCTACCGAGATTTTTGTGCATTATTATAGTTACAGGTTTTCCATTTTTAGTTTCCTCCATATGTTCTAGCTTGTAAGAATATGAATATCTCAAATAAAAATTGGTTGTTATATAAGGAGCGAGTTTATCGGACATGCGTTCAAACCCGTTAATGTCAATGTTTTTACGAAAGGATAATGTAACTACCCGTCTTCCATTTTCTACCTTTTCCAATGTTTCATCGTGATCCCCCAATATTTCTTCACCTTTTTCCTCTATCGCGCGAACTATAGATCTTTTATTTGGTATTTGGTCACCTGTGTGTCTAATTTGAGACAAACTATTGGTGCTTGAAGGTTTTATTACACTAGCCCTAGTCCAATTGAACAGATAAATTTCATAGGTTATATACATATATAATGGAGTGTGTGACTTGTTGTAAGACGTTTACGTGTAAAGACTATCTACGAAGGCATATCGAGACGTAGAAAGTTTCCTTGTGTCCCCCCACAATTTCAATGCCCCAGATGCCCTTGTAAATTCGTTAGTGCCCAAACTCTTTGTAGACATAAGCAACTACGCTGTCAGGTGGCTAAAGGTGAACGTGGTAGACTAGAGCTGGTATAATTAGTTGCTGATCTGCGAAATAAATTAGCTATATCGGAGGAGAAAAATGAGGTGTTGGAATATAAACTATTGTACTTGCATGAATGATTTCGACTTTTTTTCAAAAGTCAATTACCAATTGGGACTACAATACCACCACCAACATTTGGTTGGAGGTGGTATCATTTTGACTCACTCTTTTCAAAATTATTTTCTCTATAAATTCATAAATTTGCTGTCGGGAGACAATTTTCCTCATTAACCAATTTTTGGTTTTTAGTGGGTGGTGGGGGTATTATAGAGGGTTATAAATGATATCACGGTAGGTGGTATCATTTTGACACCCTTACTACTACTAGTGGTCCTGCTTACTAAATGAATAGATCAACAACAGATCTGTTAAAAAAAGCTTCATAAACCAATAATACACATGCAAATATACCGACATTGGTTATCATTTTATTCCCGTATTATTCGAAAAACTCAAGGACAAAATGGACTGATATTTTGATCAAATTTGGCTGGGTCTCCGCTAGGCGGATACAGATAATAGACGACAGATGAAATAGTAAAAGCCAGCATCTGTTTGGCCGTGATTATCTCGACTAAGAACTGCCTTGAATGTTCAGGGAATTTAGACTGAATATGGACATTTTCACGAAAATGATTATTAGGTGCGCAGAATTAATAGACACGATTGTAATCCCAACAAACATACAGTCTCCACCCACGCCCATATTTCGTGAGGTCACCCCAATGAAGCAAAGAAGTCCCTCATCACCACCCCATACGAAACATGGGTACCCTGTGTACAAATAAATTTTAGGAAGCCCACCCACTGCAATACAAATACTTAATACAAATACTACACTTCAATTTTTTTACTTGTTTGGTCACTGTTGTTCCTACCTGAAATGAATGTTTCGTGTCTGGCAGCTAATAGACTTATGTAAAATGTAGGTCAATTATTGATGAGTCTTGGCTGTCGCCGTATTGTCCTCTCAACTTTAGCAAATTTGCAGAAATGTACTTCTGTAGCATTCACAAATCGTCGGGTACACAATGAGTATCTGTATTGCCGTATTTAAAGCTTATCAACAATGAAGACAGCAATAATTTCACGATGTCTTGCCCTTGGACCAGTACGTGTAATGGCAGGACACGAAATATAGTATGACGTCACAATGAAAATACAATCGCATTTAACAACAAATAGCTGACTTTTTAAACGTAAATTTGTTATTGGTTGGTATATTACATTAAAAAAAAGTGTCCTGTGTCCAATAAATATATCGACCGATTGTAATTATAGAACGCCTGTAACTATTCACGAGAATATAGGCGTTCTATGAAAATCAGAATTACTGATAGACACACGAGTAACACGTGGCTGTGACCGGAGAAATGGGACTTATGAGCCAAGTTGCATCCACATATATTCCCGAGATCAAGGAAATAATTCGTTCATGTTGTATATGTGGTGTAGCAGAGCCGCCACATGCCATCTCGTACATGTAAACATGTAGACTGTATACTAGTACGACACGAATACTTTGAAGAAATATACCACAAACAATTCTCTGTTTTGTCCCAACATGACGTACATATTGTATTTATTTATAAGTTATTTATTGAAACAATTAAACTAGTGTTGTACCGACTCTATATATGACCTTGGTTAGGGACGTAGAATCCCATCCAGTTGTTGAATTTTCACATCAAACTGTCTGAATAATAATTTAGGGTTACAAGGATATGAAATATCGCGTTTTCTAAAAGAAACTTAGAGTCTACAAAATGTTATGATTTTTGTCAGGATTAAGTTGACGCTAGTTTTTAGAACATAACTAATTACGTTTCATTACACTGCATTACATAACTTAGCGTTATGACAGAGTAGTATTTCCAAGGCAAATGTGCGTTTGAAGTGTTCTTTGTTTACTTTCTACTTCGTGGAGAGTGACGTAAAGAATTTTACTAATACACAGTTTATCAGGTAAATTTATGGTAATATTTTGTGTCGTATTGTAGAATTGTCTTTCAATAACACTATAGCGAAGTATGAACGTCAACGCCCTGCAGGTTTTTTCTATAAATTAGTGCGCGAAGTGCAAATGCTATTATGCACATTTTTACTGTGTAGCTTTGTGTAGCAATATAGTGCAACCTGTTGCCTATAAGGCGGAAAACGTACAGCTAAGTTGACGCATGCGCCGCTCATTACCTTACACATTGAATACCAGTATGTGCGACTCGTAGTTCTGTGTGACAAAATCTCAGCAACTTTGTGTTGTTGTTGATAAAGAGAATAACAGATTGCAAAAATAGATTTGCTGCCGTTCTATCACATAGAACTAGTGTGACTTGTTACCTTGCACGATTAAGCGTTGTAATAACAGCAAGCGAATTCGTGCCTATACGAAAATGGCTAAAATCCAGTATTAATGATGTATTAATATTGAGGATATGAAACAGAAAATGTGCATATTTCTTGCTTCATAAAAGTATAATTTCTGAGTGCATATTTAAACTCTAATTACATTTCATTACACTGCATTACATAAACGTTATGACGGAGTAGTCTTTCCAAATGTTAGTTTGAAGCGTTCTTTGTTTACTTTCTACTTCGTGGAGAGTGACCTTAGAATTTTGCTAATACACACTTTATTATGTAAGTTTATGGTAATATGTTTGTGTCATATTGTAGAATTGTCTCTCAATAACAATATAGCGAAGTATGAATGTCAACGCCCAGGTTTTGTTTTTATAGTTTAGTGCGCGAGGTTTAAATGCTATTATGCACATTTTTACCATGGTGGTGTAGCAATATAGTGCAACCTGTTGCCTATAAAGTGGAAAACATGTAGCTAGCTTAAAAATAGTCTATAATCAGAGCTCCAGATAAGCTTTGTATCTAAAGCGTACTATACCCCCTGATTTCAAAATCATTGCGTATTTTACTTTTACAAATGGAGTATTGATTTTCTTCAAACTAAATAGGGAAACAAATGATAACAAAATCTAACAAGTTTAAACATTCACTTATTTGAGCTGCAAAAACTGCATGCAAAAAGCAAACGCTTTTTCAACTTTATGACAGTATTTTCACTACTCAATTTGAAAATCAATGCGTATTTTCGCATTGCTGTGCATATTTTGTCACCCACCCATTTTGATAATCAATGCGTATTCAGCTAAAACAATTGCATAAAATACGCCAATACGCGCCTTATCTGGAGCACTGTATGATATCAGGAAATGGTTAATTTATTATTACAAAAGAAATCACTTAAATATAGCAAGAAATAAAAAAAGAATAGTAGCGTGAGAACTCTGGTGCAAGTTTTGCCTTGATTGGCTGGTGAACAATTGTCCCAGTGTCTTGCTTGAATTTAAGTTATATAACTAGTTTCTCGTCTCTGGCGTATGTTAGTGACTAAATAACTTCTTTTAAATAGAGATTGGGATGAACCTCATAATTGATATGAAAAGTATGGAGTTGATGGTTTAAATCAGAGCTCCTGATAAGGTGCGTATTGGCGTATTTTACGCAATACTTTTAGCTGAATACGCATTGATTATCAGCAGAGGGAGAACAAAATACGCACAGCAATGTCAAAATATGCATTGATTTTCAAATTGACTGGTGAAAATACTGTCATAAAGTTGAAAATTCACTTAGTTAAGCTGCAAAAAGCAAACAGTGTGTTTGCTTTTTGCAGCTCAAATAAGTGAATGATTAAATTTGTTATAATTTACTTATCATTTGTTCCTATTTAGTAATAAAGAAAATCAATAATCCATTTGTAAAAGTAAAATATGCAATGATTTTGACATCAAGGGGTATGGTACGCTTTAGAGACAAAGCTCATCTGGAGCTCTGGTAAATAGTTTGACCCATCAGTCGACGCCTATTAAGACGGAATCGGCCAATGAAGATTTCAGTATCTTGAGGGTCTCCGACAAGCAGTGATTATTATAGTTGTATCCCATCACTAATTAAAACACAATTGCTATTAAAGAAGATCAATGTATGTGGGTAGGTTGTGAAGTTTGTGCTCATGTTCAATTCAACAACAGATTTGGAAGGAAATGATGAAGAAAATTTCTTTCCAAATGCCGGATCTTCAAATAACACAATCACCAAACATACTATCGCTAGAAACGCCATTGAGTCTGTGTTAATTTGTAAATTGTTGCACAGGTCACTCTCAGAGCTCCAGTTAAGGTGTGTAATTTGGAGGTAAATTTCTTATTTCTCCATCAACAATGGCAAGTTGGGAGTGCTTTAGAATCGTCTCAATGAGACGATTCTAAAGGACTCCCAACTTGCCATTTTTGATGAAGAAATAAACAAATTTCACTGCAGAAATGTCCCAGAGCTCCAATGTGTGCCTTGTTTCAGGGCTCCAGATAAGCTTTGTGTCTAAAGCGTACTATACCCCCTGATTTCAAAATCATTGCGTCTTTTACTTTTACAAATGGATTAATGATTTTCTTCATTACTAAATAGGGAACAAGGTATAAAAAATCAAAAAAAAATCAACATTCACTGCTTTTTGCAGCTTAACTAAATGAATTTTCAACTTTATGACAGTATTTTCGCTACTCAATTTGAAAATCAATGTGTATTTTCACATTGCTGTGCGTATTTTTTACTCCTACTTCTGATAATCAATGCGTATTCAGCTAAAATAATTGCGTAAAATACGCCAATACGCAGCTTATCTGGAGCTCTGTGTTTATGACCGAGTCTAGATACTCCACAAATCCATGATATTGACTGCAGTTGCTCTAGAGCAAACCATTACCTAGAAGTGGAATACGTGCAGCTTCACCGAGTCCAGTCCTGGCAATATATGTGACTCGATGTGAGACACGCCATGTGATTTTGTACCTAAGAACACGTGCGATTTTTCATGATATGTATTTGCAGAAATTGTGTTATTTTATGTAAATCACGTCGAAAGATGACAAAATATTCATAGAAAATACGGAATATAATTCCGCATTTGCTATGAAAATTGTGTCAACTTTTGAAATGTAAATTTTGTAAATATCTTTCGTGAGATAACGCACATGTTCTTACATGTAGCAGGGCTCCAGATAAGCTGCGTATTTGCTTAAATACCCAATTAAAATTGCCAAAAACCCAATTGAAATCAGAAGTAGCGAGTATCAAAAACAGACCACAAATATAGCATATTTTCCTTATTTTCAATGAAAACACATCTTGGCATTTCATTAGAATTGTCTCCAAGGAGACAATTCTAATGAAATGCCAAGACATGTTTTCCTTTCAAAGCAAACTATTCAATTATTAATGGCTGTCTGTTTATGTGTAAACAGTAGTGCGATTTTATTTTACCCAATTAACATTTTGAAATACCCAATTGCTTTAGGAGTGATGGAGTGACAATACTCAATTACTAATTCCTTATCTGGAGCCCTGATGTAGGTACCAAATCACACATGAGGTATGATGTTCTGTGTATTGCAGCAACGATGGCCATACTGCGGAGGGCTATTGAGAAGATAAAACACGTCGTTGGAGACGGAATAGAAAATATACAGACTGAACTCTGCTACTATGTTCTTTGTCAGAAAGGTAAATGTTCCATAACAATATTGTTTCTCGTCGCAACATAAAGGAGCTTTAATATTGTACCCTACATGGGCCTATACTTTTTGGCTATCCATTCCAGCTTCTGTTTGTCCATCTGTAACATTTTATTCAAGGTTTTCAGGTAACTGTTATCTCTTCAACACAAGTTGATTTAGCTTGCAACTTCATATGCTTGTTTATCATCATCCACGTTTCCACAGCCCACACATGTGGCCCTGTTGTCCCAAGGTCAATGTCGTTCGATTTTGGAATCATTTTTATACGCCTGTTTTTATACTCTGTATCCTTGTCCACGCAATAACTCAAGTTCTACTTCACCGCTCGTAACTAAATTTGGTATACATGTTTATCACGGCAATACGAAGAAGCCTATTGATTTTGAACATTTTCCGATGGCTTATCTCCCCTTGGCGGCCATTTTTAATTTTCGCACTCTGTATCCTTGTCCACGCAATAACTTGAGTTATACTTGACCGATCATAACCAAATTCGGTATACATGTTTATCATGGCTAGACAAAGAAGCCCATTGATTTTGAAAAATTTCCGATACTTATCTTCCCTTGGCGGCCATGATTTTTAATTTTCGGACTCCGTATCCTTGTCCACGCAATAAGTTGAGTTCTACTTGACGGATCGTAACAAAATTTGGTTTACATGTTTATCACGTCAAGATGAGTTATAGCCCGTTGTTGACTGGCCTTGCCTCGACGGGCGTATATTGTGACCTTCGGCACTCTTGTTGGGTTTGGTTTTATGCCTTATATTGAGTATATGAACCATTGAAAATGTATTTTGTGAACTACATGTAGTTATTAGTATCATGAGATGTATTGTATCGTGACCCAAGTATTGCGATACATATCGTATTGCGAGGTATGCTTATCATTCATCTCCAATCTTTTCCTCCATCATTGTGCGCAATGTGCCACCATTGTCTTGAACTCGACACCACCGGTCGATTCCTTGCAGACCTGACAGCGGACGAGCTCAAGAAGCTGGCCTGGATACTGCGGACTCCATGCCACGACGCCGTTCTGTCGGCTATGACGGCCTTCCCACTGATCACCGACAAGCTACTGCTTGTTGAGATTGGGCCTAGGTATGTATGCCGCTGTGCTGACTTTGAGCAGATGATCAACGTTTCCGAACATATACATGTATGAGACGCGCCATGTGATTTCAGGAATATGCTGGCAGATCGGGAGTTGTTCATATTCCTGCAGCCTGATAGCGGTCTATGCCGAGTGTTGCTGAAGCATTACACAGAGCTCCAGATAAGCTGCGTATTTGCTTAAATACCCAATTAAAATTGCCAAAAACCCAATTGAAAACAGAAGTAGCGGGTATCAAAAAGCAATACAAATTTTGTGGTACCTTTATCATGCTGCAGAAAAAAATAAACAAACCACAAATATAGAATATTTTTCTTATTTTCCATGAAAAAACATCTTGGTATTTCATTAGAATTGTCTGCAAGGAAATGCCAAGACATGTTTTCATTTTGAAGCAAAGTATTCAATAATTGCTGTCTGTTGGTGTGTAAACAATAGTGTGATTTTATTTTACCCAATTAAAATTTTGAAATACCCAATTGCTTCAGAAATGATGGAGTGACAATACTCAATTGCTAATTCCTTATCTGGAGCCCTGATTACAGGTGTTTCACAGACTGATTGGCGAGCAGTGCAGACCCTGATCAGACACACATATGCTGGTCTGGGTCTGCACTGGTACCAAAGGCCATTAACCACAATCTTCCAGTCAAAGATCAGGAGCTAGACTGATCTCAAATGCTATACGCCCCATCTTCCCTATTACAGGATATCTTTGTCGAGAAAGTTAAATTAAAAAAACAAATAACAACAAACGACAAAATTTCTTTTCCACAATTCAAAGGATTAATCCCTTTCACTGATTCCCTGTTTCAGATTGAACTTTTCAACGCCGATATCCACAAACGCCGTCTCCATCTGCCGATCGATTGGCCTATCGCACATCACAAGAATTGAAACGTCTGTGCGATACCAGATCAAATTTCGGGACAGCAAGCCTCCACCCGACCTGGAGGAGAGACTGGTTCACTGTCTCCATGACAGAATGACCCAGTGTAGATACACGGAACCAGTCGACACATTTGAGTTGGAGGCCCATAGTCTTTGGGCCACCAATAACCCCCCCTCCCCCCCCTGTGGTACATAACGCCACTATGATTTTCAAATTCAGTAGTCAATTGTCTGTCATTCCAGAAGGTCTGCCATTAAAAAGCCGCTGGATGAACAAATGGCGGCCATTTTCCAAGATGGCCGTCAAAAACAATTGTTTTGGTTTACAGGACTAGCTTTATCGCCTGTTAACCGGTATTAGGACCGATTTAAACTTTCTAAATCGTTCTTATCTACTCCTTAATTGAATATAAAACAGTGTGTGATACATTCAAAATCAATTTATTTTACCAAATGGCCGCCATTTTCAAAATGGCCGCTAAAAAGTGTGTTTTTGCGAAAAGTTTGCACTGTAACTGCTGTTAAGTGTTATTGGAACCGCTATTAACATTGTAACTTATACCTTGTAATGCATATCAATATGCATATCAATTATGTAATACATATTGACTTAACAGCATGATATAAATGGTGGAAATTTTCAAATAAAATGGCCGCAAAAAAGGGCGTTTTTTCAACAATTGTCTATGTTTACAATTTTCCATGTTAACTGATAAGTGGCATTTGAACCACTTTTTACACCGCAAATTAAAGCCATGTGATGGATATCAATATACATGACAATTGCGTAATATAATGTGTGTTTTACGCAAGGGTAAGTTTTCCATATTTGGCCCATGGCCTAATCTTATGACATATGCGACCTATGGATGTCTTGACTTACACATGTATTGAAATGCCGTCTGTTCTGGATCTAAGATATTCAATAGAAATGACACTTCATAACATAGATTGAATAGCGAACAGCATGTGCCATTATCATACTGTCACATCTGGCGTTACGCTGGTCTCAAATGTATTTCGGTACATTTTGTCAGTCAACGTCACAAATTAGCTGCCAGGTGCAGACTGAAGTCTGTTTGTAGAAAGATCAGCCAGCTTCCATGCGCCAATAAAGCAACAAATACTCAAAACATTTGCAACGCTTGCATAATCGGTGACACTTACGAGTCCACAGCGAATGTCAAAGGAACTAGTAGCAGAACGGAATGTATTTGGACAGCTCGTTTCCATTGCACTCAGGAACAACATTGACATGGCTAAGGTCTTCAGTTACCCGTTAGGTCCAGTTCCATGGTCGCTTGCAACAGCTGATGGATCAAATTGATGCACCAACTGGAAGGGCAGACGCATATGGTTTACAGGCCTCCGCTAGAACAGGTGAGCTACATCATTGACGGAAATGCAATTCTACATATGCAAGCTGCTTTGCCCAACACATTTGCAGATCTGGCGGAGAGTCTATATCACCAAATGCCGAAAGCAGAACGAGTGGATTTTGTAACAAACACGTACCATCCTCTGTCAATTAAAACCAATGAACGACAACGAAGCGGTACCACAAATACCTACTTGATCAAGGGACCGCTGACAAATGTTCCACGTGACTGGAAGCAGTTCCTCTCGAACGATGTCAACAAGACACAATTGTGAAAACTCCTACTTAATGAATGGATGCAAGATAAATACACACACAAGGTGAAGGGAAGAACAATTGTGTTTGTGTGTGAAACCAAATGCGTCAAATTACTAGTATGTATGGCATATCAACACACACTGACGAAATAGAAGAACTGAATTCGTCACAAGAGGAAGCAGACACACGACTGGTATTGCATTGTTTGCACCATGCATCGCATTTATCGGAGAACAATACAATTGTTGTCAGATCTCCAGATACCGACGTGTTTGTACTGTTACTCAGGTTTACACAGCTGGTGAAACAGCGTGTGCTGTTTGACACGGTGTCGGCAACAAACGACGACTGCTTGACATACACGGTATCATTGCTGAGGTTGGTACGCAGCTGTGTTTGGCATTGCCAGCACTTCATGCATTCATCGGCTGTGACAGCACGAGTGCTTTCGTTCAAGGTGACACCGCTAAAAACTACTTCAGAAGCACCCAGAATTCACTGATACATTCATGCAGTTGGGTTTATCCCCTTCTGTAGAACCACAACTCTTCGAAGACCTTGAACACTTTGTGTGTCTGATGTACAGGAGTACTAGTACTAGTATTACAGACATAAACAAACTGCGCATGGAGCTATTCCTGCAAAAGTTCAGTCCCAAGTCAGGAGAGCTGCTGTCAAGTTACAATGGCGCTGATCTTAGCATTCTGCCACCATGCAGGTCATCGTTCAGAATGTATATAATGAGAGCTAATCACCTGTTATCACCAAACCCTCATTTGGTGCAGCACTGACCAATCGAATGCATGCATACCGCCACCAAATGGCCGTGGGTGGGAGGTCATAAACGGAACACTAGAGTGCAAATGGACAGAGGGGGATTACCTGCCAACTGAAATGATAGATCTACTGGTAGAAGAAGAGGAAGAAGTGGATACGGTGGATGTTGATGAAACAAATGCCCATGAGCCCGACAGCTTACTAGATAGCATGTTTGATGCGGATGAAGCATATAACTAGGTTGCTTCTCTTAAGCCGGATTCACTAGATATGTATCTACGATTTGTACAGCATGTTAGGATAATACCTGAGCACTGTTGATGTCAGAAAATATCGAAGAGTTTCGTACCTGATGCCATGGGTATTGACTCCGCCACAGGTGCGATGCTTCCGAACCTGATTGAAAATTAATTACGTTGTTGTAACCAACCATACGTGAATCAAGAACAACGAATGCACCGGACACATTATGTAACTGTATGTATGTCTATATATGCTGATATGAATATGCTGATATGAATGATATTGTGTACCATATTTTATTTCATCTGTTATTGTAAATATCGAAATATGTCTTACCTGGTATCGAGGCTTTCAATCCTGAGTGAAAATTAATTACCTTGTTGTATAATCATGCACAAATCAAGAACACTGAAAGCCCTGGACACATTATGTAACTGTATGTGTGTGTGTGTGTGTGTGTGTGTGCGTGCGTGCGTGCGTGCGTGCATGCGTGCGTACGTACGTACGTACGTATGTATGTGTCTGATGCTATGTATATGTTAATGATTTCATGAACCATATTTGATGTGACGATGTAAATAATGAATAGTTTCTTACCTGATGTTGTGGGGATTGTCACCGCCATAGGCGAGATGCTTCAAACTTTGATTCAAAATTAATTACCTTGTATAATCATGCACAAATCAAGAACAATGAAAGCCCTGGACACATTATGTAACTGTATGTATGTATGTATGTATGTCTATATATATGTGATGCTATGTATATGTTAATGATTTCATGAACCATATTTTATGTGATGATGCAAATAATGAATAGTTTCTTAGCTGATGTTGTGGGGATTGTCCCCGCCACAGGCGCGATGCTTCAAACCTTGATTGAAAATTAATTACCTTGTTGTATAAGCATACGCAAATCAGTATACGCATGTCTATAACTGTTGTTGTGCATTATATCGATGCTCACATTTAACATGTTCTATTTCACAATATAGCATTGATCTTGTTGTAAATATCGAATCATTTCTTGCCCGATAATGTGGGGAAATTCCCTTTTTTCTTCACACTTGCTGCTATACATACTTCACTCCATGCACTTTCATCATGACAACTCACGATATTTTTGTGTATGCAATGACGCCAGTGTCATGTTGAAGTAGTTGACTATTCATATGTACCAGTTAAAAGTAAAGGTAAGTGGAGACAGCTAATAAAACTCAATATGTGTAAAATGTACATTGTAGATTTAGTGGGTGGGGTAACGGTTTCAAATTCAGTTGTGGTTAACTTATTATCATGTGCAGTAAGCATAAGAAAAACAGGAACTATAGTTTGCACATGTTTCATGAGCACATGCATGTATATATTCCATAGTTACAATTGATAAATACCGTATGGGAAGAGATGTGTGGCAATACATGTGCTACCATTGAAATGGAGTGGGTGGGGTAATTAAATATGTAAAATATTTACGGTCCTAAATTCTACTTAAATGCAAAGTATTGCTATAAACATCTCTCAAAACCTGCAAAACAACAGCAGTTTCCGTGTTTAACAATATAATTTTGTCACATTTTTACAAAAAGTGTGATTTTTTAATATGGCAAAAAGTTGCTGGGTGGTATACTTCAAAATGGTGCCATACATTCATCCAGCGGGTTACAGAGCGCAGACAAGTTGCATTACACTCGTAATTGATTATAGTTATCAGAAAAATATGTCTGCTTATGTACCACAGGGGGGGGAGGGTTTCCATATTTGGCCCATGGCCTACCAGTCTGAGCCTCTGTTTGACATTGATGTTTTGGGAGAGGGGAGAAAAGCTTTGGAGAAAGCAAACAAAGACCTAGGTAAATATATAGAGTTTATTCCACTACCATTTTGAAATACCAGATTTATTTCCCTGTGACATCTGGAAATCTGATAAAGAAACGAGTGCGGAGCACGAGTTTCTTTGTCGGATTTGCAGATGTCAAGGGAAGTAAATCAGGTATTTCAAAATGATAGCGGAATAAAGTGTATATTACATGCTCTTCGAAAAATGTGAAATTTGCTCTCAGACCAGCTTATAATATTTAATATCAAAATTCACAATTTTGATGTTATCTTATGAATTGTTTCTTCACCGAAAATGACGTCAATTACGTCTCGCGAACATCTAGGAGGGAATATTTCCTTCAAGGAACTAAATCTTTCCAGAATCACGATAAATCACTGTGTAGCATGTAATATATTTTCATGTTGAGTGAGTCTTACTCAATAAACTTGGTGCCCCCTCGCAACAGAATAAAACAACAAGAAATCAGTAACTCTGATGGAGGATGTAATCTGGTTATACCCCTTATAAGAGCAATCCTACCGGTATTACTTTTAAATAGGGGAAGGGGCCAAGTGACCTTGGTGCAGTATGGACCTGGCACCAAGTCAGGTTATTCTAATTTCAGGGCTGAATATATTGTATCTCGATGTAAATATTCCGTTCTGATTTTGGGATTTCCCCCCCAATGCAGCAGGTTAAAACGGGATCGAACCTGTTTGCCCGGCCTTACATGACCTTAGCTGTTGATAGGCCGTTAAACACCAATAAACAAACAAACAAACTGATGGAGGATGTATCCCTCAAATATTTTAACACAAATTTCTATGTCCGTTACCTTAGACACGGTTCGCATAGGTGGGATATAGAATGAAAATGTGCACATAAGTATATGAAGTTTAAAGCCTATCTGGCTTACTGTGACATAGATAGTAGGTAACCAAACTTTAAATGCAAGTCTCGGACAGACAGATGGACAGGGTTGCAACTATGTGTATCACGAAAAAAGTAAGAAAATCAAGCAATACCTAATGCTTCACTCTCGGGTCTGGCGTTCCATAATTGGGACCTTGACTTCTACACGAAATTGTTCCGAGAGACGATCAAGCGGAATCCTACCAGTGTGGAGTGCTTTGACTTGGCGCAGTCAAACAGGTTTGTTGGTATTGACAAATAAAACTAATCAGCAAGTAAATCTGTTTAACTCTCTGCATGCTAGCGGTGTAAATAACATTCAACAAATTACTACTCTGTTTCTTATTTCTCTCAGTAAATATGTCTTGGAATTTCATTAGAATTGTGTCCTCCGGACTAAATCTAATGAAAGTCCAAGACATATTCATGATATTTATAGGGAGAAATAAAAGAAATTATTGAATTTTAGTCTACTAATCTTGAACTATTTACAGCCCACACATTTCCCAGCATGCAAAATGTTAAAGGGACTGCTTGTCAGATGATGTCTCCGATATCTCAATATGTAGTTTTGTATGAATGAATGAATGTTGTATATAAATCTCCTGATACGTTAGTCGGATGTTCGTCAAACTTCCTTGCATTGATACCTGACCTTGACCTACTGTCACAAAGTTGAAAATTTACTTAGTTGAGCTGCAAAAAGCTTTTTGCAGCTCAAATAAGTGAATTTTTAAATTTGTTATTTTTTTATCATTTGTTCCCTATTTAGTAATGACGAAAATCAATAATCCATTTGTAAAAGTAAAATACGCAAAGATGTTGAAATCAGGGGGTGTAGTACGCTTTAGACAACAAAGAATATC